>JBBMOC010000001.1:5140069-5159548 GCA_037975185.1 Centropyge bicolor
TCCACTGCATTTATTTAACAGCTATATTAACTTGTTAGAAAATTATTTTATGTAAATCAGATTAGCTTTTTAAATGCAATACATTGTGAAAGATTAAACCAGAGGTCCCAACATTAGATTGCTTATATTGCTGCATTGGTAATTTTAGTAAAATAAAGGGCCTGAATACTTCCTCCAGCTGTGTATTTGTCTCTGACTCAAGCAGTTGAACCAAAGCTATTTTCTCCCTCAGATAATTATAATTTGATTGAAAGGCTTTAAGAGGTCAATGATGTTTGTGAAGCAGAAATAGTTTTTTGGTTTTTTTAACCATCCTCTTTATCATGTCACAAGCCCTCAGATTTCCCCAAGTTGGGAACCACTGATGGACCCTTCCTACGCTCCAGTTCATCTGTTTAGTAGTTTGATAGCTGGCTGTCTGTCTGGAGTATCTGGCATCACCTAGTGACGGAAAGAGGAATGATCTTAACGATACATAAATGATTAAACCAAAACCAAGTTCATCTGGAGTTTATCAAAGGAAACAATCTTAATTTGGTCTTCCCACATTTTATTGCCAAAATGCTAAAAATAGACTTTTTTCCATTTATTTCATCATAAAAGTTCTGGAACATTCTTTTTTTCATTTTTTTTACATTTTAATGAAGTGCTAAGCAAACATGAAGTCATAAATTACAACATGTACCACTGGCAAAGTTACATTACACACATGGATCCCTAATACAATGCAAAAACAAAGTACTTGAAGATACCTGCTGAATAAATGAGAACAGTGCACAATAAAAAATATGCAAATATTATAACAGACAGACAGAGTACTTTATTAATCCCTTTGGGAGGTTCCCTCCAGGAAATTGGCATTATACTTCAGGTAAATGCATCAGCAAAAACTGACGAAATAACAAAACGAAATGGTGTCAACCAACAAATGGTAGCAGTCTTTGTAGATTCAATCATGCAGGAGAAACTCCTGCACTGGCAGCTTACTCATAACAACACACAGACACAACGTCAGTATCTAAATCATTTACAACTGATGATAGAGTTTATGCCCCAAAAACTTTTTTTCACACCGGAGCTGTGATTTACCCACAACTCTGACTGTATCCACATTCCTCATCATGTCTGTACACAACTATTGTATAGACAGATACACACATTCAGCACACACACATACAGCATACAGACACACACACACTCTTTATTCCAAGGGATCACGAGGCACTACTTATATCTTCAGCAGTCCAGTCTTCCCAGCAGTCTGAGGTCTCCCTGGTTCACTGTACCTGCATGACACCGTGTTCAGTCTAAGTGTAGTAGATGATCTCTGGAATCTGCCCGTCCTCCACTGACGTACCATTGTTATTTCCAGGTGAGCTAAAAAAGAAAAACGTCGTCTTGGTCCCTGTTGCCGATTCCTGGGTAACTTTCTTTAACCCTTTCGTGCCGTAATGGGAGTCTGGGCCCTGAGGTGTCAAAATAAAAAACAGGCAGAAGTTAATTCAGACCAGGATTCAAACAAGTCATGTTAATTTATGCAAGTTAGGACAAACAGTATTATAAACACAGCAAGTTCAGACTGACCTTTAAGGTGGCACATGCAGTGTAGCTGACATTGGGTAGAACTTCCACAGGCTCTTTGAACATCACTCTGAATGTGTTTGCTGTGCCATCACAGCTAAAACCTGTGTCGTTCTGGCCCAGTGTAATGTGTTTGTCACTCTCTAAGATCTACAGAGGAAAAAAGAATTAAAAAGGCTTGAACAACGAGTTGCAAAGGAAAAAAATCTACTATATAACAACTTTAAACTAGTAAAAAAACAAACACAGCGAACAGGGTACTTTGTATTTCTGCGTGATATGTGATAATGTATTTTTCTGGTTGGTAACTGGAAGTTGTGCCAGAATAATTTGTTATCTACCAGAGCTGGATGATCCATTGAATATTAATATTATTTTCACTTACAATTTTGGCTGACAAGAAGTGTCAGGGTTTCTGTAAAAGCAGCCAATTTACACTGAGTTGCAATAAATATAAAGGGGAAAATTCGAATAAAATTAGGTATCTGGACAAGCATCAAATGTTGGCAACAGCGTGTCTTTATTTTTTGATCAGACTATAACAATTTTGCACAATTTAGACTTTAAAAAAGTTTTTGCATTACTGCTTGTATTAACAAATGAATTTTGATAAGGCTAGCCTTTTTGTGAAATGAAAATATGAAAGATATGTTTATATTCCTCAAAGGTATCCCAAACAAACAAAAACATGTTGACATTGCTATTGAAAACTGGTGTGCTAATATAAAAACAGTATAATTATACCCTGCCCTGTTAAGATGTGTAATCACAGCTCACATTACAAAAACACTGACGATATCAGCAGTGGAACAGTTTTTCCCTCAATATCCTTTTTCCTTCATGTGAGATTTACCTGTATGTTGACCTGATAGTCAGTGGGTCCATGTATTGAACCATACAAGCCAAAACCCACTATGGATATTCTTCTGTTAACATTGAATCTGTAGAGGGAGAAAAGACAGACAGATGTGAAAATAAGAAACAAATAACTATGATTCAGTTTACTCATATTAACAACTGACCATCAATCCATTCGTTATCTCACCTGATTCTGTCGCTGGTACCACTGTACCCCCATCGACTCTCAACCTGCTGGAATCTATTAATGCTGCACTCCTCCCCCCTGAGGCAGCAGCGGGGCCTGTCAATGTAGTTGACCCGTGGTTTGGGGTTTACTGTAAAGTGTAAAAACAGATTTACCACCTCCCGATCGAACAATATTCCAGACTGGGCAGGCCCTGTTGCACAAGAAAAAATATCAAGCTGGTTTCTGTGGTTTGAGTTGTATGGACACATCAGGAACAAGACGAACATAATGACGTTTAGTAATGGCTGAATTGTCAGTATAGTGTACAACTGTGGCATGAGAAACAATTTCTAGCTTTGTGATATGCTTACCTGCAGCAAACTCCTCAACAGTCATAAGCGGGAAACGGATGAGTGGGAGGGCTTTACCCAGAACCTTCTGTTTGTTTTCTGAAGTCGGGGGAAGCTGTTGTCTGTAACACTCGGCCTCTGCCCAGCGTACCACCGCCCCAAACAGACGGTTCTCCCTGATGCTGAGTGTGTCTCTTTGTAGCACTGCACATAAGGTGTCTACACATGCAAATGCAGAAAAACACAGAATATTTATCATTTCACATCCAACCAAGTGGTAGAAAAGGAAAAATTAGGTCAAGAAGACCACATACCAAGGTCAATATCTGTAAAGCCCTCTGCGTTTATTGCATCCGCAGTGCTTTTGTCTATGGTGTCTAAGCAGAGACTGGCAAGCTGAGGCTCATCGAATAACCTTGCCTGAAATCAAAGCAGAAAAGAAGACACATAAATATCTACTAGTCAATGCTGGTCATTTACTTTACATGCACCAAAGGAGAATTGCTGAATTTTTAAAAAAATCTGTGGGGGAAAAAGCAAAGCATTCTTTATTCACTAAATACTATGAAAGATTAACCACAACGTTGTAGAGGAAAAATAAAAGGTTTGTTTTAATTTTTCCATATCCGATATTTAAGTCTGACAAATTAGACTTCTGGTAAAAATTTCCTACAGATGTCATAAAACATTAATGAAATGAAAACAAGCAGGCAGGCAATGATACTGACAATTAACAGTATTCTTCTGGAAAGTGTCTTACGTTTTCTCTGGATTGCTTTAGGTGGTTAATATACCTTGGACAAGACAAAATCAGTGGTTTTTGATCAGAAATCAGCTGCACATGCAGCCTGAAGGCACAGCAGCCAGCAGCAAGCAGCCAGCAGCAGAACAAAATGCTGAACCCAAACAAACGGCAGCATGAGCCAAAAATAGAACAGCTAATGTCATGAAAACTCAACCATCGATAGGTGGAATATGTCTGGTGTCGAAATAAAGACAGAAAAATGGCTTCATCCTCCACTGTGACGGCTGATATCAGACAGTTTTCAGCTGATGGAAAGATAAAAGTTATTATATCATTATTTCATTTAAAAAAATACCCTTAACATCCGACCAATCCGTTATAAAGGGCTTGAGTTCCTGCTCTGCTTAGAAAATTCTCTATTTTTGGTGCTTTATGACTTTAAGGGTGAGTAAAACACTAAGAATAGATTTTTATCACTTTTGCCTGGTGTGTCTGGCCAATGCCACCATTCCAATACAGAGGTATCTCAAATGTAAATTCTCAAGGCTTTGGATCCGTCACCCCTGCAGCTAACAAGAGAAATATGAATTTGTCGTTTGGATAAAGTGACATTTAAAGCTGTGAAATGTCAGACAGTTAAAGTGTTCAGTATGTACTATACAACAACCTGAGTAAGGAGCATGAACGCATTGTCGGCTCGGAGGTGCTTGGTGAGGAACTCAACACAGTGTCCCTCCAGAGCAGGCACAGCATACTTCTTAGCCGTATACAGAGTTGTCATCACAGTCTCTGGGCCAATGTGGACCTCATCAGAATACAGGAACCTGTACAGAGAAAACAGGCAAGAGAATAATGTGTGCAGTCAAGAAATTAATTTGATGGTGTCAGGTGGTATTCAAATTGAGATCATGGGGCTGGCTATCAAGCCTCAGTACTTCTTTGGTCCGACTAAAATCTGTCGGTCAGACTGAATATGTATATCTTAAAGTAAGGTAGCTAGGATCAGGCATTAATCCAAGCATTATATTGGTGCTAATATGAAAACATTTCAAAGGATACACACCTCCGAAAAGCATGTATGAATACCTTTCTGAGAACATAGGGTACTAGGGCTGCAATTTAGTAGGTTAGTTGTGTCATGCACATACAAGTGCCAAACCCACAAAAACGCTGCAGGGGCGGTACAGTCAGATATGAACATAACTTCTTACATTACACTGCAAACAAAGAACATTGTCTCCCATCCCATTCTCTACAAATAAAACCCACATGAAAGGTTCCCTTCCTAAAATCAGCTTAAGTTTCTAATCATCCATCCAGAAGAGCTCATCACAAATCTAGGACATAGTGTGGCCCCTAAATCATCATCAATAAGTGAAACATTAAATTGACTTTATCTTCAGTCTCTCCTAAATTACAGAGCAAACATTGTCTTTTCTTTTTAGGGAGCCAAGTAAACCTGCCTGTTCCTATAGTTAATGCTGGTTTACCTGAACATAAACGGACATACAGAGACTTTCGGTCACATTTTGCTTCACTGTAGCATTTTTTTCCTCAGATAATATGTGCTTATCTCCAAATTGCTTGTTTTGTCCAGCCAACAGCACAAAACCTGAAGGTATATTTACTATCACACTACACACAATCACTATCACTAATCCATTAATCATCTGATTGGTTCAGCTGTAGAGGATTCTATATTTACAACACTATACTTAGATGATGCTTTTGACCCTGGGAGTGTCTTTAATGATCTGAGGGTTATACTCTTACATTAACCCACTGTATGTCATGATGTTTCCATTTAATGACCTAACCTTCAAATGCATGTGAAGCTCAGTGTTGCAGGACATGCAGATTTAGTACTATGTGGGCTTCGATTTGGCTCAAACATTGTTGTGTGTTAGCACCTGTCCTGCCTCCTACCTGAGCAGGGCGAGGAAGGCTGCCGGCTCCACATCAGGCAGCTCTATTTCTGTGGAGGTCGTGGCCATCCCTCCGTTGAACATGGCATCAAAGACGGCGCTGCCCGCGGCCAGGACGAACTTATGGGCCGGTATCCTCTGGGCCTGTCTGCCTTTCCCGACGATGAACCGGACGTCGCTGAGCAGCTCGTTGTTGAAGAGGAAGGCGAAGCGCTCCTTCAGGGAGCTCTTGGTCGCCTGCCAGTTGTACATGGGCTCCCGGTGAAGACCGAGGACGGGCGGGGAGGCGGACCGGGCCGGGCCGGAGGCTGGCACGCTGGAGGACAGCCCGGCTGCGGCTCCGGACTGAGCCGAGTTGGACGCTGCCTCCTGACCGTCATGGTTGGACGCTAAGCCTCCACCGACGTTGCCGCCGCTCCCTGTCGCCATAGTGACACACTTATAATATTTATTGTATTTCTACAAAACAACAAAACAAAGACTGAGTGAATCGTTCTCCCGTTATTTATTTACGTGGTGTCCATCGCAACGGCCGCCATCGCTCTCTGATGTCTAGCTTGTTACCTGTTAGCGTGTTAGCTGCTAGCTTGCGTCTCTCCAGATATGACGCAGGCGCACTTCCTCCAAAACATTTTTTTAATTAAACTTTATAAATAACGAAGTGTAAACAAACTAGGAGACAGTGGCATAAAGTGACAACAAAGAGATCAATTTCTATGAAATTAAGACTCAAAAAGAATAGAGAATAAAAAAATAAATGAAATAAAAGGAAGATAATCTGACTAAAGTTGTGATATATCTTACAAATATCAATGTTTTGAGTTTTTTTCTTGGAGGATGAGACAGTGGCAATATAATCTCTCAGTTCCTCTAAATGTGGCCCAGTTTGGTTTTATTAGTAAAT
Source organism: Centropyge bicolor (assembly GCA_037975185.1). Taxonomy (NCBI): domain Eukaryota; kingdom Metazoa; phylum Chordata; class Actinopteri; family Pomacanthidae; genus Centropyge; species Centropyge bicolor. The sequence goes on from JBBMOC010000001.1 coordinate 5,146,602, forward strand.
TTACATTTGTGAATGTGCAATTTTTCCATTTACATTTATGAGGAAAAACATTATCAGCTTCTATCTTTGTGATTACATGATGAAAACCAATAACTTTGAACGAAAAGCAAGGATTTACATAATCATTTAAATGTTTAAAGCTTATGTTAAATCACTAAAATTTAGAAAACAACTCATATGAAATTCCTTTCCCTTAATTAGATATGAAAAACGTAGCCGACTCCTTCCACACTAAACATTTAACTGTATATTTTAACCATCCATCAAACACTTCAACTGTAACAATGGAAATAATCCAAGCAGTATTTATTTATGCCTTTATTTGTTTAACGAATTGACTTGCGTTTATATTGGCTATATTGTCCTGTATAATGCACATTATTTGTTTATTAAATTTAAAGAACATATATCATGCTGCCTGCTACAACCTTTCAATCGACCGCTAGGTGTCAGCGTTTGTTTAGCACTTTTACTAAAAGAACACAAACAACACGATAATAATGAAAAACAAATAATACCTATTCACATGAGCTTGTCTGTTTGATCAGCAACGATATAAGATCCATCACAGTGAGTCCAAACAGCTGCGCATGTGTGTGTGTGTGTGTGTGTGTGTGTGTGTGTGTGTGTGTGTGTGTGTGTGTGTGTGTCAGTAGGTAGGAGGCAGGGAAGCAGAGACGCAGGTTAGAGAGAGAGACAGAGCAGCATAACAAGACAGAACATGCATGCAGGAGCTGATCTGCAACTTTGTGCCTTGTTTGCATTCTTGGACAGACTCAATATGAGGTTTTCTGCAGATGAATTATTTTAAATTCTCAGTCTGATCGATCTGTCCAACCTGGTCCACAATGAGCGCGTCTGCAGGGACGGGGGTGTTTGTCCTCTCCTTGATGTCCATTCCCATCTGCTATTTATTTAATTCCCTCATTTACAACAACAGGTGAGTAAGCTGTTACTTTTGATTTTCTCAGCAGTGGCTAATGCTATTGGGAACATATCAGATTTTTGAATATATGCATTATTTTCATTGCATTTAGTGCTGAAGCTTTCTTCTTCGCTGGCTGTACAACAGTCATCATCCTGGTCATTTCAGCTCGTTTTATGCTCAAGAAGAAGGCTCCAGTAGATCCTCTGTTCTATGGTATGAATCCACAAATGTTTGTTTCTTGTTATGTGGATTAACACCTAGGTTTGAACCAGGCATCATAAAGTTCTGTCTGACTTTAAAAAAAAAAAAAAAAAATCTAAAAATTCATGAACTTTGAATCTTGTATGTGTGTGAGTGGTGTTTGATTAATATATAATGTTTACCTTATCAAACTTTTTGTCTTTGTTTTATTCTGTATGTAAGTCTACTGCTGTGTACGTACACTGAGAGAAAAGAAATCCAGAGTCAGATTCCTGGTACACTCACCAATAAAGATGATTCTGATTCTAAAAATATCTTGGGGTTAACTATTAAAAAGTGATATACAGCACATTATGTTTGCATGGTGTTCAGAGCCAGTAAACCTGAAGTGAATTAGATATATGCATCTCTCTGTGCAGTGTATGCAGCGTATGCATTCCTCAGTGTGGTGAATCTCATCATTGGACTGGAGCAGGACAACATCATTGATGGATTTGTGACATTTTACCTCAAAGTGGCAAGTGTTGTGTTGTGATTCTTGTCTGTTTGGGAGCTGTCCAACTGTGCCTGCCCACATTTCTACTGATAAATCTAGTCTGTGTTTCAGGCAGATCCACATATTAATACAGCTCATGGGCACATGATCTCCTACTGGGATGGCTGCGTGCACTATCTCATGTATCTGCTCATGATTGCTGCAATTACTTGGGGGTAAGAGCTGCATTGTCCGCAAGGTTATTTATGACAGCTGCATCACCAAATATGTCTCTCTTTCTTCCTGACACTTTAAGGTCTGTATAATATTATTTGATAAGTTAAGTTTGATCATGTTTATGTCAAGTCTGAAAAGGGGAGTGCTTTTTATCAATTAGTATACATAAGTAAAATTTTAAGTGAAGTGTAATGTGTTCATCTGGTTTTGACAATGGCAATGTTCCGTGGTTTGCACAGGGACAGTTACCGAGCCATTGGACTCTACTGGGTGGGATCTTTTCTCATGCGTGCCATAGTCTACATTCTTGGGAATGCTGTGGGTAAGTACACTAAAAATAATGGGATGCTTTTAGTTGGCTAGTGTAGTGCAGCCCATGTAATCCCCTGCAAATACCTCCCCTGAGAATGGTCCAAACACTGCAGGTTTTTTTGTAGACTGCAATTTAAAAAGATGACATTTTACTTACCCCTAACTACTGCTACTTGTAGTGTTTTGGTTTGTGTCTGTCCCACAGTGCAGATATCATCTTGATTTCTCTTTTCCCAGGGAAATATGGGATATGCTTTTGTCCTCTCCTCCTCCAAATACTATATATCTCAGTGTCTGTCTGGGCCTGCTTTCGCATCTTCAACCAACCCCCCACACGGGACGTTCAGCTGAAAGTAAGTCAGAATCAAAAGTGAAAGTTGTTACAGTGAAGATTAACATTAATGATTCCCATATCTAGATTTATGGACGGTTGTGTATATGATAATTTGAACTTTCTTTTTTCAATATTCAATGTTAAGAACTTTTCAATAACCAAACATTAAAGCTAAGCAAAAGATGTGATGAAATTATTCCATACAACAGGTGTATGTGAATATTTTATACACCAAAATGAGCTTTCCAATGTAAAATCCTGCTAGAGCAAAATTATAATCCAAAATGAACTGTATTCCACAGAAAGGTAATCCCGATGATTTCAACTGAACCGTTAAAAGGGGTGTATCAGAGCAAACCTAATGAAAACAGTCTCCTTCTTTCACTACATCTGAGTTCTCGCTTATGACACTAGGGGGCGCACTTTGCCACTAAAGGCTCTGTGATAAAGCCACAGTTCACTTATCACCAGCAAAAAATGTTTAGTCAACAATTATCATGTATCCTCACACATTAAAAGGGCAACTTCCAAATAAGTATAACATGCTCATATCTATTAAAAAAAAGCCAAGCTCAGTACATGGAGTTGTTAAAGTAAGCAATAGACAATTTCTTCAGGCAACTGGTTCACATAAGCTTGAACTTTTCTGTCTCTATGATTAAGACCATTATGAGTCATCCACCTCTGAACACACTGGTTTCATTTAATCAATAATGTCTGCCTAGCACCGCTTGAATATGTGATAGAGAGCACAGATTGAACATCATAATGTTGTGTTTCCTCAGAGCATCCAGGAAGCTGAGAGAAAAAGTTTACTGCACAGACCTCTGGACCTACTCTTCATTATCTACCTCATCCTTGCTTTTGCTTTTTGTGTCTTCAGAGGCCTGGTAAAAAACCATAAGATAATCATCAGAACAATGCACACACAGACACACACAATATGTTCTTTATGTGGAGTGCTTCTGTATCTTAAACTGTTTGTGTTTCAGATTGTTCTAGACTGTTCAAGCAAATGGTGTCAAGACTACACACAACAGTATGAGCCATACCTGAAAGACCCTTCAGCCTATCCTAAAATTCAGGTAATTCAGTGAGCTTACAAACCTTCATTCTCACTGTTGTTACTCGAATCTCTGAAGCAGTAAATCGTGTACATATCTGTCAGATGCTGGTGAGCATGCTGTACTCTGGACCGTACTACATCATTACTCTCTATGGGCTGATGGTGCCAGGATGTGAATGGATGCCAGACCTGACTCTTGTACACTCGGGAGCACTGGCACAGGTACGTCCTGCTGGTTCTTCTTTGCGTTTGGCTGGTGACCAAAGATACAAAAAAAAAGCCTTAGCAGTGAATCCAGACTGCACAATAAAAGGTACGAAAAAACTTCTGTGAATTCTTAATTGTTTCTTTTTTCTATTATTTGTGCAATCCTTATGTTTTATAACATCATTGTTTGTTTTTGTCTACATATGCCTTTGCAGATATGTTCGATTTATGTGTTATACTGCCCCTAAAACACTTTGTTAAAAAAGTTGTATTATTATCATACCTCTTTTTTTTGCAGTGAAACAAGGACTCATAAAACACATTTGGAAGGTTGGATTTGAATTTCAGTTTCCCTGCCTCTGTGGCTAATTTAGCGCTTAAACTTGAAAACCAAAACCAGAGAAGATAATGCCAAACTATTAATCTCCGACACTTTTTATATATTACATTTTTGCCAGGGTCAATTATCCAGACCTTGTTGTGGTTTTTCATCATTTACAGTCACAAATAGTTTTCCAAAATTTTCTTTCCCCACGTGATACCATCATTCCAGAGAGATTAAGTAATGTTGGCATCTGGCTGTCTGGGCTGTGTCCAAATTTCCTCCTTTTAGTCTATGTGATGGTTTTAGATTTGTTTCTTTTTGACTTGTTCTTCTGTGCAATCAAACACCAGCGGCTCTGCGTGAACAGATATAGTCTGAATCTGTTTACATCTAAAGATGGAAACTCTGAAGAGTGGTGGGAGCAGCTCGTGCACCAATCACATCTCAACAATACAAAGCTGCTATTGTGTTCTGGCTGCAGGCTGGCACGTCACTCAGCGCTGGGATGAGGACAGAAGCTGACTTCAGACCAGGAGGAATGGTGGTATTGGTGGTATTCGCTTAAATGTCAGCTGTTCAGCCAAGCTATAAATAGGACAGCTGATGCTCTGACAGCCATGGTTGCTATGAGACATGTCCTGTCTTTATTTTTTTAGTGACTTTCTATGAAACAGTAATTGGCAGGAGGATATCTGTGGATGACTGGCAATATCAGAATTTATCCAGGGTTTATGGGCCATAAGTCCATTAAAGGAATAATCCACCTTGGAATAGTTTTTCCCTGAGCTTATTTTTTTCTTTTACTTGCATTTTATTTTAATTATTTCTTTATATGGACTGTAAACTGTTGACTATATGATGTCTTGTCAAGGTATTTAAAACATTATGCTACTACAAAGGTGATAACAAGCATCCAGGATTTGGTACCAGAGATGCCTTATAGATTCACAAGTTTACACCAATGTTTAATACAGAGAGAATTTTATTTGTAGAAAGGCCAGAATAGCCAACTCTGGAAAACAAAGCTTTTACTGAAGTGGACTCAAACAGAAAAATACACGAAACACTTCAAAACAAAAAAAAAACAAAACATTTGCACTAAACACCACAGTGTGATATTTAAGGGTGTATCCGTGACTATATTCATGAAATAGGAATATGACTAAGACTGTGTTTGGGAATTGATAAATGAATCTAATAGTCATCACTCTCATTTTCCCATTTCCCCCCTCTCTGTTTCACTTCACAGGCCCAGTTCTCTCATATCGGTGCGTCTCTTCACACACGGACGCCCTTCTCCTACAGAGTGCCTGCTGACAGCCAGCCTGTCTTCTTGCTCGTCAATGTCCTGTATGCTGTGGTGCCTCAGGCTCTGTGCTACCGCTGCCGCACACGGCCGGCCTTCTTCCTCAGGCCAACGCTGGATAAGAAGACTGAATGACAGAGAGTGCCAGAGACAAAGAGAGTGCCATGGATGTCAAGGATGCCTAAATTAAAGCTGAAGTACTTGCAAAGTACTGCTCTGTGTTTGCAGTTATTAACAGTTACTATTTTTGGAGCAGGAGCTGCTATGAGGGTAGTGGAGGTATTGAAACATGACAAAATACTCTAGTGTCAAACGGAGTTTGTGTTGTTTATGTTCTGCTTCTTATTTTGAAAATGTGAACATAGATTTTAAAAAATTGAAAATGTGTTTGTGTAAGCATTAGCAAGCAAATGAATACACAAATGGCATCACAGTTGCTTTAGTGCTTTAAGACTTTATGTAATTAAAACTACTTGACAATACTTATTGTTCTTATATTTTTTTGTAGTTTTTTTTGGTTACAAAACTCCTTTCTTGTTGGTGTTTCTGTGCAGTGCCTTTTTGACAATGATTTGGCAAATAAAGAAATTATAAATATGTGTCTGTGTGTTTCATAATGGAGAGTGTTGTTTATACAGTTTATATTTATAAAGTTCTCATTATTACATTAAATTAATCCTATAAAAAGATGTTTGGAAAGATTAAGGAGATATGAACTATGCCTGTGATTTAGAATAGAAAATATTATTTTCATTTATTTTTTCACTGAATTTTATCAGTAGGAAGTGAATGTGAATCACTCACTGAAGTATATACTTCTGCATTTGATCTAAAGTTATATATTAAAAAGCAAAGAAAACTTTTTAAAATCTTGGACTGCTGTTAGAACTTTTTTGAGGACAAAAAAAATCAATATCTAAATTTCTCCCATTTAAAAAACGTTTTTGCGAGGTTTCTAACCCGGAAGTACTTTATGTTCACTTCCTTTCTTCCTTTGCCGCTTGTTAGCAAAATAACTATGCATTTGGCCGGCTAACAAACAGAGTTTCTTCAGTTATTGCTCTGGTCTGACAAGCCAGATTCGTTTTGTCGGAAAGCATTTGATTCAACCCTTAAAAAAAAACTCGGATGAAATTACAACTAACTAGAGCTAAAATACGTTATCGTGCTAATATTGTCTGAATGTTAGCCACCATTAACATTAGCTACCGTTTGCTGTGATGGCAGCACCAACTCCTCCACAGGTTTCTGCTCCGGTGTTAAGGTCTGTGTCTTTCTTTAAATCATGGTGAGATAACTTGATAATCTACTAATGTCTGGGCGGTGGACCACAATAGCATAAGAGTACGATGTTAACGCTATTACAATATATAGTTATGTTACTAACTGCTACGTCTTACAAGCTTAACCTGTAACTTAATTTATGTTCGTGTTAACGTTTTTTTTATTATAGAAACATATTTTAATGTTCTGGTATTAGTTAGATCACATATTACAGTCTATATACATACATAGATGTTGTGTAAATGATATTGTATTCATTGATATTTGAATTTATTTATTTTATTTATATTTTTTATATGTTTTTCTTCTACACTCTCAGTACTTTGTGCATTGAAGTTAAAATGTATGTCATGAAAAAGGTCTTCAATTTTCATTTCACTACTCATTTTTCACCTTAACCATGTCTGTCCCCCTCTGTACTGGTTCTGCACCTCCAAGGAGCACAGGGTTTAGCTATGCCTCTCTATCCATCTCATCTAATTATTTCAAATGTCACCTTCTTCTCTTTAGTCAAAAGCAACGCAGGGCTGCCCTGAGGAAAGAGAGAAAAAAACGTAAACGCCAAGCCCTCGCCCAAGCCAGAGAATGTGGTATGAATATAGCGGTCCTGTTGCTGTTGTTTTCAAATGTGATAACTTGTCATTTCTACTGTTGTAGCTTAATAACCAGACTAACCACAACATTTACACTGCTACAGGTTTAAAAAATGGAGCAAGTCATATGCCAGAAGAAGAAGAGGAAATAAATGACGAAGATGATGAGGATAATGACGCTGAGGTTGAAAGGTAGGTTAATACTAATGTCACTCTGCTTTCTTGCAGTGTCAGTGACAGACAGCGCAGAGACCGTGATTGTCCAGTTTTTTAAATCTCCATTGTGTTTATATCTGACTTGTTTCAGACTGCGGCTGCATGAAGAGTGGTTGGAAAAAGAGAGGCTTGCCCAGGAGGAATTCAGGCAGAAGTGTGAGAGGGAGGAAGCTGCACAGAAAAGGAAAGAGGAGGAGGAGGTAATCTAAAATTTATAAATACCATAGAAAGCATTTACAATTCAAGAAACCTGACTAATTTTCTAAACATATTTACTGCCATCAGTTAAGACCAGCTGCTGGGTTGATTAATTTGCTAATTGATGAATGCACCTGAGTCTGTTTGACAGAGCATTCTAAATACAGTGTTAATATTCACTTGTCTTTTTGTGTTTACAGCGAATGATTAAGGAAGAATGGGAGGCCCAGCAGAGGAGAGAAGAAGAGGAAAAAGAGCAGAAGCGACAGGAGAAGCGAGGCAGAGAGGTGAAACGGGCCCCAGGATGATAGAAACAAAAAGAAATATATCCTCTTCTACTTAATCATGAGTTTTTATATCTTCCATCCGAATAAGAAGATTCACAAAATTATAAACATATCTCTCCACCTGAGTGTTTCATTTGCAAGATGTGTTTTTGCTTTGTAAATTGTTCTTTTTTGCAATTTTCCTTGACTGAGTGGCACAAGCAACCATCCAACCTCTTAACTAAGGATACACACAGAGACAAAAACCTTCAGCTCTCACAACAAGGATGTATCTTTTACTTTGTGTGAAAACAGTCTGTGAATTTGCTTTTCAAAAGTCCAATGCCAATCCTTGTGAATGTGGTCTTAACACATAGTAACAGACATGCTGCAGTATGTTGACCTCTACACATTTTCACCAGGCGTGTCTTTACACCATTTATAGGAGGCTGTTCAGAAAATGTTGGATGAAGCTGAAAATCAGGTATAAACACACATCGATGTCCTGTCACACAGATAACTCAATATTAACTATTTTGACTTCTTTACAGTCAATTTGACACAAGGGTAAACTGTCAAAGGCATTATTTATATTACTAAAATATGTATTTATCTCAAAGTCAAGTTTTCTAAGCTGCTGGATATATTAGGGAGTTGATGAAGTTTAACATTGAGTATATGTTAAAAAGGAGAAGAAATGATCACATTCTGTTCAGGGAATCAAAGTTGTAGTTTATAGTCAAATTATACAGTGTATACATTTGTTTTTGTTCTTGTTCTCGCTTCCAGCTAGAAAATGGAGGGCCGTGGATGAACCCTGAGGCTCCTGTGACAGAGGCCCCTGAGAACTTTGGGACAGAGCGCAGCGTGACCAACTGTCCCTTCTTCCTTAAAACTGGAGCATGTCGATTTGGAGACAGGTACTATTTCTTTCTCTTTTGATGTAATTTGCTTGGTTGAATTTATAAACATACTATTTTAGTGGATGTGTGAACACATTGAAAAATATCTTTGTATGTTCTCCTCTCTTCTTTCTTTGTGTGTCCAGATGTTCTCGCAAGCACATTTATCCCACATCCAGCCCAACTTTGATGATCCGTGGTATGTTTACAACATTCGGCATGGAGGAGGCACGCCGCGATGATTATGACATTGATGCCTGGTTGGAACACAGCGAGGAGGATCTGCAGGATGCTTTCCTCGAGTTCTACCATGATGTCCTGCCAGAGTTAAAAAGCGTCGGCAAGGTGCTGCAATTCAAGGTAAGATGAGGTCAGGACAGTCAGTGTGTTTACTGAAGTACCTGACCGACATAGGTGGTGTGTGATGTAGTGCTGTAAAGTGTTATGCTCTTCTTGTGGTGTACCATCAAAATGATTTTAAAGCTGTAATTTTAAGGTTAAATTGTTGCTTAATGTTGCTTTAAGTATGACATAGTCAGAATCATGTGCCACTAAATCTGTTACTGATGTCATGAACAATTGAAGATATTCAATTTATAGAATTTCTCAGAACTTTCAAAACAATTGCCATTTAAATACCAGCTGCAAACTTCCCTGTTCAGGATGACAGTCACTGGATGAATGATCAAAATACATGTTTGGTTTCATTGATAGCTTTCCTTTTTTTTTTTTTTAGGTCAGCTGCAATTATGAACCACATCTGAGAGGAAATGTTTATGTTCAGTTTGACACGTAAGCCATCACCACTCCACCTGTTTTTTCCAACATAAATAAACTCTACAGTGTTTGAAATTTTTAATGAAACTCTGCATTCTTTGTCCTGTTATCTCTCTGTTGTCTGTCCAGAGACAAGCAGTGTAAAGAGGCCTTAATCAAGTTCAATGGGAGGTGGTATGCTGGCCGGCAGCTTCATTGTGAGATATGTCCTGTTACGCGGTGGAAGAATGCTATATGTGGTGAATTACTTATTCATAATAATCAGAACAATTTATACAGAGATACAATATTCAGTTCAGTGTATTAACCATCTTGTCTTATAATTGTTTCTCCTCTCTCAGGGTTGTTTGACAGACAGAAGTGCCCCAAAGGGAAGCACTGTAACTTCCTGCATGTATTTCGAAACCCTGGCAATGAATTCTGGGAGGCTGACAGAGATCTGCACATGTCACCAGACCGCAGCGCCAGAGGGAGTCGCAGAGATAGCGGGCATTCAGATCGATATGGAGTCCGATCATGGAGACGTCACTGCAGCAGAAGCCCACCAAGATCTGAGAGATCCCACAGCAGACGAGAGGGCGACAGGCGGAGGAGCAGGAGCAAGAGTCGAGAGAGGAGGGCCTCCCACCAGCATAGAGAGGAGAGATGGTCTTCCAGGTCCAGACACAGTGATAGGAGGAACGACTGGTATCTTAACAGAGGTAGAGACAGGTCGAGGAGTAGAAGTAGAGACAGATCAAGAAGTCGAAGTAGAGACAGGTCGAGGAGTAGAAGTAGAGACAGAGAACCACATAGGCTGAGAAACAGGAGTAGAGACAAAGACAGGTATAGGAATAGAAGTGAAGAGAGAGACAGTAGAGACAAAGATATTCATGGAAAAGTGAAGGAAATGTCAAGAAGCTCAAGCAGAGAGGGGGAAAGAAACAAGCACAGCAGAGAAAGGAGTCCCAAGAAACAGGATAAAAATGACAATACAAACACACGCCGCCGCCACAAACAGTCCAAAAAGAGCAAGAAAAAGAGCAAGAAGAAGCATAAAAAGAAAATCCATTCGCCTCAAGGGACGACCTCATCTGGAGAGTCAGACAAGGAGAAAGAGCCAAATGAAGAGATGGTGGAGAATTACACTGCAATGAGTCCCAGTAACAACATAAATGAAACAGAGCTAATTCAGAAAAACAGTGACTTGGATGAGAGTCAACGTGTTGATAGTGAGAAGACATTTAGCCCTGAGGTGAAAAGTGAACAGTCTAACATAGAAACAGAAATATGAAATGAGCCTGTTGGAAAAGATTACACCTCTTAGTGGTTCCTACATTTGAAAATTTGATCTGGCTTTTCTGCTTATAACTGTGAATGTATAGGTATAGGGAGGAAAAAAAATTTTTTCCAGTGATACAGTACGTTAGCTCCTAGCACCAGTATGTACATATGTGAATATTTCGCTTTTGAAAAATGGTTCATATTGTTCTAATTATGGAACACTTGATCAACTGGAGCTGTGGCATTACATGCTTATTGTTTCTGAATAAAAACAACATGAAATAAAAGATAAACAAATGGGTCTTCATTTTTTAATACATTTATTGTTAATAACTTTCAAATATAAGAAAAAAATGTTGTCAAATGTGTTGGCAGTGTTTAATACAAAAACTGATATTGTTTTTAGCACAAAAATGAACCTGTTTAATAATTACTTACGAATGTTCAACAAAAACACTTCGTGGTTTTAAGAATGCAGATTAAAAAAAAGTGACTGCCATTCAGTTTGGGATGAGTATCCATCACTTGTTGGTTTGTTTTCTTGCATCCTTCTGACAAGTGAACAAGCTGACAGTGATGAATATTGATGATGTACCCTGATATGTGCAGTTCAATCTTCTGTTCCTACACCATAAAGAAACTCAGGATAGACCTGAATTGAAATGGACTGGATTGATTACATAATACTGGTATATTGTGGCCAAATGTTCCCCACATACGTGTTTTCATCAAACATCCTGCAGTTCTAAATCCCTTTTCTGCCATGTTAGCCTTCCATAGACACCATTGCGAAGGTAAAACACAGTGTTCTTTGGTCATATGTTAGTATTTAAGAGTAAGCCAAACTATCATAATACATAAAATAGTGTCTTTTTTATGTGGGTCACTATCCTATCCTGATCTAAGACTAAGGGAGAGATTTATCTCCAGAGGCCATTACAAACTTCAATGTATAAACAAATGTTTCTATCAGGAAAATAAATCAATTGTCAGAAAAATAATGACTATTTTAACAAACCAGACACTAAATCCACAAAAAAACAACAACTCATGTTTACTAAAGGTAAACAATTGCTCTTGAAAACGAAATATGAGATTTTTGGAGAGAATCACCAAACACAAACTGACTTGATGTATACACCGATAGCGATTATGGGTAATTGTTTAATTTCACTTAATTGATGGGCTGAATTAACCCATGTATAAGTGATTGTAACAGTGCCAGTGATTCCCACAACAGCAGTAGCTCCAGTTGCTGCCTCATGAGTTATCATTACATCTGAATCAGAGAGCTGAGCATCAAATTATTCAAAAAGGAAATCCTGGTGATCTTTAAAAACCTAAGTCATTTAGGAACTCTCACTAGTGTTCTGAGGGTTTCTGCAGTCTTCAAAGACTCCTTTAACCATCTGGATGGAAGAATGATTCTGTCCACTACACAAAAATAAAAGATTTTCAACCCTTTTTTTAATGTTGCACATTTTTCCTAATTCAAAGCTAACAACCAAAAATGACATCTCCTTACTTAATTTGTATGCAAACAAAACTTAAAGGTTATGCTGTTATATATTTATGGTTCATTCCAGTATTTTATATTTACAAGCAAAATAATGCATAATATATTTGCTGTTTTGCAAAAGAGCGAATTTCCACCTATCTCGATTAGAAAAGGTCAATTTGAAAAACACGTTACTGGTACAAACCTTTTTTTAATGGTGCAACAAACAATTTTTCATATAAATGGATAGAAGAGGATTCTGGAAATATCATCAGAACAGCTGGAAATTGGGTTAAAAGACCTTCTGGGTCTTTCCAAAGATCACTGAGTATTAATTTTTCATGAAATCTGATGCTTAGCTCTGTCACTTGGACGTGATGGTAATGCATGAGAAGCACCAACTGTGGCTACAACAGCACCTTAGAAAGACCTTAAAGTCAAACAGCACATACAGCTCTGCAATCGATGATGATGGATGATCTTAATATGATGCTGGAGTTTTCATGTCGTCGCTACATTGTACTCTGTGGAGTTTTAAGAAGTCGGGTGGGGGTGGGGG
>JBBMOC010000001.1:5159935-5310372 GCA_037975185.1 Centropyge bicolor
GGGGGTGGGGTGGGGCGTTGCCTGGGGGGGGATATGCTGAAAGTACTGCAAAACACAGTGAGGGAGCTTGTACATAGGAGACACATTAAAACCACAGCTGGCACCACATTAAAAGGACCTTACAGGATAGTACAGTACAGAATAATACAGTACATAGATGGTGATTACAGTATATACATACAACACTGACACCGTGAACAGGAGGAGACAGGATAGAGACAGGGAGGTTGCCAGATCTGCATCTGGGAGACAGAAGTGCGAGGCATCAGCATGATGATTTATGTCAGCCCGATTTCTTCTAAAACACTCCGTGGTGCTTCAGCCTCCTGCAGATGAACAAAAGAAAAGTGTTGCCTGCAGTCGTACCCTTGGTTTGTTTATCTGTCACAGGTTTGTAGGGCAAAGGACCCCTTTGAATTATAATTAATAGTACATGAGTCATAATTCAAGTTACTAAGTGTGTGATGGGAAGAGGAGGCCCTTCCAGCGAGCTCAACCTTTCACAGGCCTGCACAGTCAGCCATGCTGTTATTACAATAGTGTTGCATGCTTTGCTATAAATAAATCACTAAGCACGGATTCTGTTGACTGCAAATGACTACAGCTAGACAGCAATGCAGACATGCAGGACCGCACTCGCTTGAGTGCACTGGCACAAGGGAGAGAGAGAGGTATTAATCAAGCGCTGCAGGCTTAAAATAAACAGGTTACAGCAGGTTTAGAGGGCTGCAAGGTGAAAAAAGCAATATCTTCTGTCTGGTTTAACATGAGCATTGCTAAGTGGAATTAATTCCGCATTTGCACCAAGTTAGAGCTGCGATGATCAACAGAAAAATAATCTGCAAAAATTCTGATAATCAATGAGTCGTTAGATTACGTTTTCAAGCAAATATCCCGTACATTTGCTTCTTAAATGTCAAGATTTGCTGTTTTCTTTGTCTTAAATGACAGTAAATATCTTTGGGGTTTGGACTATTAGAGTTAATGAACGAAGGTAACATCTTGGACAATGGAAACTAATGACGGACATTTTTCCCCAACTGTCACATTTCACAGACCAAACTCTTTAATCATCAGCAGGTTAATCAGCACTGAAAACACTAATTAGTTGCTGGCCTACTCTGAGTAGTGTTCAGCTGACACTATGGTCAGTCTGTCTAACAGGTTCAGTGATCTGTTGATGAAGAACCGTGCGTACCTCCTGCAGCAGGTCAGCCTGCTCGATGGCCTTCAGCACGTTCTTCTTGGACGTCTCTTGGGCCTCTCCGCCCAGCAGGAACTCATCCAAGATGAAGTAAGCCTTCTCAAAGTTGAAGATAATATCCAACTCGCACACCTGTGAAGTCGCAATACCACAAACAGCAGGACATCAAAGGAGATTCTGTCCAGCCTGTAAAAACTGGATTCATACAGTCAATCAGCATGTTACATTTGCGAGTATTATGAGACTCACACTTCCAAAATATTTGTCCAGCAGCTCCACATATCGGTGGATGATCTCCAGGGTGATCAGCTCATTATCCTGATCCTCTACAGCACAGCAGAAATACAGGCTCGCGTATCTAAAACATAAAATGAGGAAATAAAGGGCAGCACATAGATTAACAAAGGTGGTGATGTGTAAAAATATCAGTGCCTTTAGTGGTGGGTAATTTATGGGTGGTAATTTAGCTGTGATCCTTAAACTAAGATGAAAGAAAACGCAAGTCTTTAAAGGACAAATGTTACAGTCTGCAAGTATTTGAAATGAAATGAAAATCCATTACATTTACTACCTGAATAAGAAGTGTATCTTTGATGTTTTATAACTCTGTCTTAATGGCTACACCATCAGGCACCTTGGCAATAATAAATCTATAAACCATTAGTTTTTCAACAATCTCTCCACTTAAAGCTTTTCATTCAATGCAATGAAAGCATAAATAAAATAAAATTCCAATAAATTTGAACCAATAACTCTGAACAAAAGCAGAACACTCTAGCCTTACACAGACGCTATTTTTTGCAGGGGATATTGAAATGGAGTGTACATGTGTACCAGATAACAGGTAACTCAGCGTCTCGTCACGATGTAAAAAACACCTCTTCCAGTACTGCAGCACTCTTTCACTGTCTCCTGGCTGTTTTGATGTTTGTCTTTGTTTATTAGATTTTTGTTTTATTGAACAGATGAAAATGTGTCTTTTGTATTTTTGACTCAGCACTCATTAGCCACAACAAATCAGGCACTCCTTACATGCTGTATTTGTATCATTGTCCTCCATTGTTTGGCAGCTGCTGCTAGAGGGGGTGTTTTCTGGCTTTCATAACACACCAGAAGGTGAGCTCTAAATGCCAGAAATCTCGGCGCTTGACAAAATAATCGCTGAATCACTGGTTTTCATAAACAGCCCCAATGAGCTTCCACAGATACACAAGTGATGTAACGAACCAAACATTAACACATCCTAGTACTAAAATGCCTGACAGAAATCATACCACAAAAGTACAGCCTATTTACACCATAGTGAATTATTTAAAGCTTTACCAAAAGAATCTTAAGCACCACTTGCAATCTTTTTCCAGAGATTTGAAGTTTGTACTTCGGCCATGTTAGAACAACTAAACCATCTCCATGTCAACTGAGCAAACTCCATCTGCTGATGAAGACCCTGAGATGCAGACTAGTGGAGAAAAGACTATAATGTCAAACTAATTATTCCACAGCTAGGGATGAACTAATAAAAGATAAACTGCAATATGTTAGCAGTGTTTGCAGGGATGACTTGGTTTTAACTGATTGATTGGTTTGAATGATCTAAATTGAGCCTGCTGCCATTTAGAAGTAAGCTTCATAACAAGTCACAGATGAGTAGAGTAACTACACTGAATACAGCAGGAGACATTCAAGCTTGTGTTGAAAGCCTCATTCAGATGACAAGAAAAAGGTCTGACAAAAAGCAAAATGCATTTCTGATGCATTTGTTTGTCCATTTGTTTACTGCATGTGCATATACAGTACAAGTAGGAGTGTTTATTCCTAAACAGCAAAGGATTATGTAGAAGCCACCTATGAAAGATAAAGTGAAGGAATGTAAGTATATCGCTGACAGTATTTCTCAGATTCACTCACCTCTTGTACACAATCTTGAGGTCCCTCCATTCCAAGAAGCTGCACATCTTAGGCTTCCTAGCCAGGATGGTCTGGACCAGGTCTCTGGAGATCTTCTTCCTCTCCTTGTCAGACAGAGGCACGTACCATTTCTGTAGCCTCAGCTTTCCCTGCCGGCTGAACAACAGCATGAACTGCATCTGAAGGAGGAAGGAAGCTCAGTTTAAGGTTATACACGACTGAGATGAGACAAACATTAACTTGAGACGTTTAGTGAGAAGGATGCATTATACAAAATAGAAGAAATAATTAGAGAGGTAAAGGGACAGATAAGTCGGTTATAAGAAATCTGCAAACATGTGACAGTTTCCATGAATATTATTTTTCCATGACAAGAAAGTTAATTCAGTACATCTGATGGAATAACACACAAGAAACGCCCGAAGAAATACATGCATTAGTTTCGAAGATAGCACGACGTAAAAATCGGGTCATATGCAATTTAACTGCGGTAAATTTTACACCCAGAAGATTGTTGCATAGTTTCATTAGCTGCTGTTAGCAAACATTGCTAAATTGCCACATATTAACATCAACAACACGTTATCTGTCATTTGCGCCCCCTCCTGCGATGTTAGCTTGCTACAGCAGTAACGAGAAGTAAACAAGACTCCTTACCTTCGATCTAGTCACTCGGACGACTGATAATTTCAGTAAACTCAAGCCACAAACATAACAAAAGAGGATGAACAGATATTTCTGTGTTTCTGTGCGTTAGCTTGTTAGCCAATGTGATGCTAAAGTACCGAGGCGAGGGTTGTTGCTGGTGAGACAGCGATTAAGTTAGCGGTGCCGTGATTGGCCGATATAGGCACAGCTGTGGAATTTGATTGGCTTAAATATTCCGTTATTCGTGACGTTATTCCTAGCGTTCAACCATGATTTCCGGTCGTTGAAAGTTTTGTTTCACTTCTCCTTTATTTCGAGACAAAAAAAATCACAGTGTTTTATACACAAAAATACACAACTTAACATCCAACAACAAACATCGACGTGTTATGCTTGTAATAATACAATATGATACAATATGATATAATATAATATTATATTATATAATATAAATGTATATATATAGTAGGTGGTTTATGTGCAGTATTTCCTAATTGTGTCTGCACAGTATTTGGGTTTACTGAAATAAAGACATTTTACCAGTAAGGGCTCATATGATCAGTTTGTAGAATATGATGAATTCTTATTGATGAACTATGCCAAATGATATATAAAGTCTTTGAAACCTGTGTGTACTAGCTAACCAGATAACTAGACAGCTTGATACTTTGCTTGTAAAGATCTGAAAAAAAAACAAACCCAAAAAACATGTAAAATATAATGCATTGCTATATTGTGGCATCGGTAGTGATAACCAAATATTATAATACACTTAGTTGTGGAAAAAGTATACAGATCTTTCACTTAAGTAAAAGGAATAGGAATACTACAGTCTAAAAATACTCAAATGAAAGTCACAGAATATTATATTACTGGATTATAAATAGTGATTACTTAATGTGTGCAGCTAAGAAAATAAAACAATTTATACACTGCTTGGAGTTTATAACCTATAATAATATATCATTTATTCATTGATTTACATTTTGCAATAGTAATTTAAATATGCAAAGTAACCAAAGCTATCAGAGAAATGTAGTGGAGTGAAAAGTACATCTACATCCACATCCAGAATGTTATGAAGTACAAATACAAATATCTCAAAATTAGACCTAAGTACAGTGCTTGAATAAATGTGTTTAGTCACATTCCACTATTAAATATATGACAATGTGAGTTAGTCTCTTTGTCTTTAAGTAATTTTTTTCTGAAATTACTTCTACTTCTTGAATTGTGCCTTAAAACATCATATTTTCATGTTTTATACAGTATATGGTTTCAAGGAACGAACTCGCGGTGCTTTGGCGCCCCCTGTCGTCGAACTATCAAACAACAGGAACATAATGTATTTTTCACATTAAATGTACATTTGCTCTCTCGCGTCCTCCGCATGCGAACATTTGTCATTTGTGAGGCCTGAGTCTTCATCTCACAGCAATAACACCGGATTGTGTGTGTGAATACAGGCTGTGAGTTCAGTGTCGTCGAGAACAGCTGGATGCTACTCGGTTAGCAGCTGATCAACCTCTGCAGGAAGCAGTCACATCAAATCCGCTGTGCAGGGCTGCAAACATGGGACAGTGCATGGTGAGTTTCCTCAGATCAAGCTAAATGTAATGGTTGCATTAATCGGAAATCATATTAACAGACGGCCAACACTTGTTGAGACCTTAGTAGTTGTGTTTCGTTTGCAGTGATCAGTGAGGATGAGGAGCCGCAGTAACTCAGGGGTGAGGCTGGATGGTTATGCCAGGCTGGTTCAAGAGACCATCCTGTGCCACCAGGTGAGTCCAAACCTCTTTAATACATATATGTGGTCCAGACACACACACAGCAGGATACAGGAGAGAAGTCATGGGAAGTCGAGAGGCACATGTGCACAGTGGTGGAAGAAGATCTTTTGCATAATACTGATACTGTGTTCTAAGTAAAAGTCCTGCATTCAAACTCTTACTTATGTGAATGTCCATATATTTACATCAAACTGTGCTTAAAGCACCAAAAGTAAAAGTACGCATTATACAGCATAGCCCATATTAGAGAAATACATATTTTACAACTGGATCATAATTATCAAGACATGCATTATCATGTAAGCATCATTTTAATGTTGCAGCTGATAAACAAATACTAATACTAATGAGTAGCTTAATCTATAACAGCACATCTATTTTGATTATATTTTGTATTGATGATATATGATAGAGAGGAAAAAAATACTTTAACACATTGTTTTTGGGAACATGCAAAGCTACAGCTGGAATAAGGTTGTTGAAAGAATAAGACTTGTAATTGGTAAAGCAGTTGCAACTCTTTGTAGTTGGAATTCACCTTGTTTGATTTATATAGTTACAGGAAGAGTCATTATTTTGAAATGCCTAAAAATTATGCATATATTTATCGATTGTATAATCTGAATCTGCAAAGAAAATAGTAACTAAAACATCAAATATGTGTAAATGTAGTATACATTTTTGGTATTTGCCTCCAAAATGAAGTGGAGCAGAAGCAGCATAAAATTGTGTTTAAGTTATTGTACCTGAGTAAATGTATTTACATATTTTCCACCACTGCATTTGCATGCATGGACACTGTGTCTAGTTTTGAATGATTCGAGTGTAATCAAATCTGCCATGTTCATGTTCATGTATGCAGAAGATTTGTATCCTGTATAGGTTCAAGTTCATCCAGATTGAGTTGCAGGGAAATAAACAAAGCATGAGCAAAGTTCAGGGCCTGGACTAGGTGGAGAACTGGAAAACTATGCACCTTTATCTATCAGCACTTGAGTGCACACTGAGGCATAGTCAGCAGCTGTCTAAGTTTAAAAATGTGACCCAGATGGTTCACACCTGATAGAAAACAGCACCAGCGTACAGCATATATACACCATGTATATATCAAGGTGTAGGTCTTGTTTCAGAGGAGGGAAACAATAACTCTTCAACCCCAAAGCAATGTCTCTTTAACCTAAAACTGTAATTATGTAAATTGCTGTTTTATTAATACAGTACAAAACCCAACTTAAACACATTCACATTCACCTTCACCTGATTCTTTGATATTGTTTTATTTGCATCTTATATCATAAGAAGCATTTTCCAAACAAAACAACAACAACAAAAAAAACACATGCAGGTTCCAGCTTCTCAGATATATTGATTTACCACTTTTCTTTGTCTCATATGATAGAAAACTGAATATCTCTAGGTTTTGGATTTTTGGTTCGACAAAAGAAGAAATTTGAAGATCGTCCACCTTAGAGACAAAACCCAGGGCACACCAAAACATATAAGTCCCTCTGCAGCATACTGTAACGATGTATCCTCTGAGATGTGGCAGCTGGTAAAAACAGTCCTTCTTGTTTGTTTCAGAACCCAGTGACAGGACTTCTGCCCGCCAGTGCCCAGAAGAAGGACGCCTGGGTGAGAGATAATGTATACAGTGTCCTGGCTGTGTGGGGGCTGGGCATGGCCTACCGCAAGAACGCAGACCGCGATGAAGACAAGGCCAAGGCCTACGAACTGGAGCAGGTGTGTCTGTGACAGACAGGGTTAATGTGTACACCAGTGCCTGTTTGTTCTACCTGTTCTATTGGCTTAAATATGTTAGAGGAGCAGGCTTGTTCCGTGTGCTGCCTCATGCATGCTCTTCTATCTTTATAACTAAGCTTGATGTACTGATCTTCTGATGATTGAGTTACTTCAATGAGCCTCTGATGAGTAGATCAAGTCCACCAGTGTCATCTGAACACATACTTCAATAGAAGAGAACAACTCAAGGAAGCAGGACCATAAAACAGTAGAACAATACATTTAATGCAATGTTTGATTCCTCAGGAAAAAAAAGATGAATTGCAATTTTTACTTTAATAATTTAATCATCACTTACTGTTGTATTCACTGAAGTGCATTAGAACACTTAGCTTAAGAAAAGTGAACAAACGACATTGTCAGTAACTGTGAATCTTTGACCTGAACTGATTTGAATCAGCAAAGTGATTTGTGATTTTCATCACCAGTGAAAATAGAAAAATAAAAATAGAATAAACATTTTGTTGTTTGTTGTCAGAGTGTGGTGAAACTGATGCAAGGACTTCTGCAGTGCATGATGAGACAGGTAAGACACACCTCTGCTCACATGAAGTGTTTACGTGTTCACTTGTGTTTGCACATATAAACGTCATATCCTGGTGGTAGAAAATCCGATAAGCCTGCATTCTGGTTCTGAGAAACCCCAATATGTTATCTGGGTTATTTAAACAGACTGTTTTCTGCCAACAGTCTGCTACTGTCTGCACAGGCTTGTCAGAGGTAGTTAGTCAGAAGAATAAACTTTCTAATGATTAACAACATGTTGGTGATCGACATGCTGAAGTGAAAGTGATAGTGAAAACCTGGCTACAGCAACATTGTGCATTGTTTCTCTCTCAACGCCCTTTACTGGAAATAAGATGAAGATGACAAATTCTCAGCAGAGTGTGAAAATGCTGCAGTGCTCAGGGAGCCATAAAGCAAAGAGGCCTCACCCTCTGCAGATGAGTTGTTATCATCAGTCGGCCTAAAGACGTGACTCCAGAGACTCACTGGGATGTCGACAAGTCAAAAGCAACAGTGATCAGAAACCTTTATAATGTTCTCATCATGTCGCAAAGATATGAATAAACAGACTACATTTTCATGTCAACATTATGGTCTGTGTATGATCAAAAACAGGAGCATAAGTGTGCACGTAGACACACTCCTTAAGATTTATCTAATCATGAATTAATGTTATTTATTTTAATTTCTTAAAAACATTACTACTTTCACACAAAAGTTAAATAGGGCAATGTTTTTGTTGCTTGTCATCCCCCATCTCTCTCCTCTGATGTCTGATGTTTCGTGCTCTCTCCTCTCCAATGTAATGACTAAAACCCCAAAAATACATAACAAAAAAGAAAAACTCTGTGTGCTCTGTGTATGCATACTGTATCTGCATGTTCATGTGTTCATGTGGTTCAGGTGGCCAAGGTGGAGGAGTTCAAACACACCCAGAGTACAAAGGATTGCTTGCATGCCAAATACGATACTCCCACATGTGCCACGGTGGTGGGGGACGACCAGTGGGGCCACCTCCAGGTGGACGCCACCTCCATTTACCTGCTGATGCTGGCACAGATGACGGCATCAGGTACAGCAGTGATGCAGAGTTATCTTTATATTTGTTGCCATTTTCTCATGTGTGTTTGTATTCTCTGAGTAAATCATTTGGGAATAATTTCAAGCACGGTTATTTTGGTTTAAAGGTGCCACACATTGTTTGGATTTGCACTTTTCTGACTCTACACGTTGCTTTGTCATCCTCCGTTCTGGCAAAAACTACAGGTCCTCTTCAGGGACAATGAAAGTACCTGAGCGTTGTTGTCTTGAACAGAACACAAGCGAGTCAATCACTGACTGCGTCACATTCTCTCGCAGGTCTTCGCATCATCTCAAACCTGGATGAAGTAGCCTTTATTCAGAACTTGGTCTTCTACATAGAGGCTGCCTACAAAGTGGCGGTGAGCAACACTTCCAGAGGTTTGGGAGGGAGTTTTCTAGAAACGCAGAAACAATGAGAGTAAAAGCTTTACACATCATAGTGTGTTTACAGGTCTTGGTCATTGCTAGAACATATATAAAGAAGTTGTGTAAAGCCTTTAGTGGCTGATGATTTGTCATTAGATGCAGCATACAAGTTTGAAAATGACAAAAACTGAATGTGGAGAAGAGAGAAGTGAACTATGCTTGAAGCTCGAGGCCACGGTGGTTGTGTTGAATCGAGAGCTACACTGTGAAGAAATGGGAATATTTTAGAGACTGCACTGAATTTGGTAAGAAATTATGTCATGACTTTTTTTTCACCCTGTAGGATTATGGGATGTGGGAAAGAGGTGACAAGACCAACCAGGGTATCCCAGAGCTCAATGCCAGCTCTGTAGGAATTGCTAAGGTACAGGAACGGCAGATTCCATTTATTATTTTCACATAAAATGTATAAATGTATTGGTGAGTGAATGTCTGCTGATGTCTGTGTGTTTGGGGTGGTTTGCAGGCAGCTCTGGAGGCCTTAGATGAGCTGGATCTCTTTGGTGCACATGGAGGGCCAAAGTCTGTCATCCACGTTCTGCCTGATGAAGTGGAACATTGTCAGGTACCGTTGGCTTTGCCTCCAGCCAAGTTGACACAGTCTCTACCCGTCTGTCTTCTTCTCAGCACGTCTGTGTTTTCCCTTCAGTCCATCCTGTGCTCCATGCTGCCAAGAGCTTCGACTTCAAAGGAGATAGATGCCGGTCTTCTGTCTGTCATTTCCTTTCCTGCTTTTGCTGTTGAGGATGCTGACCTTGTGGCCATCACTAAGTCAGAAATCATAAGCAAACTGCAGGTACAGTTGAAGCACAAATCATTTGTTTTGGGCACAGAAACAGGTCAGAATTCAGTATTTTACCCTATTATTCTTCCTTGAATCTGTCAACATACTCAAATGTCCCCTCTTTATAAATTTCAGGGTCGCTATGGCTGCTGCCGCTTCATCAGGGATGGATATCATTGCCCTAAAGAGGTAAGATATTCTGCATATTCAAAATGTAAACGCTGGGATTTATAATGCATTTAGTTGCTGAACTTTGTATTGTATAGTTTGAGCTGTTCTACAGTATTCTATGGCGTTTGTTTCACCAGGATCCATCTCGGCTGCACTACGATCCTGCAGAGCTCAAGCTGTTTGAGAATATTGAATGTGAGTGGCCTGTGTTCTGGACTTATCTCATCCTGGATGGTATCTTTGCTGAAGATCACGTGCAGGTACTAAAATCAATCATGCACTTCTATAAGTTTTTTTTTTTTTTTTTTACTGTTGTCACGGCGATGGAGTCACTTTGAATGACTTGAGCTGCAGTTGTAATATCGAACAAATTGCTGCTTTGCACAGGTGGAGGAGTACCGCGAGGCACTGGAGGGCATTTTGATCAGAGGGAAGAATGGCATCAAACTGCTGCCTGAACTTTATGCTGTGCCACATGGCAAGGTATGAAAAGAGCAGATGCGCTTTCATTCTGAAATACTAGAGACTAGAAAACATCAGGCAGAAAGTGTTTGTTGCACCTGGACCACATACATATTTTTGCATCTTGCAGGTGGAGGAGGAGTACAGCAATCCTCACTCAGTGGACAGAGTGGCCATGGGTCAGCTGCCTCACATGTGGGGACAGTCGCTCTACATCTTGGGCTGTCTGCTGGCTGAGGTAGTCACAGGGCTACTGAGGTGTGCTCCACCTCTTATTTTAGCTTGCAACACTTTTCAGCAATCTTCTGTTACTATCACAGCAATATCCAACATCATAAATCAGGAATAATGCAGAATTTATAATGTACATGAGGATAAAAGGCAGAGGTACAAGATGTACTCAGCAATGGAGCCGCACAAGTCACATCTCTTTTCTAAACAAAAACATACAATCAAATCGATGCCATTTATTGACTCTGTATAAATTCACCCTCTGTGTTTCTCTTTTTGTTGATGTTATAAGGGTTTTTTAGCACCAGGAGAGATTGATCCTCTCAACAGGAGATTCTCTACCAACTTCAAGCCAGATGTTGTTGTACAAGGTTTGTGATCAGTCATTGGTGTAGATTAGTCATTAGCTTTGCCTTTTTTATAGTTTTGTTTATTTGACATTATGAGAAGTAAGACGTAAATCACGCTCAGCTTCAAAAAATATCAAGAATGTTCAAGACTTATTAAGACTAAGATTCCCTCATAGAAGATATAATGTATCTTTTTTTCATATGTGTGTGTCAGTTTGTGTACTAGCAGAGTCTGAGGAGATCAGGGAGTTGCTGAGTGATCACGGGATCTCGGTCCAGATGATGTCAGAGGTGTTGCCTATCAGGGTCATGCCTGCTCGCATCCTGAGCCACATCTATGTCAGACTGGGTAAACAACACTCTTTTCCTTAGTGTACAGGTGTGTGTGTGTGTGTGTGTGTTTGTGTGATGATAAGAGTAACTTCTAATGTTTTTAACACAGGGAACTGCAAGAAACTGAATTTGAGCGGGAGGCCGTACAGACACATTGGAGTTTTGGGAACATCTAAATTCTACGAGATCAGAAATCGCTCTTATATATTCACCCCACAGGTAAAACTGGCTTAGATGTGCTTATAATCAAAACAACACAGATAGAAAGTGGTAGTAAAGAATTAGACTTACTTTGGTTTCTCTCTTTTCCTCTTTTCTGTGCTCATGTACAGTTTCTGGATCAACACCATTTCTACCTGGCACTCGACAACCAGATGATTGTGGAGATGTTACGAACGGAGCTGGCCTATCTGTCCTCTTGCTGGAGGATGACAGGACGGCCCACGCTCACTTTCCCTGTCACCCGCAGCATGCTGGGTAAGAAAGACCTTAACCCAAAGCAAAGCAGCCTTTAACTGATTCCCATATAGTATATTTTATAGTACAGTACATGCTGTGTGTTTCCACATTCTTATTCAAAACTTACCTCACTACACTTCACATTCACATCACTTACTTACTCTTTATGTCCAGCTGAAGATGGAGACGTACTTGATCCATGTATCCTCTCAACCCTCAGGAAACTACAGGATGGCTATTTTGCTGGAGCGAGGTCTGTTTCTATCTGGAACACAGGACATCATACTTTCACTTTGAATAGTATGTCATTTACAGCATATGCAGCTTCTCTTTCATGTGTTTGTATTGTGTGTGAATGTTATCACAGGGTGCAGATGTCAGACCTGTCCAGTGTGCAGACCACTTCGTTCCACACTGGCCTCAGCTTCCTGGATGGAGAGAATGATGACAGCTTACTGGAGTATGAGGAGGACGATGACGAGTACGGGGAGGAATATAACATCTGTGGGCCCTCAGGTCGCTCATGATCAACAAAGTGTTTCTTTCAGTCTTGTTGGATTACTGAAGTTGAGCTGTAAGTAATGGAGCGAATGTATTTAATTCCAGAGGGTTCAAAAGACATGTTTGACCAGTACCTCACCCAGCTCCTTCACAGCACCACCACCAAGTGCCATCTTCCTCCCATCCAGAGGGGGCAGCAACACGTCTTCAGCGCTGAACACACCACCAAAGACATCCTGTCTTTTATGGCCCAGGTCCAGGGCCTGAACATACCCAGTGAGTTATTACAAAATTAATGACTAAGCTGAAGTCAGTTTCAGCTTTGAACAGTGTTTCCTGTAATTTGTTAACACACTTAGAAACACATTATACAATGCAGTCACAAATTGTTTTAGGAGTCCAGTTTGTTTTTTCCTCAAATGTGAAATTTCTTACTGAACTACAAATCACATTAAAACAAATGGGGAAAAAATACTCTTGTCTCATGTTTTAATTTATGTGTGTGTTTCAGAGTCTTCCATGTATCTACCTGTGGCTCCAGTTAAGAGCAAACACCGCAGATCTCTCAACCTACTTGAAGTTCCTCAACCTCAGCTTTGCCCACAAGTAAAGCAGCAGAAGGTAGGAACAGCACATCCTTCCTCAAGCAACCTTTTCTCTTTTGACTTCAGCAGTGTATTATCTGACGCTGACCTCCCTCACAAGCCCCACAGTGCTGCTGACCTTCACCTGCCTCGGGACGCTCAGGGCAACACAGACATTGCAGCGTTGGTGAGGCAGCTGAAAGAGTGTCCAACCCTGCAGGACCAGGCTGATATACTCTACATCCTTTACGTAATGAAGTACGGACAAAGAGATGACACACTGATAAGTTAACTATGTCCTAACTTTCTGTAATGGCCTGTCCTGTGTTTTCTTCTGATGACCAGAGGAGCTGATTGGCCCGTGGAGCTGTCAGGTCCCGGGCAGGGCGGGGTCAGTGTGCGCTCCCTGCTGGAGGAGCTGTATGTACAAGCTGGAGCCTGCAAAGAGTGGGGACTCATCAGATACATCTCTGGAATACTTCACAAGAGAGTGGAGGTCCTGGCTGAGGTCAGTGAGGGGGACAACAGAGAGGCTCATCAGCTGGTTAGAGAACAAAATCTTTGCCCTGATACAGAACTGACCTTTAGACTAAATGTGCATAAATAGATTGTCAAAACAAAATTAGACATGATCCGATAGGGACCTAAGGACCCCATTCAGAATGCAGTTGACCAGAACACAACAATATTTCACCTTATATGCACAAGTCTGTTTTTTTTAAATACATTAAAGTGCAGTTTCACAAAGAAAAATGTTTAAAAAAATGTGTTACACACGGTATCCAAAACCACCAAAAAGAGAAAGAAAGAAATGGCTCTGATGTCACCTGTTGGCCACTGAAAAAAGTGTATCATAAGACATTGACTTCAACATTCACCATGATGAAATGTCTCTGAGCAATACACTGAATAGCTGCTGAATAACTATTTCACTATGTCTATGTCTTGTCTATGCCTGTTCTTCAGGCCTGCACCGATCTGATTTCCCATCACAAGCAGCTGACTGTAGGTCTACCTCCTGAACCCAGGGAACAAGTCATCACAGTGTAAGTGTCGTTACAAAAAAAAAAAACATTTTAAGCTCACACTTAAGTTTTGTTGAATTATTGAACATAATAAACCAACTCTTCCTCCTCACTGTTTCCACTCAGTCCACTTCCTCCCGAGGAGCTGAACACTCTCATCTATGAAGCCAGTGGTCAGGACATCAGTATCGCTGTACTAACTCAGGTAAATCTTTAACAATCTGAACCGCCACAGGATCGTTTCATACACTAACCTTACGGCTGAACTGTGCGCATCTGTCATACAGGAAATCATGGTCTATCTCGCCATGTACGTGCGCTCCCAGCCTGCTCTGTTTGGGGACATGCTCCGGCTCCGGATAGGACTCATCATGCAAGTGATGGCCACTGAGCTGGCTCGCAGCCTGCACTGCTCTGGTAGGAAAATGGAGTATGCTTACATACAACTGTGAACAAACACACACACAAACTACACTACACAGTAAAAATGAGACACCTTTGCAGGAGAGGAGGCGTCTGAGAGTTTGATGAGCCTGAGTCCGTTCGGCATGAAGAGCCTGCTGCATCACATTCTCAGTGGCAAAGAGTTTGGGGTGGAGAGGAGCAGTGAGTTTATTTCCCTTTTCTGTGTCTCTTCTTGTATTTACAGCATATGTGTGAGTGTTCGTTTTTGGCTGTGTGTTGCACCCTTAGTTTCTGAGAAATTAGGAAATTAGGAAATGAAGAAAGTCAGAATGTGGTAATATCAAGTAGAACTGAGTAATACTTGTAATAGAAAGAAAAAAAATACATTTATGATCTAGGAGCATTTCATTTCACATTTATTTTCAGTCGACACAGTAGCTGCAGTCGCTGTTGCTCAGACCAGTTAACCTATTGTTTAGTACAGTGTTAGCACTGTGACTTTAGAGGTAGTAACGTTGGTCTGTTGGTCGATCCACCATTTTGGTCCACACTGAAATATCTAGAGAAGGAAGATGACATCACCAGTAAAAATTTCTGCTCAGCCCAGATGTTTTTCCAACTAGGGGAAAGAGCTGTTAATGAGCACTGATACCAGGCCCGTGAAATAAGTGTTCTATGCCTTTTTGCTTGTTTGATTTTGCCTCTGTCAGTGCGCCCAATCCAGTCAACAGCGACTAGTCCTGCTATCTCCATCCATGAACTTGGCCACACAGGAGCCACCAAGACTGAACGCACAGGAATACACAAACTGAAGAGTGAGATTAAACAGGTGGGAAGCACAAATAATAAAAATGGATAATAATCAGGGCATATTTTTCTAAATATGATGCCACTTAAGCTTTGATCTATCTACAGTATCTATCTATCTATCTATCTATCTATCTATCTATCTATCAAATAACAGTGTTCTTGCTTTTGCCTGCAGCTGGATGACTCTCGGCCTCTCAGCGTGTGTTGGGTTTGATTAAACTTTAGCATGTGATCTGTCTCTAACCTCAGTTTAAACAACCAAACCGTCGGCTAAATCCTCCTCATAAACCGCCCGCTGGCTCTTAAACATTTTGTGAGCCACAGCACCCTCCATAGCTGGAATGACTTCATCCCATATCAGTAGGAGAACATGCTTTACTAGTCATGCAAGTGTCATGCTATAATAACATTTAAAATAACTTTTCTTCATTTCTCTGTCATTTGTTTGTCAGCCGTTCTTTCTTGTGATCAGTCATCTATAACAGTCACATTATGTGCAATTGAAATCCACTTTTCACTTTACAGATCCAGTAACATTTTTCTCTGTGTGGTTTCAGTATCATCATGACTATAGTATGAGGCACCATGTGAACCATCTCAAACTGTTCTCTGTCATCTGTCATCCATATCCATGCATAGATCTTCAGCGGTGGTCTTTCCTTGAGTAGCAATGTCACTTCTCCTAGATCCACGGTAAAACCATTTCACCTCATCTGCCTCAAATTGACTTGGTTTGTCCTCCCTAGAGTTGCCGTAGTTAGAGTGCACGTACACACCGAGTAAATTCATCCTCAAAGCGTTTTCTTTCAGGTTAGATATTCCATGTGTCTTGTTGCATTTAAGGATAAGGCTGCTGTTATTTCACATTCTTATTATTGTCAACAAAGAGACCAAAAAAAAACACTAAATGTATCCTACTAAAACGTTTCATCCATGTAGTTGAAGCCTGATATGGCATGTGTCCATGGAACTCCTCTTCCTGAGGTTTCTCATTTTTTTCCTGTGAAAAAGAGCTGAGAGAAAATAAACCTCACTGATTATGTTTATTATATTAAAGCATAATATCAGCTATTGCACCAGTGTAGCTCTCACAAAAAAACATACAGTAACACCAACCTTGTCCTTTGCTGAAATCTGAGTGATGCATGATATATATCTGCATGAATGATTGCATGAACACTGTAACTATAGAGGAGTGTTAAAACTGTCGTTTTGTGTGTGCGTGTGTGTGTTTGAGAGAGATGATTACTACAGTAAATATTTCAACCTTATTCTACCTTACGTTTTGCTTGTCTGTGTGGTACAGTAATGCCGTATCTAAGGAATACATTTAAAGTACTTGGAGATACAGTTGAAAATCAGTAAAGCGATTCTAACAGTATCATCCTGTTCTCTCACCACAGCGTTGCAGTAGCCCCTCCACCCCCAGTGGGATCCTGTCCCCGGTGGGCCCTGGTTCAGGAGATGGTCAGCTGCACTGGGAGGAGAGGCAAGGCCAGTGGCTCAGGAGGCGCAGGCTGGACGGAGCTATCAACAGAGTACCAATGGGTTTCTACCAGAATGTCTGGAAGATCCTGCAGAAGTGTCACGGCCTGTCCATCGATGGATATGTGTTGCCCTCTTCTACCACCAGAGAGGTAGTTTCTCACAGACTTGGATTCAGTTCTTTCTGTGCGTGTGCATGGATGCGTGGTTCATTGTGTTTTATGTGCAGATGACGGCAGGAGAGATCAAGTTTGCGGTGCAGGTGGAGTCCGTCCTGAACCACGTCCCTCAACCAGAGTACCGACAGCTGCTGGTAGAGACTGTAATGGTTCTAGGCCTGGTAGCTGACGTGGACGTGGACAGCATCGGCGGCATCATCCACGTGGACCGCATCCTGCATTTGGCTAATGACTTCTTCCTCAGTGACCAGGTACTGCTACTGGCAAGAGATAAGAGAATTTTGTTGGAAAGGATGTTCGTGTATTTCTGCATATTCACTGGAGTTCTCTCTGTTCTGCCTCTGCTCTCCCAGAAATCCCACAGTGCCAGTGAATATTTCCTTGAGAGGGAACCAGCGACCGGAATCTGCAACTTTTTCTATGATAGCGCCCCCAGTGGCAGCTATGGCACCATGACCTATCTGTCCAAGGCAGTGATCACTTATGTCCAGGACTTTCTTCCAAGTTCCAGCTGCCTGATGCAGTGAAAAAACAGAGTCGAAACAACTGAAGAGACACATTTTATAACATAAGGCAAAGGGCAGCAAAGCTTCTCATGAGCATTATCATACATTTCATGTGGTGCCTGTACGTATTTACTCTTCAAAAAACCTCTGTAGCTCTCATATAATGATGTAACATCAGAGCATTGGCAGCTGATTGCAAACCACTATAGAAGAACTGTGAACTTATTTATTACTTAAACATACTGCTCAAATGTATGTTTTCAGGGTTTACAGGATTTTATTTAAATTGGAATTGGCAAAGATATAAGAACATTTCATGTGCTCTTGGTGTTTTGTGTGAGACTAGTACATCAACAGTTATGTCTTGTAATTGAACATGTCATGGTACTGAGCCTGGCAGTTATCCAACAGTATACAGTTTGATTATTTAATCATTTCCTGGATATTTAATCATTTACATGTTGGACAAATACTAAAATATGTCATAAAAACTATTTTTACCCTCAAATTACTCAACCACAAGTGACTCATTTGTGCATGTGATTTAACAAAGATTTTACCTCTGATAGCTTCCAGGCTCTTTGTAATTCCGTATTAATGAAACGTACTTGTTGTCTTGTGTTAATGTGAACTTGTACGGGAACAAGAATCCTTGTTTTCTTGTCTTTGTCTTTGCGTATATGTTGTGTGTTTTGTACAACGAATGAATTCATAATTCATCTGTCGGAATATGAATGTCAATGTTTGGTGAGCCAACATTTTGCATGTCCAGAAACATAGTTGGGATTTGTTTATTTGGGTATAGTGGAGAGAAGTTAATTTCTGTTTTGCTGAGGTAGAAGAATTCTGCTAGTGTTTTATATGTGTCCAGTATGTATATATGCAGTACATGCAAGGTGCATATGTAAAGAAAGAAATGGCAATACAGACAGATATTTGTTTAGTATCAGAGAGGTCTGCATTATGTTGAAAAGGGTCTTTGTAAGTCAAGAGCGTTATGACATTTGGGCACAGAAAGCAAAACAGAAGGAGACATAGTAAAATGTTGATATACGTGCATTTTAATGCTGAAATATTTTTAATTTACTTACAGTACCAGTCAAAGGTTTGGACACACTATCTTGTTCAAGAAAATGGAAAAGTGTGTCCAATCATTTGACTTGTACTGTAAATCTATCGACAGATATAAAAAATATCTAATTTTACTAATATAATACATTCTGCAGGTCATCTATTTAACATATAAATGCTTGTTAAATTATTTTGACGATGCAGCTGTTGCTCATTTTCATCAGAAAATTATGTTTATTATGACATTTTCAAAGTATATTCATACAATAATAAAATCATTTTACTAATGATAGTAATCTCACTTATCCATTGATCTATCTATCTGATCGCTATCCGTGGTGCTGAACTGCTTTGAATTTGTGTTGTTTGACCATGTAGCCTAATATTTTTGTTGTTCTCTTGGTTTGTTATACTTCATGTCCGTTTGATGGACTTCAAAATGACACAGTCGCTCTCCGTCGTGCCGAAGCGTGTAAGCCCCGCTGTTGCGGGCATGTGTATGTTGTAAAATGATATTATCATGCTTCGGCACTGAGCAGCTAACAGAAACAGTGATTAACGTCAAGTCTCGCGTTAACTTGAGTGACGCGATCTCGCCGCTTTGATTCTAACGTGCGTAGTTGTCTTGACAACTTGGAGCAAGAAGACAGGACTGGAGAAGACATGATTCACACAGACGATATTCAAGTGAGGTAATGAAAGTGTTTTTTTTGTTTGTTTTTTTTTTAAATTTAATCACGTATTTTACAAGATATTCTATGTAGATAATCAACTATTTGAGAATTTGTAAGTTAGTGAATATGTGAAGGAAAACTTCCAGAAATCTGACAATACCATTCTGTTCAGTCAAAATATAATATGAAAACATTTTAGGAGATGGGAATGTACATTTTTATATAACACTATATATTGTTTAATATATGGTGACTTATGAAACTATTATAATGGACATATATACCATGCAGGCGAGGAAAGTGTCACAGGTGGCTTGTCTGGGAACGGCAGATCATAAGAATCTAATAATGATGTAAAATAAAGGGATTTTCAGAGCATACAATTCTTGTTGGAATTCATAAAGACCAACTTGTAATTAAAATGTGTTTTAATGTGTTTACCTGACAGTGTGCTTTTAAAAATTCTTTTTTACAGTAACATCTTTTGATCCCCTTTCCTTTTTTTCTTAGTTTTCCATGTGAAAACCTTGATGAGGAACCACACCAAGGTGAAGGCCAAAAGACTCAGAAGGACCCAGAGGGAAGATGCAGCTGGCAAACTATTTTAATTGGATTTTCACTGGTGCTTTTTTGTTATGTGACCACTGGCCTCCTTTATCAAATAAATAAACAGCAAAGGCTGTTAGACATTTCTCGTCAAACTTCCATGCAGCTGGAAGCAAAAAATCAACAACAACTCTCAATCCTGTTCTCCAACAAACTGTCCTTCATATGGTTGTTCTGCAACAACAGCACACTGCAGTGTTCACGCTGCCAGCCCGGCTGGGTTGAACATGCTTCACGTTGCTTCTTCCTCTCCCATGAGGCAGAGAAATGGGAGGATGCTCGCAGGAAGTGCATTGGCATGGGGGCTGACCTGGCTGTTGTTTTGAATGCTGAAGACCAGGCATTCTTGTCCAACATGACTTTTCAGTTTGTACAGCAGCACCCAGAAGAAAACTTTCATTCCGCCTGGATCGGGTTGCAAGACATGATGATGGAGGGCACCTTTATCTGGGTCAACGGCAACCGACTCCAGTCAGATGTCCATTACTTTAGGCCTCTGGAGCCAAACAATGCCAAAGCCTCCTGGGACAAAAGCAATGCAGGACAAGACTGCATTGCCATTGTCGCACCGAGTGACACTGAACATGAAGACTGGCTAAACTCCTGGGATGACATTATTTGTATTGGCAAACGGCACTACCTGTGTGAGACCACGGCCCTCAGTTTGTCCTGATCAGACAGACCTGGGATGATGTTTCACTGCCATTACTTGTTAAGATGTGGAGGGAAGCAAAGTCAAACCTGCAGCCAGAAATATATGATAAAAATTAATGACGCAAGCACATTTTGGGTCACATTGATGTAATTCATAACAGGACTGTGTGATGTGGTAATTGTTTATTATATTATCACATGTATTATATGTGGTCTGGTCATCTCTGTTTCCTGCTTTACTGGGGGAAATATCTGTTTTCTTTCATTTCATAAATTAAAGCAAATGTTTTTCATCTGAAATCAAACTTTTTTGTCATGTTGTCCCAGACTTTGTCATTGATTGAGATGCAATGCTGCCGTGCTGTACTTCATCGCTGTTGGGCAGAAACCTTTTATCTCTATAGTTCAACTTATATTTTTTTTCATGAATTGACTTCAATATGACTTCATCATACAGGATCAAAATCTGTCCATAACTTTTTGAGTTATGTTGCAAACAAACAAACAAACAAACGCCGGCAAAAACATAACCTTCTTGGCGGAGGTATTGAGTGAAACCTCAGCTTGTGTTTGCACTGACTCTTGTTCACCTTTGTCAGAGTCTTTGTCAGTCACGTGTCAAACACTGTAAAAGAGGACACGCCTCCTTCTGACGGTACCAACAACACCGTCTCATGTCTCATGTAAAGTCCATAAAACTAAAAGTTAGCTTCTACTGGCAAACACTCAATTAGTAGTTTTTCTTTCTTCTCATAAATAACGCGATGTTGGCGACATTGAAACACAACACGGATGTTTATTTTACACACAACCACGAGAATTAGCTGAGCCGAATCTTGCTTACTCACTACTTAGCTAACAAGTTGGAGTGGATTTAAAGTTAAGACAGCTTCGTTAAACAGATAGTTTTGGTTCTCAGCATGTATCGACAGCGTCCTCTTCTTACCTGTCTTCCACCTCAGTCTGTTGTTTATGAGAAAAGACGATCAGTCAACCGGGATCGAACGCAAGTTTTTCAGCCGTGTTGTCGTGACGGGCTGCAGTTACAACAAACTGTCGATAGGGGGAGTTGTTTTACCCAGCTTTTAAATTTCAGCTCAGGTTTCAATATTATTTCAGGAAGGAGAATATAATTAATCAGAATTTTACATTAAACAAACATGCATCTATACAGAATTATAATGATTATATAATGTTTAATATAAAAATGGTTAATTACATATAGAGTACACTCCAAAATACATTTACTACAAGAGATACTCTATGGGTTAGACTTCATTTTTATTAAGAGGTGCTTTCCAGCTCAGCCAGCAGTGTTGGCTGTTGTCCTCGGTAAGCATTTCTTCCAGCTGTAGGGGGAGAGGCGGTGGGAGGCTGGGCAGGCGCATTTATGGCCACCTTTTTGGTTCACACACAGGTGGGAACACCCTCCGTTCTTCCGACTGCACTTGTTAATGTCTGAAAGAGAGGGAGGGAAATAAAGAGATGGTTTCTAAAAGTCATTCAGTAAAATGAAAATCTACAAATAAACTCTCTAATCTAAACTCTGACTTAATTCAGCTTCTGTTGGCAAACTTATATACAGGAGCAAAAATGAAAACCAGTCTAAACAGAAATTTTCAGTTTCTGAGTGCTTGGACAGTAAACATCAGAAACATCAGAAAATAATTAATGCATGGACATCATCTATGAGTGGAACCACTGAGGTCCCTTGAATGACATCAATTAGGCCCTTAAATCACCAATTTAATTAGTAAATAAATCATCTTCACAAAATCCCAAATCCCAACTCGACTCCCAAAATTTTTTGTACGTGTGTATGGACGTGCATGACCCCACTAACCTTTGCAGTGTCGGCCATCTCTCTGCAGTGTGTATCCTCTGGGGCAGATGCAGCGGTGAGAGCCGGGCAGGTTGACACACTGCCACTCACACATTTCCTCCTGGCACTCATTTATATCTGTGTAAGGACACAACCAGGAAGCTCAGACTTTAGACATAAGTTGGAGAAATCTCTTCATTTTTTTCCTACCTACACACTCCTCCTTCAGAGCTTGTGCAGTTGAATTCTCAGGTGTCGCTGGTTGCTTCCTGTACCCAGGTGGACACTCGGCGATGCAGCTGTGTCCGTCCCCAGCTAAGATGCGTCCGTACGTGCAGGAGCATTGGTAGGATCCTGGTGAGTTGTGGCACAGCTCCATACATGGTCCGAGCCCCTGATTATCAGCACACTCGTCTATATCTGGATAAGAAAAGGAAGTTTAGGACAAGACGACGACCAAGCTAAAGTCTACACCTTTTCTATGTTATTTATATATTCTTCTTCATTTTCATATTAGAAATTACAACAATTTCATGATAGAAATTGTTTTTAGTGCTGGTGGTGCTTGATGTTACTTTTTCTTTAGCATCTATTTGAAGTAGACGGAATTAGATTTTGTGCTGTATATAAGCAGAAATGAAAAGTAAACTTGTCTAATGAGTCTAACGAAGTCAGTGTGACTTTTGCATAAACCAATCTGATTATGGCACTAGATAAAACATCAGAGGATCAACAAAGTGATGAATGTGTATACTAACTTTCATTAAAATCCATCATGTGGTTGAGATATTTCATGCAAAAGTCCATGGACCACCACCATCATTAGGATTCATCCTCTGGGAACCATGAATATGGGTACTAAATTTCATGCCAATCCATCTGGGAAATGTTGAGACATTACAGTCTGGATCTGAGTGATGCTGCTGGCAGGGCTGAAAAAGAGCAAGGCATTGTTCCCAGTAATGTTTAGTTATCGGCTCCTAACCTTGGCAGTGGCTGTCTGCAGACTGAAGGCTGTAGCCAGCAGGACACTGGCAGTGAAAGCTCCCAGGAGTGTTCACGCAACCAAACACACAGCCGGTTACAGCTGCAGGCAGCAGGCACTCGTCCACATCTGGAAAGATGGAGAGCGATGTAGGAAAACACTAATGGCATTAACAGACACATTGACACAAATGTATAAATATACAGCTACACACACCTGTGCAGGAGGTCTGGTCATGAGTTGGTTGATAACCATCATCACAGCTGCACTTAAAGGAACCAAATGTGTTGATGCATCTCTGTTGACACTGATGCTGCCCTTCCACACACTCATCTAAATCTACATACATGCAAACAATAATTATTACACATAGAGATAACATGACGTGAACACATCCTGAGTGGACACACATTTAATAAAACACACTCTACTTGTGTACAGTCATTCCATCACAAACACACAATCCAGGCTTCACTACGACGACAGAGAAAGAGCAGCAGATGAAAGATGATCATCTCCCCTGTTGCTCTGAATCAAGCTGGAATCTGAAACCTCATTGATGTGTCCCCTTGTTTTCTTGCTGTTTTGGCCTGTAATGAGCAAACCATAACGCAGATGTTTTCTGACTTCCTGTTCTTCAGAGACAGGAAACAAGGATGTGGAGAAAGGAGTCAGGAAGCTTTGCCCTTGTTTCCCTGCCATCAACCAGACCTGCCTCTATATACTTACCTGTTCTGTACTAATGGTTCAACATCTTTCCGTTGTCTGAAACATCTCTACAGAAGACCATGTGGACACAGTCTGGACCAAAAAAGTGACCAAAAAATCCTTTTTTTTTTCATGAACTGTCTGTCAGACAAGAATGCTTACAAGCCTTATTTCACTACAGTGGAATCTTCAGGCTAAAACTAAACTATAATCAGTGAAACCATGATTGTCTGGACAGGACTATTTGTCAAAGTTGTAATAACACTGTTCAAAAAATAATATCAACACCATCCACTGATGTTCCTCACTAATGATAGGTTGTCTACGTGCAGGGATGTGCACCTTCAAACAATGCATAAAGTAAATGTCCATCTTTCAAGTGCTACATAAATTTCACAGCTCACTTGCGTTTGTCTGTGAGCCGTGAAACATCACATCAAACACATAAAACATGTGAAGGAGATTCCCTGTTGTGCTGTAACATGCCTCGGTGCATGCTGTGTTGTCATTAGGAGAGCCTGGGGCGTCCGCAGAGGATTCAGGAGGAATGTTACAGCCACTGTGAAAGCTCTGGGGAGACAGAGAAAAAACATGAATACGCTCACCGCGACATGTTCGCCCGTCATCCAGCAGAGTGAATCCAGGTCTGCACTGGCACTGAGTTCTGGTCTGGTTCTGGTTGGAGGTCTTATTGTAGTGGTGGGAGTGTGAGCACAGCTGGGAACAGCCGCCGTTGTTCACTGAACATGGTGTCAACTCTGGAGACAAACAGGAAGAACGGGGAATGGATTCATTCAGGGGTAATTGCAATTGTATTGTGTTAATGTGGTGCCATTTTAACACCTTTATGACATTCTACACACCAAAGATATTACTCTGCAAATTCCTTAATATTGAAATAATCATTAGCAGCAGCCCTTGACTCAACATAGCACAATGCTGCAAACTGCAAAAATGCCTCTCAGTACATTTAATATAATTTACATGCAAGCTGCATTTGTCCTGTGAAAGTACTTACTTCATATTTGTTTTTGTTTTCCACTGCATATATCAGCTCCACGTTATTTTATAATGCATATATTGTTTGAATGTTGACATAGTAAGTGTTATATATAATTTGTTTTCCTCATTTGTTACTGATCTTTATTTTGCAGCCAATTATTTCTGGTGGATATCTATCTTTAAATGTAAGATTTGACATACCAGCTGTTCAGTATTTTAGAATTCAATTCCTGCCAAAGTGCAAAATAAAATTAAAAAGAAAATGACCAAAAATACTTTAGTGGTCTTGGCAGCTGCTGGATCCAGTCATAATAAGTATTATTAAAATAAAATTCCAGAAGGAAAACTCTGATATCAGCAAACCACAAAACAATAAATTACCAACACAATAAAAGACAAGTATTAGGCAGTGAGCTGGCAAATTAATATCATGCACCTTCAATTTTCTCCTGTTCTCCTGAGCATGACAGCAGCATTTTCAAATCACTCAAAGCATCTAATAAGTTGTGAAGCAGCGACATCACCTACCCAGACAAACTGGTGTGATCCCGCTCCAGGTGCCCCCCTGCTGGCAGTAGCTGTGTATGTCTCCATGAGCCAGCGTGTACCCGGGGTAGCAGGCGTACTGTATATAATGTCTGTACTCTCTGGGACCTGGATTCTCCACATTCCGAAAGTAGAAGGTCCCATGTGCGGGCACAGGTGGGTATGGGCACACAGGACGTCTGCTGAGAGGTTGTTTGTAGGTGCTGTTCGTCAGGAAGTCAAGGTCTTCAGCCCAGGGAAATTTAAGCTCAGTGTCGTTGGAGGTGTTAGAAGGAGAGGTGAAGTTATGCAGCTGTGTTTTCATATTGGACTGGGTGGAGCTAGGGCTTGAAGAAGTTGAGGCAGAAAAGGAGGGAAGAGAGGGTGACGAGAGTGAGGAGGAGGCAGGCGATGAAGTGGACGAAGAGCTGATAGAAGCAAAATAAGTAGAAGTAGGTAAAGTGTGTGTTGAAGTCAGCTCTTCAGGCTCCTCTTCATCTCCAGACCCAAACTGAGACAAAGAAAGATACTGGAATCCACTTCCAGCCGACTGGTCTTCATGTGCAGTTCCTGGAGAGCCTGTCACATTATCCTGGGATGTGACAGGTTCTATGAACTTGCTGAGCAGAGGCAGAGCAGACTTCATGTGGTGGGGTGTTGAACTTGGTGTAAACACCACAGTTGGGAGAGCAGCAGTACTCTTGACAGCAGTGGTAGTTGGTGTATGGGCTGTTGAAAATGATGGTGCTGAAGATGTTGATTGCTCTGCCCCTGACACTGATGATAAGGTAGATGAGACAGAGGCAAACATTTGTCTAATTTTGTCCACCTCTCCTGCTTCTTTGAATGGAGCTTGTGTTTCTGAGCCGTCCCTCCCAGTTCTTGCTTCTGTTCCTTGAGCTTTGTGTGTCACCTGAAGTTGAGCCTCTTGAGTTGTTTTGGTCCTGTCTTTGACTTTAAAATAGGGAAACTGAACATGCTGCTGCAGGTGGACTTTAGGGTTGGTCACTTTAATCCTCTCACTGTTGGACATTTGGGATGGAGTATGTGACAACAAGTCAAATTTGAGGTGTGTCTCTTTGGAGGCTGTATTAGAGAGAATGTCGTAGTGGGATTGTTGCTGGGTCTTCAGAACTACAGCAGCCTGGAGATTCTGCTGTATGTTTGGCTTTTGCACACTGAGACCTGAAATGGAGCTCATCATGTCAGACTCTAACAAGGAGAAAAGAGTAAAAGAGAGTTAAGGGCAAGGCGAGTCTAATTGTACAGCAACCTTTAAACATGATTTACAAAGTAATGTTTCCAGTGTATTACTGCAGTTACATTGTAGAAAAGTCTGCTGTTTGGAACAAATTAATATGGGAGAATTAACATAATAGGAATAGTACACTCATTTACTTTCCTGTCAAGAGTCAGATGAGAAGTACACACGTTATATTTGGGTCAAAATCCTAACCTTGGGAACATGGAGTACAGGGAATATAGGACTATGGTAGAAGGGAACATAGGACCCTTTGTCATGTTTCTTTGATATGAATATTAATATAAGTCCTCTGGTGGTAGCAAGTTTATCCATTCCTGAACCTGATGCATTCTGAAGCTGTGAAACATGGCAGACATAGATGTGGGTGGCGAGATACGAGGGCGGACAGCCATTTTACTGCCGGTCACCTTTGTAGATTAGTATCATTGCCCTTTCCCCTGCAGCAGCAATTTCATCCTTGGTGGCAGATTGTGTCTAAAAAAAACTCTGGCCTGTGCTCTGAATGAGTCGCTCTCTCAAACCAGGCACAATGTTCCACCTTCCCCAACTCGAAGCACCCTGGATGTTGCATTACAACCAAGCAGCAGCCAATGTTCAAAAACCTGCAAGTTGATGAAGGTGACTTCTTATGCTCAGACATGAAGTACAGATGTCCCTGCTGACAGAGGTGTAACAGGAGAATGATGGCATTATAGATACTACACATGTCTATAAGAAAACAATGTGTAACCAGTTTCGATAATGATACACCCATTGAGAAGTGTGGGGTAAAATTTGGTAATTGGGCAATACCCCAAATACAGGTATAAGATTAATATCTCCTGAAAGAGTGGATTACTGGAAAGATTGACTCTAGCAATTTAGGAAAATATGTTGGATAGGTATACACAGACCCTCAATATGAGCACAATTTTATCCAAAATGGACACGTTTTACAATAACTGTGAAACATTTCTATTTCAATTGCTCCTCGTAACTTTTAAACTTATTATTGTACTTTGGTTTTTTGGTGGATTTTATTGCATGTGGACAGAGATAAGATTTCCCTGTATGTCTTTACTCCAATTAAAAATTCAAAACAGATACGAAAGTGGTTTTAATCCTCTCATCTAACTCGCAGCAAGAAAGCAAACAAGGTATTTAAGGTATTCATATAATAAGGTATTTTCTAAAATGTCAAACTATTGCTTTAATAGCTGAGAGCTTTCCATGCTCACCTCTGCACACAGGCCTTGTGCTATTCCAGCTGTGGCCCTTACAGTATAACATCGAGGGCCCGTGTAACCGAAAACCACTGTTACAGCTGAACACTGCCCAGGAGCCATCATGATTCATGCTGCTCGTCCCGTCAGTGAGTGGCCCCGGGTTGGAGCAGCCAGAACCTGAAGGAGGAGGAAAAAAAAAATCATTGACAGTGATTAAAAGTTTAAGTTTGACAGTGGACCTTTGTTATTACGTTCCTTCAGCTTCTCTTCAACTCAAAAGTTGAGACAAATGAGTTATTATCCTCAAAATGCATCTACTGACATAAACAGGAATTAAAATAAAAAGTGCATGCTCATGAATGAAACTCCTCACCAACACAGACTGGGGTGTCCCGGGACCAGTGTCCAGACACACAGCTGTTGGTTTTGTATCCATGGAGCTTGTAGCCAGAATGACAGCGGAAGATCACCAGCAGTCCTCCGTAACGGAAAAACGTCTGTCCGTTCTCCAGGTGTCTGAAACCACTGCAGCCCTCAACTCCATGCGCTGTGGACAGTTTCACAATGAATGCCTGCGGATGTCTGACAACACTCTCAACACACAAGTATGTAAATTGAAGAAGTACCTGGGCTGCAGATGCAGAGCAGAGCCACCAGTGCTGCCAGGAGCCACATCTGAGCTCCCATCTTAATGTGCGTTCAGGATGACAACGATCCACTGAGCGGAGAATCTCTTAAAACTTTGAGGGGAGGGGATGTTAAAGAGAGATTCTCGGAGAGTGAAAGTGGGATGGGAGGAGAGATGTGGTGTGGGACTACTACAGGATGGACAGATGTGAGGAAGGGAGGGAGAAAGGAGGGGTAAGATGAAGACTCTGACAGATGGATGGAGGGACATCAGGGGAGATGCTCTTTTCACCTGCTTTCTAGTAAACAGCAATTTTCCTTGTTTTCATACATAAAGTGATATCATGCATTCAGAAATAAGCAGTTTGACAAAATAGAGGGCAACATCCGAGAACCCTGGCACCAAAACAATCAGCTCAAAATGATTAGTCTCCACACCTCCCAGCTCGTCTCTCGCCCTTCACTTCTGCAGGGTGTGTGCGCTCCACAAGTTGACGCCTTCGGTAACATCTGAACCCATCATTTACTCGGGCTGACAGGATGCCTGGGCCTGTTTAACTGCTCTCACCGTCTGGTAATTACAGTGGCCAGGATGCCAGAGTGAAACAGCATACGAACACACACAGTGAAACATGCAAGAAATATACATGGAATACAATAATTGAGTTACAAAAAAGCTATTTTATTGCTTTTTGGTAAACAGCTGAAACCCTGCCACTAGCTGCAGTGTGTTTATTTTTCTTCTAATGCT
The DNA here is from genome assembly GCA_037975185.1 of Centropyge bicolor. Classification (NCBI taxonomy): domain Eukaryota; kingdom Metazoa; phylum Chordata; class Actinopteri; family Pomacanthidae; genus Centropyge; species Centropyge bicolor. Next base: position 5,189,484 of record JBBMOC010000001.1, read on the forward strand.
GAAATCTTCAACCATCAATACATTACAGTGCTGCATTACACTGATTCACACTATGTTTCTTGCAACTGTGTCAGAGGTGACATATGGACTAAATCAATCTGCACCTAAAATATGCAGCCCCAGATCATGCTTCGGATTGTTTATAGCAATTCTTTTTGACTCGGTCGAGGTTTATTTGTGCTCTTGGTGACTTTCCCATTCACCTTTATGCCAATAGCGTCTACCTCGTGCCACCTGGGGCGGCTGTGGCTCAGGAAGTAAAGTGGGTCGTCCACTAATCACAGGGTTGGCAGCACCTCCTGTCCACATGTCAAAGTGTCCTTGGGCCACACACTGAACACAAAATTGCTCCTTATGGTCAGGTCAGCACCTTGCATGATGGCTTGCTGCCATTTTTGTGTGAGTGTGTGAATAAGTGAATGAGACGCAGTGATTTATCATTCAACATAATCGCTCTGGATGCTACCAAATTTAATGGCAATCCATCCAATGTTTTTGAGTCATTCAACACTGAAATGCTCAAAAATGTCAGCCAAGTTTTTGGCCTGCTGGTGGATCACTTTGGTGGAAAGACGGATCACCAGAGTCTTAAGGATGTATCCTCTGGGGGGCATGAATGTCTGTATAAAGATTCATGGCAATCTATCCAATACTTGTTTAGATATTTCATTTTGAAACAGACTGACCTTACCATCCCCTAGAGCCACGCTGCTAAAAAAATATACTGACAAAAGCAATAATATGCACCAGTAATTGTTTGGTACGTCACCAAATCACTGCTATTTTTTGTGTTTTTAAAGATGGATTTTGTTTTTAACAACCTAAAATACTAGATTATTTCATCATATCCCTGCTTTACTACTTTCTTTCTTCCATTAGTTTCTCTGCTGCTCTTGCAGGACTTCCACAATTTGGTTTTGAGATTTGTCCCTTCACGAATACTTTTCTCCATCTATCTTTCCGTTAAGCTGCTGATCCTTGTTGTCCAATTTGTGAACCACTCTGAAGGCCTCCAGGAACTCAGTGAAGTCTATACTGCCGTCCTTGTTGAAGTCAATGCTTCGGGCCAGGTCATTGATGGCTCTGTCGTCAATGTCGACCCCCAGGTGGGCGCTGAAGAGACGCCAGGTGTGACGAAATTCCTCGATGGAGATCAGACCTGAACAAAAGGACACATATACTCCCACCTTACTGATCTTTAAGGAATACATTTTGAATTATTGACGCATTGTCTTCAAAGAAATTAAATACTTTGTTTACCTGAATGATCTTTGTCGATAATGTTGAATATTATCTCAATGTCTGTCCTGTATCTGAACAGAGTTTCAGCCAAGTTTGGAGTCACCTAAAAAAGGGAAAAAGGGAGATGATAGTTCCAGAAGAAAGATTTAGTACTGGTAAGTGGTAGAGTAGGTACTACAATTATAGAAGTACTAGAAGTGGTTAATAGTATCTCACAAATACAATCAGTCAAGATGTAACTTAGTCTGTACCTTAAACTACATAAAGAAAGAAAGAGGTTGATGGACGCAGAAAAGTGAGAACTGAATATGATTGATACACATATAAAGCTCGGACTAAAGCCACTCTGTAACACGTTTCAAGCTTGGCAGAGTAACTTCAGTTCCATCAAGTGCCTATATTCGTGCATATATTGAATATTAAATACTGTAAATGCATCATATTGTTGTTGTCAGGTGGAAAACCTCCATGTTCCTTTTTTGGAAATATCAATTTGTGTGCACGATTACATACAAATGCTCTAACCTCTTTCACTTCATAGGACTTAAATCTAGATAAAAACAGATACGCTGGCATCAAGATAGTTTAAAAAGTTCTTGAAAAGCTACATGCATCAAATATAGAAAAGTACAATACGAGGATCTGAAAATAGCCTTTAAGGGCAGATCATGGGTAAATGTGCTTGGTTCCTCTGAATCTGAGCCTCTTCACTTCTCTGACCTTAGACAGAGGAATCCCTGGTTCCATGTCCTCGAAGCAGGACTGATACTCCACGCTGCCATCTGGTGTCAAACGGGCTAAGTGTGGACGCAGTGTCCTCCAGGGCAGGTCCAGTCTCAGTACCAACTCCAACACCTGAGCCCATTCACTGACTGAAACACTACCTGAAAAAAAGTATGTTTACATCTTTGCATGTCAACCTGGCTGAGTGCATGTTTATAAGTTGAGACAATCCGACTGCTGAGATGAACGCACCGGTGTTATTGTGGTCGAACTGCTGGAAGCCCGACATCAGCTCCGAGCGATGGGTGAACAGCTTCTCCTTCAGCGCCCTGAGAGCAGAGCCTTCAGCAGCTCGGACTCTGCAGACAGACCACATGTAAACACAAGTCATAATAATTTACAGATATCTATTTTCATTATTGATTCATCTGTGAATTTAGTCAAATAATCCATCAATCATTTAGTATATAAAGTGTCATAATAGTGAAAATGTCCATCACAGTTACAGAGAACCAATGGTTGCATCTTCAATTTTCTCTGACCAAAGAGTCCAAAACTCAAAGATATTCAAGATATAGCAATTTACATATTGAAGAGGCTGGAAACAGCTGATAAATGACTTAGACTATTGATCCATTATTTCAATTGCTGGCATTTATCTCTGTCAAAGAGCTGATCCATTAATCGACAAATTGCCCACTACGTCCGGCTGTGTGTAATCTGCCACATTTCACTCCAACATATACGCAGCAGACACCTGTCGCAGACACCCGTCATACCTCTGCGTCAGGGTGAGTTTACGTGTTGTCCGGCTGACTTGGTATTGGTAGAAGCGAGGGACCAGCTCTCTCCCCACTTTGATGTATGCGCCACGGTTGCTTCCCTCCTCGTAATAGTTTGATGCTGAGAAAATGGTGATCACCTATTGGACAAACATGCACATATTTATTTCTCCAGACTCAAACATTTTCAGACTTTTAATGCGCTGCATCTACCTGTCCACCGTGACAGAGCTCATATCCCTCCTGCTTGCACTCATGAGATCTGATGAGCAGCTGGAGTCCGTGTTGGAGAAGCAGCCTCTGGGTGACATCGGGGCCAAAGTAGCAGCCTCCTCCTCTGAATGTGTTGGGGCTGCAGCCTTCTTGGGTTTTAGGGTCACTCCACAATATGTCCACTATCTGCAGGAGAGAGGAAAGCAGATAAAAGTGCTCTTCATCTCACAACAGGGCAGAACAATATTATCTTTTTTCTCCACTGAATCCTCTGACCTGTTTCCACTCCCGCTCATGTTGTGGAGGTGAAGGAGGGGGAACAGAGGACAGAGAGTCAAGGAAAGGCACTTGGACGACATTGATAGTGTAAGGCATTCTGGGTGAAGATGGGCACGGACGAGGCGTGAGGCTGGATGGAGTTCGAGGAGAGCAGAGTGAAGAGGAGGATGAGGAGGATGATGAGGAGGAGGAAGAAGTGGAGGCGGCACTGTCTTGTTGGCTGAACCTGCATCGCCTCTTTCTATAAAAAGAAAAAAGTAAATAACAAGGCTTATTAAAATGCTTAATAAAAACCATGAACCAATCTGTGGGTTGCTGTCACACCTCTGGTTCGGGGTTCTTTGGTTCTTGCTGTGGCTACGACTGCTGCTGGGACGAGAGCTGTCCGTCGACCTCATTCTTTTCATCTGCCTGCAGGAGTGGCCGATGTCCAGCTGCTCCAAACTGCGTCTGGGAAACCTCAGGGCAGATTTCACCTTAGAAGAGCAGAGCAGAGCAGGAAGACAGAAATAAAATGAGAACATGGGTTATTGTTTTCCAAATGTATGATGAGCGTCTGAGGAAAAAGAAACTGGCTAGACTTAACAAATACGTTTATTCACTTTTAGCAAGGTACTAGTTCTTAGTAAGCATCAGTTATTATCACAGATGATTCATTTTATTCCAGGATCTACTTTGTGATGAGTAACTGTACATTTGGTTGTATCAATGTCCTCTGCTTTAAAATTTAATGTATTTCCCAGAATTTCTTTTAGTAATATTATTTGAGCAAGTGCATTCAATTACACATTTCAGTGAGAATGCTCTTAATGAATAAATCCATTATCATTTTTGTGATTCATGAATGATCATTTTATCAGTCTGTTCTTCAGCCATTCACATCCACATAAAAGCTCTGAGAACCCCAGAGTGTATTATACCTGCAGGGCCAAAATAACCTGGTAGGGGTCCCGGAGGCAACAATGAGCAGCTGGGTCTCAATTAAGCTCCTGTTCTTCCCAATCTCTGTCCATTCTGTACTGTTCATCTATGCTGGAATAATAACTGGCCCCAGGTTTGCTGTGCGTATCCACTCAGTCAGACTTCATTATTCTGAGTGGGGAATTGTGTTACAGCAAACTTAAGTCACATCAGTGTTATTTTCCTTTTTAATCAAGCAGACGTCAAATCAATCTAATGATTAAATACCTGGTAATTTAGGCATATACACCATGTAAACACAAGTGTGATATAGCAGAGGTCAGAAACTTGATTTTTGACACACAATCAGCACAAACAGGTTGACACACAATTAGGCTTGTGAAATTTCTGCCCACTTCATCTTGTTGGTATTCAAAAGAAGTTACCAACAAACCCTTGAAGAAAGTCTAACAAGTGGGAAGTTCATAACGCAGATATTTCACTCAGCAGTTCGTGGAGACAACAAGTTAATGGAGAGAAAAATGGCTCCAAATGTTAATGTTGTAAAAACTACAACATGTGTGGTGATATGAAGGCATTTATAAAAATGTTGGTCTGACCTCTAGTGGCCAAAAACATGGCCTGGATGGAGGTCAGGTGGAGGACAAGGTTTTTTGTCTCCACTGACCTTGTGTCGCTCGATGGTGCTGAGGAAGTCCAGGTCAGTCTGGTCTGATATCCCTCCGTGAACAATCAGGATCTTTCCATCGATGACCGTCGCGACAGGTAGAAGGCTGAAAACATCCTGAAACAGCTGGAGGATCTCACAGCCATGAGTCTACACACAGTAAAAAAGGGAATTGGGTTTACAACTGCAGGTCACATTTAGCAATTAGATGCTACAACCAGCAGAATGAGCAGCTGGTACCTTGTACTTCTGCATGACTTCTTTTGTGAACCCGTATCTGAAATAGTAATACAAAAACATCACACTAAGAAATTATAATTTACTACCTTGATGTTTGTGGTTAACCTGGATGGATACATGTTTTCTTTTCACCCACCTGAGGTTCATTATGTGGTCTTCATGGTTGCCTCTGTTCAGGTGCATGTAGTCGGGGTAAAGCAGAAGGTAGGCGAACAGGAGCATGACCACTTCGATGGACTTTTTCCCTCGATCCACAAAGTCGCCATTGAACACATATGGCGTCTCGGCAGAGGGAAGACCATTCTGAGTGAGAGCAATCAACACATTGTCAAAATGTGGTAGTGGTTGATGCTAAAGAAAATTGTTGTATAGAAAAAAATTTAGCTTTACCTTATAAAATATGAGAAGTAAGTCATCGAGCCGCCCGTGCAGATCACCTGTAGCAAAGGAAAATGGAGAAACTGGAATCTGGAATAGTGATATAAATCCAGGACAGTGACTTACTCAACCACCAAACAGTGTGTATTTCAAATGTGTGAGAATATTCTTGAGTTTAATGAGATGCGACTCTGCAGGAGGAGGCCGCCATGGAAGAGGAGTCAAGTGCCTTATCAGTGTGCAAATAAACAAGACCTCATTTCTTGGAACAATGCCGTTAAGATACAGTCAACTGTATTTAAAACACATTTACAGACATCAGCGATCATTTACTCAGTAAGCGGCTCATTCATTTATTCAGAGACTGACTGTCCTGTGATGTCGTAGGTGAATAAGTAGCAGAGTCACAGCAGCAAATTTTTAGTATGTTCACCTTTGAATGTGTACTGAAAAATGATTTTGAATCTTGAAATAAACAGAGGTCATGGTCACTCACCACATATAGTGATCTCGTTGGTGTAGGATGTTGATAAGTGGGTGATGTTGGGCATCTGTTTGAGGAGCTTTTTGGTCTCGTACAGCAGCTGCAGGACATATCTGGCATGTAGAGTCTGAGAGGAAGAAAAGTAGTGAGTCCCTAAAGCTAAACCAGACAATCATATTGAAGGATTGAGGACGACCAGAGACCCAGATTCTCTACCTGCTGCTCTTTAAATGCAGTGAGGAGAGCGCTGGTGTCAGAGACGGAGAGAGGAAACGACAGTCGGGGCCCGGTGTACGACTCTGGGACGTGGATGAAGTTGTAGCAGGTCTCTCTGTCCAACCAGGGGTCGACCACCGGGTCCAGGAGCTGGGAGATCAAGTCTGGAAGACAAAGTGTGACATACTGAGCTCAAGAGTCATTTTCTCTCAGGTCTTCTGAATTTGACTTTGAGGTCCACAAGGATATAATCTTATGTTGTCCAAGGCACAATGAGTCAATGAGATACAGCTCAAAGATGGGATTTTTATAAATATCATGATATACTACTGATACTAAACCAAGTACCAGGTATTCAGGTAATTCAATTTTACCATGAACAAGTCCTTGATCTGGAACATTACTCAAAATCGCAGAAATATTAGTAGATTGCACGGAATAAACAGCACAGCTAAATCTCTGATGGTAGACATGGTCATCACCCTACTCGGGTACAACGAGTAATAAAAGCAAAAAGTTTGATCCTGACCACTGCTCTATGCTGTCATATTGCTGAAATGTTTTGATCCAGCCGGATGAAGACCTGTGATGGACTTAAACTTCAAATGGGAACTTCATCAATTTTTCAATGAAAGACAGAGGGAAGCGAGCTCAACAGACCTCTACAACCTGCTCCTCATCTCTGCTTGAGGCTACGAGCATTACACACTTGAATCTGAGACAGCTGACAGTTTTGTCACAGCTGCATTGTGGGTAATGCAGGCAACAGGTTTTGACCAGAAGGAAGAATTTGTGGAATGAAAAAAATGATATTTGCGAACTGTAAAAAGGAATCGAACAGATTGTGTCTTTAAGTGACAGGAATGACCTACAGTCTCTTTGTGGGAGAAAAACTAAAAAAACTAAAACATATAATATTGAATGAACAGATTTGGATTTGTAGTTCCTTGTAATAAACAGCTTGACACAGCAGCACATCCAGCTCTGTGTGACCTCACTGTCGTATTAAAAGACCCCTCCAATATGCTAATGAAATCTGATGGCCTCTAATTTATGCAAACAAACAAGGCATGAACAGACATCTACCTACAGGCTTATTTCTCTTTTGTCTATTCCCCCTTAGTGTCTATGGAACATCCTCCATTCTGTCACACACACACACACACAGATGCTGCAGAAAATAAATACAGACGACAGAGTCTGGCCTCTTTGCATGACTTATGTTGACTCAATGTAAAACCCATGAAGAGGATGTTCAGCAATAAGGGCTGACCTAAGGATTAGCTTGTCAATGGAGCATTATGCTTTTTAGCTGGATGAGTGGGTCAATACATACTTAAACCACAGCTGTGTCAGTGCAACACACCAACACACTGGCCTCCACATTCACAGTAGTTACTAAGCAACAGGGTGAACGCAATGGGTTTTCTAATCTCCACCAAAATACAACAGCATGACTAACAACACTGCTGGTAATTTGATGGAGGTGAAAAATGCATCTATATATAATTCTCCTGTGTTAGGACGTGTTCGAAACGACAACCATTACACACCGACTGACAAATGAAATTACTGTAATAACAAAATTTCGTCTCTTACTGTTTGTGTTTACCTAAAAATGAGTTCATCATTCAGTTTCAAATAACAGCACACAAGCTTCTAATAAACCTAAAAAATGATGTTTAAAGCTAGAAAAGGAAAATACATGAATACAAAGCAAAATGATTCAGAATGACCTGACAAATGTTTGTTTCAGTATGTGTGAGACACAGGCAGACCTGAAGGTGTTATTAGAAGTGAAAGCTTTACACGCACCAAGAATAAATTTGTGGTTCCTGCATTCATTGAAAATGTGCTAGATCACATCTATATAGCAGCACTGTTAGATTTTATTCTACTCAAAAATAATTTCAAAATAGCAAGGATGAACACACATATACTATATAATGTTAATATTCTGTGTATGTATATGTGTGTATATATATAACCTGGTCCATTTCCATTCAGCTGAGTGAAGTTGTCCAACATGAAACTGAAGAAACTGGATAGCTGAAGAAGAAAAAAACAAAACATGATGCTTCTGAAAATGAGAACAAACAGTCTGTATACTTGAGTTTTTAAGCAGGAGGAAATGTCCGTGCTGAGTCACCTGTAGCTGGTCCTGCTCGCCCGCATATTCAATGGACTGAAAGATGTTCCAGGTGTACCTGCGCCTCATCTCCAGACGGGCCATGTAGCGCCGGTACCATCGCTGGATCAGAACAGCTGCCTTCATAGCTATAACACAACTCCGGCTGTTACATTTTATTTAGACAGGAGCTGTGTTTAGATATCTGGAGTCACATACAGTACATGCAGTACTTCACTCTTCAGCTCTCATTTAGTATTGTAGCATAGCCTGGCACTTTTTAGTTCCATTAGAAAGTGAGAGAATATTTCTTTACACGTGCATCTCTTATTCAAGAATAGATTCTGATCCAAACGCTGAAGCTAATTCTTCTGCATCTTTTGCAAAGTAGGACATCATTAGAGGTAAATATGTAAAATATGAAAAAGCACACACACACACACACACATACACAGATGCATGCACATGTCATGTATGTATGTCAGAGACTGATCGATGGAGATGAGCAGGGTCTTACTCAGAGCCGGGCTGGGAGTCTTAACTCTGTCATCTGCAAGAAGAAAAACTACAATTCAGCACGAGAAACTGGTAATTGAATAAAATCATGTGCAAGGCAACACACACACACACACACACACACACACACACACACACACACACACATCCAGTGAGAGAGATAACAAGACACAGGGGAGGTCATGAGCAACAGTGGGACTGGAAAAACTAAGCAAATTAAAAGAGCTTTTGGGAGAAACAGCACTCATTAAAGAGAGAAGAGAAGACAGACGGCGAAGAAAAGCAAAGCGCCATCTGTCAGACATCTGGGGTGCGCGTGCAACAAGTCTGAGGAAAATCTACTACTGCAAAAATTAATTACCATCAGATTCATACTACTACTGTAAAATACTACTGACTACTGCTAATAATTCACAGAGGAGATAAACAAAATAAAAACAGAGTAAGACAAGAACTGAAACAACAAATATAAAACATAGTGTATTTGCTTAAAACTTAACACAGATTCAAAATTTAGGCAACCTGATTGCAGTCATCATAATCTTTGACTGGGCTGCAACCAATATTTTCATTATCGATTTGTCTGCAAATTACAAATGAAATAAAATGTAACAAAATGCCATCGCATTTTCCAAGATGAGGTTTTCAAGTGTGTTGCTGGGACGCAGTTTATCATGATCCTCACATTTGAGAGGCTGCAAAGACAAAAAGTTAATTTTGCTTAAATGATCAATTATCAGACCAGTTGTGGATTAATGCTGATCGACTAATCGATAAATGCACTATTTGTGTCAGCTCTAATTTTTAATTTGGACCAAGCAGAGCAACAGATGTTTCACATTCAGAGTGAAATATGTTCTCTAGGCTTTAAATGTGATATTCATAATCACTTATTTATGAGCTTACACTCTCTATTAGTGTCCAACACTATTTGGGCTCGTCTGGCCGCAGACCTGGTGACCCGACATGTCAGGGCAAATTTTCAATGTGTTTTTCTACACCTTTTCTTGGGGCAACAGGTAAATGTCAACATTTTCCTGCTGACAGGATGAGGAAAATATGAGTCAGCCCTGGACAGAGTGAGGAGGACCATTATACCATAATTACCTGTCTCCACTCTTTTCCCTTGTGTCTCCGTAACAATGGAGGTGCCACATCCCATGATGGCAGACAACGAGGTCCAGAGGTCACATCAGTCGGTTTTTCCAAGGCTGGCAGCAGCGGGTCACATCTGTCTGGTGGCATGAGACAGCTGCGATGAGACCTGAGGAGCAGAAACACCACTGTCGTCATTCTGCATTATCAGCCAGTGGAGACTTGGATTCACTCTTTGGTTTATTAGATGTCAGAGTCCTAGAAACACATCATCCAGGGTTTTACTTCACTGGGAGTTTGTCTAGTAAATCAGAGGCAGTCACCTGTTGCAGTATTTGTACATGCAACATTGGTGGAAAGTACACTTACTCAAGTACCGTAATTTAGTACAATTTTGACATACTTGTACTTTGAGTATTTTCATTTTCTGCCATTTCATACCAATCAACAACAGTTCAGAGACAAATCTTGTATCTTTTTTTACTCCACTGCATGATAACTTTAGTAACTAGTTACTTTGAAGATTGAGATTATATATATAATACAAATAACGAATAGTTTATGATGGATTATAGGTTAAAATAAGACCATATTGATCCCTGGGGGTAAATTCACAGCCTACCCAGCAGCATATAAAGTGATTAAAATTGACCTATACCACCAGCAACTATGTACATATGACCTCATCAATTTTAATTACAATCCAATAATATGTTTTTCCGAAATGGAATTCTGTATAAGTTTTCTTTTTCAAAGTATAAGTACACTTTGACGTCAACACATTTGTACTTTTACTTAATATTTTGACTGCAGAACTTTTTGCTGCAAAACTGATTCTTAAACTAATTTGCATGCAATCGAGCTATTCAGTACAGATATAAAGTCAAAACTGATCAAACTGGTCGATGCACTTTTCCTTCCTTCCTCATTTAATCACCTTTCAAATGTGCATGAAAATTAAGTAACGCTTCAAATGAAACCTCTGACAATAACAAAGCGCTGAAGCCTGCGAACGGCTGCAAATCACGAATCGACTCTTTCAAACACTTCGTGCTTTGAACAGATCACAGAGCTGATTGATGCATCACTTTCCTACGTTATCTCACAGCAGCGTCGGTAAAACGACGTGTTCATCTTCACCAAAGCTCGTCTTTCATGGCTCCTACCTGCAGCTGGAATCCGGATCCGGACGCACGATCCATGTGAGAAACTTGCATCTAACCCGCCGACAGATGTTTTCCTTCACGTCCTGTGACTGGTAAACAGCGGCTTGTGAGATTTGATTATCTCGGTTTCCAGAGGAGCTGCAAGAGGAGGAGGAGGAGGAGGAGGAGAGGCAGGAGGAGGAGGCGGAGGCATCACCAGGTGGACTGAAACCACAACACAGCAGAGGAGATGCTGCTCCACCTGCTCCTCCACCTCCCTCACATATATGTCCCAGGTAATTGGCTCCAAGACTCAGTTCACTCCTCCTCATCACTTCTGTGCCACATGTATTTAGCAGCTCTTCAGCCTCAAGAGGAGGGGGATAATTTTGTTATAAAAAGCACCACCTATTAAAGTTGTTGTGGATTATCTTGGTCCTCAGAGGAGGAACTCCACTGATTTCATTGACCTTTGCTGTGGCGCCACCCTTGAGCCAGTTATAACAGGTCGATTATTTTAAACCCCTCCCCCATGGGAAAAGCATTTTAACTGTTAGAAGTTTTTTTTTTTTTTTTAGTATTGGTAATTAAGTAGTCTGATTAGTCTTTGATTTTTTTAAATTTACAACTAAACTATTGGAGAACCAGACACATCAAACTAGAAGTTGAGATTTGAGTGGGATGAATGTGAGCAAGTGATGCTTGATTTTGCGATATTATTAGGGCAAGTTTTGCTCATGTTCAAACCTGCTAACTCCCATTTTTATGTAAGTGTTTGTTTTGAATGCAGAGCAGACCTTTGACCTTGGTGTAAGAACTCAGTTTACAAAAATGACCATTTCAAGTGAATCAAATGAGAGAAAGCAGAAACTCATGACACCATATTAGGATTTGGCATCTAAAACCTACAAATTAAATTCTGACATTTTAGTTGTGCAACTGGAATTTGTTGAAAACATAATTCTCATTAATAATCTTCCAAAAATAACTAATTTACTTTGTGGTGTGAGTCCTTCATGTTTTAGTTACTGACTTTGCATCACAATGCAAAACAACTTGTATAAAAAGGCAACAGATTAAGAATTAAAATAAACTCTTTAATGATAAATGTAATAAAAAAATATTCTTGCACAGCTCGAGTCCACCTCTTCATGCAGCAGCTCTTGTTTGAATCCTCCATCGTACAAGTGTGACAGCAGCGTTGATCTCCTGCACAGTGATGGCTTTCAGTCTGTTCGTTTTTGACAGCCGGGAGGCCTCCGAGCTCACCAGTCTGAGCAGGACCGGTTTGGGAAAACTGAGCCGACTGCCCAGGAAGTCTGGACTTCTCATCCCAGCTGGAGCGACCTGCAGGAGGGGAACAGTCACAGGAGGTTTTGAGCTGCACTTGAAGACCAGACTCTTGCAAAGCACTGTGACCTAAGAAGGACGTCTGACCTTCTTTAATATTAAAAATCATGAAAAACAATCATATTCAGTCATGTTTAAACACCACACATCCACAGAAGATACTTGTGTTTTGCTCGAACCTCTTTATGAGCCCTGTAGATGAGAGTGGAGTGAGCTCGACTCCTCTTCTTTGCTTGAGAAGGGATCCTGCGTGTTGCTCGGACGGGAGCTTTCATTTCAGTTCAGTCAAAAGCACCCTCACCAAAAGAAATCAACTGATGAAATGTTCAGCAGCTTCTCCAGAAAGTCATCAGGAACAAGAGCAGGACAGAAAAGAGCGTGTGAGGAGTGAAAATGATGTTTTGATGAGCACAAATTGAAAACAGCTTTGCTTAATTAGACTTAATTACTTTCAGCCACCAGGCTTTGAAACCTTCAGACATCTTAAGCCTGAGTATCTTCAGCAGAGAGAGAAGTCAACATAAACATCTTTTTTTATTTTAAACATCACAGTCGATGGCACATTCTAATCCACATTTTCCATGATTTATAATAATTCAAAACTAATAAAGCAGATAAAGTTAAGAGCAAAGTTAAGTTAATCTTTGGCCTCTCTTCATGTTTTCACTAAGATGTTAGAGAGCAAAGGATGATTTTGTGCTTGTTTGTAACTTTGTCTGATCTTATTCTTAGGATAGTAGAAGATTTAGAATGCTAATCATCCAAAAATGTATTTTGGATTTAAAAAACAAGCTCCCACATTTCCATCACTTATTACAGTTCTTGTCACTAGAAAAATAAACTTATAGAGAAGCAAAATTGAGGATTTTTTGTCAACGTTTTTGGACCCATTTTATCTCATTTTACAGTATATTTTGAACATTTCAGATGTGAGAATTTGTAGATTCTTGACAGGGATGTTGAAGTGATGTTGAAATGCAAGCATGTTTTATTCAAAGGTAAAATTTGTATTTGTTTTAACATTTCACTGATACAGACGCCCTGAAAGGCAAGTAAGAAAAATATATGGTGATGGTGAAACTATATGACTTCAGGACAGGTAAAAAAAAAACAAAACAAAACAAAGCAAACAAAAGAAAAACATAGATAAATAAATAAAGTTTTGCCAGCATAATCTAAGTTGATATTGATATTTTTTACACAACGAACCATTTCTCATAAGAAACATTTAAATGTGGCAATGAAAGATCTGTTGGGCTCTTCTTCATTTTATCATTATTTTTACAGCTTGTGTTATTTTCTTCCTCTGTTGCTACATCAAGGCAAAGGTCTGAGTTTTGGAGCTCACTTTCTTGTATTTTATTTGTTTTTTTGTTTTATTATATGCTGAAATTAACATCATATTTCAAATGGCAAATGCAAATGGCACCTAAAAATGGACCTTCTGGTCAATTATATGGATCACAAGGCCCAGCATAAGCCATCACCACCCTCCAGCCCCTTCTCTCTCTCAGTCTCTTGCACACACACACACGCACACACTCACACACACACACACACACACACACACACACACACACACACACACACACACACACACACACACACACACACACACAACCCAAATCTGCCACATAACCGATGGACCACACTTTGTTTTTTCGGCAGGATTTTTGACTTGACCCCTGTGACCGTTTTCCAGGATGAGTGTCGGTGCCGGTGGTCGTTGATGGTGGTGGGTGAACAGCTGTAGGAGGGGCTTTGTCAGATAAGGATGGCATTAGGTAAGGCCATTAGTGTCCTGTGGATTATTGTAATCCAGCCTCTCTATCACTGCTGGCTTGGCTGCTCAGTCGGTCTCGTCTGGTTTGGAGCAGGTTGGAAGATGTCTCTCATCGTGCAGCGTTTCCTGCTGGCTCTTCTTCTTCTGGGAGCTAACGGTACGTTTTCAGTCTTTGCACTCTGGTTCCTTTCAAACCCATAATCTGTGTGATTTGATTTTAATCGTGGATGGAGCAACCTCGAACTGGACAAAACATGTTAAAAAAAAACTCTGAAACTCTTGAAAGCCAAACTGATTCTCATGTGAGAATTTGACAAATAGAGCAGATTTCCTCAGAAATCCTTGAGATTATCATCCAGGTTTTTCTTTGCTCACATCACTCTTGATTCTCTGTGTCTGTCTTGTGTTTATTTACGTTGTTGTGTTTATTCTTATTCCTAATATGGTTACATTGACAGATTGATGCACAGATTTTGTTTGCTACAATGTGAGGCTACTGTGTCCTAACAGACTTTTTCCCTTCTTTGTGCTTCGTCGACTGGCTGGCATTTGTTTTGTCTTTCGGTCCATCTGCCCCGAACAGTGTTCATCAGCATTCATGCTCAAGAGGTACGAAGAAACCTCAGCTGAATGACAGAGATGATTTCACTCTTATAGGGTGTTTACATCAGCAGTATTTGCATTAAATGCAGTTTAGGGTTTATTTTTTAAAAACACTCACAAAACACTCATCGACACCAAAAACATCTCAGTCTGGATTTTAACTCTCTCTCCAAGTGACATTGGTCAATGTCAAATAATTTCCTTTGAAAAAAATTGTGGATATCTGCAGTGATATAAGAAGCTCTTTGCACCATCATTGTCTGTGTAGTCACCCATGAAAATCTTTTTCATATTTCATGCAAACTGACTATATTTTATTTAAAATAACAGTGTTTATGTATTTGGTATTCCTGTTTACACCAATTTGCATTTGCATCTATAAACTGTTGTTTGTGTGTGTTTCCATGAGGCGGGAGTGTCTGAGGCGTGGACCAGCAGGTCCTGCAAATGTGATTGTGAAGGAGGAGAGTCCCCGACTGACTCTTCCTCCATTGGCACTGGTTCTTCCATGGTGCGAGGAGTGGACTGCATGCCAGGTACAGTAAGAACCATCAAATACAGTCCTCTCTCTCGAATAGAACCCCCTCCTATGACCTTTAGTGCTAAATGAATGGTTTCCATTTAGTGCAATCCATGCTCTGTAACAAAACATTAGTTTGCAGAGCATGGATTTTGTAATCTTGAATGAGGCCACTCTTTGACTTACTAATTAAGTGACATATTCTGATTGGGTGATCAAATTAAATCATGAAACTAATAATGGTAGTTGTAACAAAGAGAAAATTGAAATGGCAGCGTTAGTTCAGCTGTGAACTGTACAACACAGCAGATCTGCAACTAATACTTATTTTAATCATCAGTTAATCTGCAGAATATCTTCTTAATGATTTTTTTTGTGTATGAAATTGTCAGTGAAATATAATATTTGACAGGATAAAACTGCAAATCCTCTGTGTGATAGAGAAGGAAAATCTCTATATGTACATGCATGAGCGCATGAGCCAGATTTGACACCACAGGGTGGACATGCTCCACTGGACATCCTCAGAGAAGATGCTGCAGATGGAGCCATTAAAAGAAACTGAAATTCTTCTGTCAAGGCTGCACAAGGCTCTAAATTTATTATTTCAACCACAGGAAATGTGGTCTGAATCTTAAGCAGCATCAAAACACACAATGTAGACGGATATAGACAATTATGGGATACATCTGCTTGAAGATCAGTGTTGCCTATGGACCTGTATGTAGATCCATATCAACACAAAACTGTTCACTTGGTTAAAAATGCAAGTTCATATTTGACATAATCCCACAATAATGTCCATTAGTAGCTGGTGAGGAGCTTTTGACCAGATCGCATGACATTCATCAGCAGATGGAAATCTCCTTTTTTCCCCCCTGATCACTGCAAGGTCTTGGCCTGGGGTTTAACTTTCCATCAAATCTCTTGCAGTGAAATCTGTTTTTGAGATTGAACGCACAAACCAACAGAAACAGCTGACGGCCTTGTTGGGCCTCACTGAGACAGAAAGATCAGATTTGAGTCATGTCAGACTGGAGGAAAAGAATAAGAAGGCAGATTTGATGTACAGTGAAAGGGTTTTTCTCAGCGAATCAATATGTGTCAACCAAGCCACAAATCACATGGCAACTGGTGATGGAGAGGAGACAGAAGTTCAGCAGATAATCATTATCTCGGAACACGATGCTCAGATTATGGGGCTCTTAATAGACTGTGCCGATTGCACAATCACAGAAACCAGTAATTACCCTGACATGGACCTTGTGATGATAAATGATGAGTGAGCCAGACTCTCCTGCCTGGCCTCAGACTTTCTTCCACTTGTCTCACCTCTTGTTTTTTCCCATTAATTCAGCCATATGAATATGTCTTATTATGCTTGTGAAATACATAAGGGAGACGACACAGTCACTCGCACTGCTGTTATGTAAACACTTATCTCCTGACTCACACAGGCGCTGCTGCTGCTGCGGCTGCTGTATGGGTTGTAATACTGGGATTAGATGGGATGTGACCCTGTGCCAGATAGGCTTCAGCCAGTAGTAAACAAAAGCGCAGCAGGTTTCTGCACCATGTTTCCACAGATGATGCTTTTTTTCTGAAACTTTAGGGGGGAAAAACTCACTCCTCTGCAGCTCTTTCTTTACTCCCATCCATATGTTCGTAATGTATATTTACTATGTCAACAAAGAACTTGTTCTTATGTGATTTTAGTGTGAAAGCGCAGATTGACAGATCAAAACATGAGAGCAAAGCTAATGGAGAGTAGAGCATGGCCATCTGTCCACCTGCCGCCCTAATGGACATCACTGATCTCTCACTGTGGAGAATTAAACTGCAGGCTTTTAGGATGGGATATGGGTCACGCTGGGACTTTGGGAGCAGGAGAGTGTGAGGATGGGAGTCGGAGACGGTGAGGATGGAGAATTAAGCGCCTACTGTAAAAAGGCTTAGTGATGATCATTTGCTGGTCACGTTTCTGTGTTTTGCTGCTTTGCTGCTGGCAGATGTGTTTGTGTTCTCCTCTATCAGGGGTGGTGACCTTGAAATCCATGTGGCCAGGAGGTTAAGTGAAAAACACTGATATTAACTGAAATAACAAAAGAGATTTAAATTAAGAGCTCTGTTATAACATGTCTCTGATTCTCCTGCAGAGTGTCTGTACCACAGGCCTCTGGGCTTTGAGGCTGGATCAGTGAATCCAGATCAGATCTCCTGCTCCAACCAGGACCAGTACTCCGGCTGGTTCTCCTCATGGCTCCCGAGCAGGGCCCGGCTCAACAGTCAAGGCTTCGGGTAGGTACAGGCCAACGTTTGCACTTACTATTTCTAGATCTCATGGTTGTGCGGCTGCATGTATTTCCAAGCTTTTGCCATGAAGGCTGAGACTTGCTTTATTTTTAACTCAGCAAATGTTGCTTTGACCAGACGTGGTTGAGTCAGTGTTCTGTCTCAGTGAAAAGAACCTAATAAACAAATGTCTGGGTACCTGCCATCTGCGAGGATCAGTATTAGAAAAATGCACGCAGACAAAATATACCACATCTCTCATTACGTAAGGTGCATTTGGAGAGGTGGATATGCAATATGTTCTCGCTTTAAAACATGAAAATAAAAATAAAGACTGGGATAGACAAAGATATGTGTAAGTTTTTAAACCGCACAACATGAGTCACACAATTGACTTGTGTTATGTATCAGAATCTCACTCCTAGATACAACCATGATTCCAGAAATGTTGGGACATGTAAAACATAAAGAAAAACAGAATGCAGTTATTTCTATGATCATGTGTTCACAAAGTGTTGAACCTCTCTCCATCCTTGCTTGTGAACGACAGAGTCTTTCTGGCATGAACCTTTCATACCCAATTATGATACTATCACCTGTTACCAATTATCCCCAATTAACAACTCTGGCTGATCCGTGGTCAGTTGTGTGGTCTGAGCCTGAAGGATTATGCTACCAGGGTCCATCCAGATCCTTAATCTTCCATAACTTGCTTGGTTTTCAGAGTCCTGGCATTGCAGTTCCTGACTTACTGGGCAACCTTTTTCACAGAAGACATATGACACTCAAAATGTCTCCTGTGAAAAAGGCCTTAAACCTGCTCTAGTTTGTATTTTGTTATTATTATTATCTGTTAACAGTTGCATTACATCCCTCGTTTGTGTTTGTCCTCCAGCTGTGCTTGGCTCTCTAAGTACCAGGACAACAGTCAGTGGCTGCAGATTGACCTGAAGGACGTGATGGTGGTGTCAGGGGTCCTTACTCAGGGTCGCTGTGACGCCGACGAGTGGGTCACCAAGTACAGCATTCAGTACCGCACGGATGAAAAACTCAACTGGATCTATTACAAAGACCAGACTGGAAACAACAGGGTCAGTTTAGCCCAGGCACAAACACTGCAGAACATATGTGACACAATGTCACATATGTTAAATATGTGTAAAATATATGTAAAACGTGAAGGTACCATGAGCCTGATGATGGTGTTGCAATTAATTCAGTCTGACCTGAAATCTGATGATGATCTATTGTTATCATCTTGTTAATTATAGCTTGAACAGTGAAGACATTAAAAACATATCTACATGTTGTTCATAGAAACATTTACATACATTGATTTTAATTGATAGATATGTGATAAATATTTGCTACTGGACAATATCTGTTATTTTTGATGTTAACCTACAATGCTCTCTTGTACTAATTAATTAGCTGATTGACAGAAAATTAGTTGCCAACAATAATTGTTTCTGTCATTTTTCAAGCAATTTTTTTCTTGAAAACTAAACTGGTTTTATTTACTTAAAATGATTATAAATGAGAGATGAGATGATCTGACCAAACAGACAATTTGAAGATCCAAGTGAACTAATTGATTATTATTATTAGTAGTAGTAACATTACAGCTTCAATGGAAAAAGCATCATATTCACTATTAATGTCAGTCCAAACTCATTTGTTATGCCCTTGCACTTTTGTCTCCTCAGGTGTTTTATGGGAACTCTGACCGCTCCTCGTCCGTGCAGAACCTCCTGCGGCCGCCCATTGTGGCACGTTACATCCGCATCCTCCCCCTCGGATGGCACACACGCATCGCTTTGCGCCTGGAGCTGCTGCTCTGCATGAACAAATGCATGTGAACCTCCTACCCCCGCCGACCCCAAGGCCTTGTCCCAAAACTTCTGCACCTAAAGCCCCATTGTCAGAGCGTGGTTTGTTATTATATCCGCAGATTTGGCCCCTTCCAGCTACAAGTATAAAACCACAACCTGAGACACAAATACTCTGTTTGGACCCTTTTTAAAATACAAACAAATCAACAGTTGACTTATGTGATTTCATTTAAATATTTGTTTGATATGCTCAATGAGCTTTCATTCACTCCGCTCTCCATTGTCTGTGTTAAACCAGTCTCACACTGGGGGCTTTAATTTGCTGAGTTCTCAATAGATTGTTCCATTTGCAATGAAATGGCATAAATTCAAAGCAATAATTAGGCAGCGAGAGGGAGAGGCAGCGTTGCTATGGCGGTTTTATGCACCGGTCTGAGACAAGCTCTCATCCCTCTCTGACATGTCTATGAAAAGATGTCTTCTTGTATTTAATGGTGAACAGGGAATCTGCAGTTCACATTTCACATCTTACAAATCCCATAAAAAGACCAAACCAACAGTGAATCGATCCTGTTCACAAGTATTGTTTGCGATAGATCTCATTCGTTTATTTTCATAGATTTAATTTTATTATTATCATAAGACTATTATAAATATTTTGAGTCAATAACATATACACCGTCCTGATGCTCTAAATACTCTTTGGTTCAATGTGTATCACGTCATTACTCTGCAGCTGAAAATAGTCTCCAACAAATGCACTATTTTCTCCTGTTTGAGTAATGTTGGCTAAAACTAGTGTCCATTTTAAAAGACCAGTCTTCAGTGTAAACCAATGACCTTAGGGCTAATTGGATGGAGAAGTACTGAGAAAAGGACATGCTTTGGTCTTTTCATGTGATTTTTTTTCATCATAAGTAAAATGTGGAATAATGCCACACTTTTCTTTAAAAGTCCTGTTTTCCTGCTTTTATCTCAGGCTCTTTTTAAAAAAAAAACATCTTCAGTGCTGTATAAAGATCGAGGGATGGAAAACTCACTAATATTCAGATGTGGTTTTGTATTGTGGTTGACTCCTGATTTTTTTTTTTTTATGTAACATTTTAATTAAATTTCCCATGGTGCTTTAGGAACACATTGCAGAGCTTTATTTACTCTGAAAATGGGTTCCTTATTGTATCTTTAAGCTATTTCCTTGATTAAATAAATACTTGTATCACGTTGTGTCTGTGCTGCGAAACAAACATATGAGACGTTCAAAAATGTACAGTTGGCTTTTATTATGAGACCCTATCATCTTTAAAGTAGAATGGTCAGTATAGATACACTCTATTATTTCTATTTACACCCTGTAAGAAGTGGGGAAACAGCTTAATGAAAAAAAGAACTGATGTTTTAGGAAACACATTCATATTTGTGAACAAAAAATTCTTCTCATTTCAGTTCTCAGTGTATGTGACTTACTAGGGGGGGCGAGGGGGGGTTGAAGCCTCCATTTCCATCTGAAGTGTTGAGTCAGTAAGCTAATATAAGGCTTCGGGTCACTGGCAAGGCAAGCGTTGTCATCACTCTGTCCCATTAATCATACAGACAAACCCGCATAAGCAGTCATTTACCATCATTGGCAATCCATCTTTCCATAATATACAACATGGGGCAGTTTTACCTTCCCTGGGTCACGTTCAAAGACAAATTGAAATCAAAAAATGTATTGCAGAGCGATGTGTTGATATTATATGTGGACACTTTAATCACAGTCCTCTACTGGAAATCCTTCTCTGCACTATATTTGGCTCCAATTTTAACTGGCCACTTATTTAGCCAGTGCAATCTGCATCAGTGTTATTGCTTTCAATCAGTCATGTAGTCAATTGGTTTCTCTCTTTTTTTTTTTGCTTGTGTAATGTCATCCTTTTTTCAAGATGACAACCAAAACATGAAATTCTCTTTTCAGTCCACAGATGTAATGAATTTTGCACAAATGCATCCATCCTGTTCCCTTCTTCTGTAACAAAAAAGCTTTTCATCCTCACTTTAAACCACAGAAGAAGAGGAACGATGGATAGAAATAAAACTGGAAGGAAAACTATGCTGTATATTTTGCCTTGGCCACAAATATTCTTCTACACAACTCAGTCCCTTTTTTTTATCATCCATAGGTCAGTAGACAACAAGTAAATGCTTTTATGAATAACCTAGTTAGGTAAAATCATCCCTGATCATGACTGTTGATTTTAAAAATAAATGCAACACAAACAAAGTAGGAAACAAAATTCTGATTTACAAAAGGCATTTACAAAAACTTTGATAACACAAGCTTTTAAAATGTGCACAGAAA
The DNA here is from genome assembly GCA_037975185.1 of Centropyge bicolor. Taxonomy (NCBI): domain Eukaryota; kingdom Metazoa; phylum Chordata; class Actinopteri; family Pomacanthidae; genus Centropyge; species Centropyge bicolor. The sequence goes on from JBBMOC010000001.1 coordinate 5,211,231, forward strand.
AATGTAAACACACACAATAAAGGATACGTCTGGTGTTTTTCCATATCTTACTTAAATGTCAACATCAATGAAAAAAATAAAACTAACAATGTCTTAGCAGGTCCAAAGCAGCCCTGTGTGCAATCCAATAAGGTGTTGCTTCAGGGGCTATTGTGATGTGAAATAATTGAATGTGTTTAAAGGCTATTTGATGGCAAAACACTGCAAATCGATTTATAATACTCTGAACACTGGAAAGTTATCACAGCAGCAGTTACTTTATCTATCCTCATGCCAATTGTGAAGCAAGCAGAAGAAACACAACTTTCATGTTACAGACGACACGTAACCTACCAGTACTGTATTGTTGTGAGATGATGATGTGTTGTTTTGCCGGAGCCCCCTGCATTGGCACCCCCCACTATGTTGCTGGACTGGCCTCATTGAAATGAATGAGAGGGTTTGTTCTCAAAGATGTAAAATGTAGTCACAAATATACAGTTTTATTTTAGTTAATTGAGTTTTATAAAATTTTCAAAACACACCTTAAATCAACTGGACACTAGTTTTGTTACTCAGGAGGAGTACAGGAGTGCGTTTGCTGGGGACTATTTTCAGCTGCGGATGAATACACATTTGCTTCTCTAGTCAGTATTTACAGCAGCAGGATTTAGTGTACGTTCAATTAATTCTAAATAATATTTATCAGAGTAATAATTTACATCAGGTTTTGCTTGCACAGATGACCTAGCAGGTTCAATTCATTGTTGGTTTTGGTCTTTTTATGGCATGATGACATTAAGAAGATACAAAATACCACCAGACTTGACCTTTAAGATCTTAAAGGTTGTAGGTGAGGTATGCCTTTTTGCAGAGTGCTCTCCTACTATCTTGAACACTGAGACGTCGTATTTGAGTTTTCACCACCAATGGGCACCAAAGTCTCGATGCCTGTTGCTTGCTGTTAAGGCTGTAGACAAAACCAACATGGCAGCATGGAGCTGGAAAGCTGTTGTCACTGATCAATGAAGTGAGAGACTGAAAATGGGGCTTCACATTTTGAAATGGTGACACCAAGACTGGGACATAATGTGAAGTGACAGTTACTTTTTGTAAAGCACAGAGCCTAACAGTCTCACTCTGGCTGTTCTGCTACCAAACCCTGTTGACAAAAAGCCCGACTTGTCACAAAACTTCAAAACTGATGTCATGAGGGCGATGGGCAGATTTGTACTAGATGTAATGTCCAAGATATATTTTTTTCCACTTTGGGCAACAAGTGTCAATATTTCTTTACACTTTGATGAAAGAAACAGAAAAAAGGGTAAAAATAACATGATAGAATGTGAAAATCAGTTAATAACATATCAAATTGAACAAAAAAGGACATTCACCATTATTAAATATTCCTTGTGACATATTGTATTATCAACACATAAATATCTATGCATTTCTTTGTGTCGAAACTAAAGCTCTTGCAATTACACATTTAATTCTATATTACCTTATAATATTCCCATATAGCCTACATACTGTGTCATTTATAGCTTATATCCTTGAATTTAAAACAAATAAATATTTAATAAATAATGTTGATATAAATCTTTTTTTTTTGTTCTTATCAAATATCAGAGCTTGAAAAACATTTGAGTTTATTGGCCACCGGTGTGACGGCGGCTGTCTGATGTGTTGCTGTAGTGTCCTGTGAGCAGAAGATGGCAGCAGATAGGCCACGTGGGCAGTGTCTCCTCCACAGGACAGATCAGCTTATTCTGATCTTCTAACCTTGTTCAGGAGAGAGCGAATAACATACAGCTGATTCAGTACCGGCATCCCGAGAGGGAGCGGGATCTCTCCTGTCTCTGAGCTCCTAAACAACACTGTTACTGGTGTTCACTGGTGTTTGTGTGGCCTGTCATCGTCTAGTCTTTGTTGGTTTCAAAGACATGAGCATCAACAAATAACTATGCTTCTGAATGAGGACTTGATCCTGTGAAAGAGGCTTTCATGTAAACTTTTACTACAGTACCATGATGTCTGCGTCTGGCAGATGCTTCCAGGATGGAGACATATTGGAGGTGGTGTGGTTTGGAGGGGGGAGGTTTACAGCGCGGTCTCCTTCAGGTCGTTGAGGTTTGGCATCCTGGTGCGGGAGGCTCGGGTAAAGGTGGGTCCATTCTGCCCCGGTTTGATGCCCAGTTGCTCGGGGGTGAACTGAGCGCCCTCCGCCCGCTGTAGAGCAGACACGTGCCAGCTGGACTCAATCTGTCCGGGGAGGGGGTAGCTGGCCTTGCGGCTCTTGGCCTGGGTGGAGCTGCTCACCCCGGAGTGGCCCCTGCTCTCGGCGTGCCCTCGACCTTCGGGGTAGCCTGCTTTGGAGGAGGGCTGAGGGGGGTTGGGGAGGGGGGCTTGGAAGCGCAGGTCTGGAGGAGGAGGAGGAGGCTGTCCTTGATTCGAGGAAGAAGGGGAGAGGTGGAGGAGCCTGCGGAGCGACTTCAGTGGCTGACTCTGTGAGGAGAGAGAGAAACAGTTGATATATGATCTCAAAGGATGAGGCTTCGACATTTTTCTCATTGGCCACAAATCTCACATAAAGACCAAACCCAACAGTATGTTAGTCCATCTCTCAACACTCTGACTTTCCTTCCCTGTCTGTGTCTATTCCTACTAAAGACATAAGTCTTGTAAAACTTGTTAATGTCGTAAAATTTATTACAGGAATTCTCTGAGAAGATTTGTGTTTCTAAAAGCTTAGTTCTCTCTTTTGAGTTCCAGTTGTGGACTATAAGGAACTGTAGTGGACCTGAAGAGGCCTTAACGTCCCCCTCCTTCCTTTATTATTATCATTATTCTATTTTCTTTTATTCTATTGAATCTACGTATCTATAGCCATTGGCCTGATGAAGACCTGTTTAAAATCTGTTACCATCCCATGAATTTATACTACCATTCTGCAAATCATTTATTTATAATACCTGGAAAAAGGATGGCATTCATGGAGGCTGGCATGGTACTTTTATTTCATGGTATGCATTTTCTAATATAATATTTTCATTGAAATATCTAAATGAAATCAGGGTCAACACCTTCTTTGCCACATTTACTGGTGACAACCCCTTTAGTTCTGAAAACAAAATCCTTGTGAAAAGTCACATTTCATAGAATATTGTTCGCACAGGTGTGTTACATGCAAAACCATGTTGTACGGTCTCACATGAAAAATGCTATCATGTGACTGAAATAAGTAAATTTACATATAATTGATGTATTCATGACTGACACTAAGGGGCGGTGAGGGACTGGATTTTGATATTTTGGTGTATGAGATCTTCTCTAAAGTATGTAAATACCTGAGAGTGTGAGTCCACTGGTTTGTCTGGTGGCCAATCGTTGACTCTCTCTCTCTCCCTCCCTCTTTCCCTCTCTCTCTCCCTTTCTCTCTCTCTTTCCCTCTCCCGCTCTCTCTCCCTCTCCCTGTCCCGGTCTCGGTCACGGCTCTGTTCCCGTTCCCGGTCTCTGTCCCGGGATCGCTCGCGGTTTTTCCGTCGGCTGCCGTGGTGAGAGGACGACTTGGAGCTCCTCTGCAGGGACAGGTGTTCTTGTCCGTTACCAGGAACCTAACAAAGTACAGGCACATAATTATCAACTATTCAAAATCTTTGCTTCACGTGAATGTTATTCTCTCTGCAGTGAGGTTACCACAGTCATTCTCATCACACAACACATGTCAGTCAAATCCCAGTGAGGTTCTTCATGCACCCATTTGGCAGCGTCAGACAAAACACAAGGAGGTGGTGATGGTGATGACTTACAAGTACAGATAAAAATGCTCCGGTTTGTTTTTCAAAAATTCTGATATATAGTAGTATAGGATATTTGAAAATAATGGATTAATTATTTAAACTATATCGTCACTAACAAAGAAAACAAAAAGAGATTACATTTAAATTAATTTAAAACAAAGAGAGTGACTTCATTTTTGCTTCTTTGCGCTAAGCTAAGCTAACCAGCAGCTGGCTACAGCCTCATGTTTAAGGGACAGATATGAGAGTGGTATCGACCTCCTCATCTAACTCTTGGCAAGAAAACCAGTAAGCACATCTCCCAAATTGTGAACTACTCCTTTAATCAACTATTATTTCAGCACAATATAGATTCCATAAATATCTACAGAGAATTAGTTTGGATGCATATGTGTGTTCATGTGCTTGTAAATGTCCTGATTATGTTCATGATCCTCTTATGATATGACGATGTTTTATTTGAAACGGATGAGCCTCGGACGTGCACGAGTGTCGTCCTCACACACAGCACACACTGCAGCAAGAGGTCAATGTCACACAATGCGATGTGAAGGCAAGGTGACTGCATTTGGCAAAAAACAGACGAGACAAAACAGATGCACCGTGCAGTATTGAGACTCCAAACACGTTTGAAATCCTTTCAATTCGGAGTGTTTCTCAGCCAATCAATCATCAGGCGATTGAGAGGATTTCAAACTGGGTCATTGTGGTGAGTGTGAGTTAACATGCAGTCGTAGTGTTGAGGTTAGATTACTGGTGAGGCAGGGTAGGGCGCGGGAGGCTGGTGTTGTACCATGGGCGAGGCGACTACAGGGAGAACTTTGACAGCTGAGTTGTGCTTTAAGCTATTCTTAGAGCTAAAGAGGGGGAAAAGGCTTTTCTTGATGCTGGGGTTCCTCCCGTCCTCCATGTCCGTCTGTGGAGCAGAAGACGCACAGCCACATCTCTCAACACAAATCTCTGTGACAGAAAAGCTACTACCTGATGCACAACAACTGAGAGAAACACCACTTAGCAATAGAAGCAGAGATAAGGAATCAGTAATAGCATGAAGATTTGAATGTTAAGATAAACTGGGAAGAAAATTAGGGTGGAAATTCAGACCAGCATTAAAGGATGATTCTTGGTGCACATTGTTCTGTCTTGTTTTGGCTGTTACTTGGAGATCTTTCACCAGACAACAGCTCATGAACATCAGGGGAACAAGTCCAGCAGATTTATTTCTGTCATAGTTATACCAGTCAGGCTTTTGTTTTTGTGCTAGTTTTTTGGTCAGCATTAGTTTTGTCAGCCTTAGTTTCTTAGTTCATTTTGCCTGACATGTTTTTTGTTCTGCTCTGGTTGTGTCTTGCCATGTTGTGTCTTAGTTCTCTGTATTAGTTTTCTGCCTTAGTCTCAGTCTCTGTTTTAGTTTGGTCAGTTTGGTACAGTTCATGTCTTTATTCTATCAGTCATGTCGTAGTCCTGTCATGTCCTTGTCTTGTCTTGTCTTGTCTTGTCTTGTCTAAGTTCTGTCTGACACTATTCACCTGTCACAGCGTCTCACCTCAGGTCTCTGTTCTTTCCTATTCACCCCGCCTCTGCCTCACCTCATCTACCAGCCACTCCCACCTCACCTGTGTTCCCAGCTGCAGTTTATCACTTAATCAGGACTCTATATAAGCCAGTTTATTTCTCATCTTGATCATGTTCCTGTTCACGTCATCCTTTGTCATGTCATGCTATGCCTGTTGCTGATGTTCTTTTTTGTGTTTGGATTTTTGACTTCCTGGGACCCAACCTTGCCGTGAGTTTTTGTTTGGATAGATTTCACTTATTTTTATGAAAGACTATTCTGAGCATTAGTTGTTTTTTTCTTGTGCCATCAGTGGAATTATTAGACATTTCAGTCAGAGGTGAACTCACCTTTGTTCATGCAGTGAATCGCTGCAGGAGGGAAACGTGCTGGTGCAATACCAGAAATATTTCTCTCCAACATTGTGCAACAAACTGGATGAACTTCAGCTACTGGTGGGGAAATACAGAGACTTTTCCTCATCTGCCGTTTTCTGTTTTACAGAAACATGGCTGTGTGAATCAATACCGAACTCTGCACTGCCGCTATCCGGCTTCAATTCTTCGGAACGGATTCAAAACTTTTCAGCAAAACAAAAGGTGGAGGAATCTGTTTTTATACTAGCAGCGGCTGGTGTTATGATGTGACAACGATTTTACAGCAATGCTACTCTGGCCTGGCATCATTTTTTCAGAATTGCAACATAGCACAATGGAAAAAGACTTAAGCAATTAATCATAACACACATGACTTCTGCTCCACTGGAGAGACGAAAAATGAGACAACACATGTTCAGATCTATGAAGAAACTTGAAAACTCCTTTGAAAGTGAATGTTTCCATCACGTTTTGTCTGATGTTTGAATCACATTTTTTTAATTGCATCGTGTCGTCCTCTTTATCTGCAGTGGTTTAATGTCCCAGAACATTATCACCACTTATCTCAAACGCCTAATATTCACATAACAACAGAAAGGTTGCATTAATTCAAATCTTATTTTGCCAATTTTCTGAGAATTTGTTGCACCTGCATGTTGAAGTAGCCATTGTTTCTCTGATTTCAGCAACAAGCTCGGTGAATCCAAAGTTATTATTACCCATATGAGCGATGAAAAAAAGACTCACGTTGTCATAAACCAGAATTATCCTTCAACGCTCTTGCTGGTCAATATCAATGTACATTCACACAGTAAGTTCACATAGTTAGTTTTCACAGTGTTAAGCACATGTAAAACATTCATGCCTGAAGATGCTGATGCTACAGATAATCATTTTCAAAAACACTTGCTACACACTAAAATAAACTATACAGACAACATCTAACTACAGGACATATTTTTTATAAAGACTGGATGAAAAGACAGGTGGCGACTTCGATGATCTTACTATTTGAGTCTTCTTCTTTTTCTTCTTAATGGCTCTGAAGAAGCCTTGTTTCTCCTTCTCTTTGGTGGGCTCCGGGGGATTCATGACCATTGCTTCTGCGGCGGTCCTACGAGGCAAATGTGGAAGATTGTTCGTGTGACTCATGTTTGTAATTACAAGCTCAGGATTAAATTGTGACTTCCTCTCAGGTGGGTCTCAGAAGCCGGGGCACAACCAGGATAGATAATGTGACGACTAGAAGACATTTATAGCATGAAAAGACAGTAAAATAAGAGCAGCAGCACAATGCGATGACTGTAGCTGATGTTTGAATAATTCTCATCATGGTTTATTTTAAGTCAGCTAAAAAGTATCTAAAGTATTTACTACAAAACAGAAAATGAGAAAAATGTGAATACCGTATAAAAAACACAAAAGTAATTGTTTCTTGTTCACTTAATATTAATATGGGCACTCATATGGTACAATAAATATTTTTCAGCTGTCAACACAATTAACACAAGGAAGACAATATTTGTTAAAATTAAATAACCACATGCATGACAGCCTGTTTTCATTAATCAGTCATTCAGGGTCTGTGATACTTTACAGCAGCACCACATAGTAATCCTGTAAAATCTATCAGATCTTAATTAGTGTTGTGACAGACTCCGTGTGATGACGAGGAAAATATGAAACACTACAGTTTGATCTGGTGGCTGAATTCCATATTTAGCAAAGGAAATCTGGTGTTTTTCCTCATGTATCATTGTCAGTGTGCTCCTGAAAATTGACATGAAGCTCAGTTGCTGTATAGAAATGCATCTGTGCTGGAGAAACTAACACAGATGCTGTTAAGTTAATTCATTCTCACCAGTCAAAAGCCGTCTGGCGCTTGGAGTGATTGGCCAACGCGACAGGATCGACGGGTACGACAGGCACGACCGGCCCTCGACCCTGGCCGACCCCGTCGTGGAAAGAGGAGGAGTTATCTGGTCTGGGGGAGGGAACTGAAGAGAAAGGAGGAAGAGAGACAAATGATTAAACAGTGTTTGTTGGTAGATTTTAAAAGGGTTGCCTTTGATACTATATAATCAATCCATCCACCACTTTGGTCTAGACTGAAGTATCTTGACAACTATTAGATAACCATAAAATGTCGTACAAGTATTGTCATGACTAAGAAAAAACGTTGTTTCTTTTCTGCATTACGTCTTGTCGCATGTTGTCTCGTCACTTCCTGTTTTATTTTGGTAACTGTCTTCCCTCTCGTTCCAGGTAACTTGCCCTTCCTTCTGTGTTTCCCACCTGTGTGATTGTCTGCCACGCCCTGATTGTCTCCACCTGTTCCCCATTACCTTGTGTATATAATGTCTGTGTCTTCCCCTGTCCTGTGCCAGTTTGTCGTGTTTGCATAGTATGTCAATCCTCGCCTCATGTTCATTGCGCTCTCGTTCAGGTTTGCATTTTTATTGATACTTTCCGTTATTCTTGCCTTGTTTTTTCCTCAGTCTTGTCTGAGCCATATCAGTTTAGTACTTTGCCTTTTTGCCTCTGTAGAGTGATTTTCTGTTGTACTTTGCTCTTGGACTGTCCTCTTAAGAGTGATTTTGAGTTTTGCCTGTTTTCATTAAAAATCTCTTATTTTTAAACTTTGGTCTTGGGGTCCTGCATTTGGGTTCAGCACAAACTCAGGCCTTGTCAAGTTTTCATGGTCCGCAGAAGATGGATCCTACTGACTCTTGAGTTTGTCTCAGTTCAGCCTTTGACATTTCAGGGTTTCAACCAAATCTCCACAAGATACGAACGTTCATATAACTCAGAGAATGAATTGCAATAATTTGATAACCCTGACTTTTAATTTGACCAATTCTTAATTAATACTCTTATTTATTTCTTTATTTTTCAATGTATTTTTTTATGCTGTCTTGTCTTTATTTTATATCTTTTCTAGTTATCTCATTACTGCGTTGTTGTTACAAATCAACTTCACTTTCATGTCACTCCTTACCTCTGTAGAAGCTGCCGACTCTCCTTGGCATGGACTCGGTGAAGATCATCCGGTTCTCCTTGGAGGAACCTCCGTCCTCACCGTGAGGGTCGTGATACATACCGACCTGCGAGACACACACGTCACGCGGACACACACAAACGCACACAGGGACAACAGGACGACACAGAGTTCCTCAGTATCTCCAGCCGTGTGATCGATAATCTCCATTTAATCTCATTGCTTATCATTAGCTATCACGTCCTTTGCTGGCTCACATCACAGGACATTGGGGACAATCTTAAAGCTTTTTCAGTGAGGTTACATTTATACCAGCGACAACGTGCGGTGAAGCTGTTGACCTGAGTAGAGACAGAAAAAGCTATGGGAACCAGCAGTCAGAAGAGCTACTGGCTGAACTGGTTGGAGGCAGGGAGGAGTCGGGGGGTCGGACCTCGTTTTTGGGGCGCTGTGTATGAAAAGCGGCAGGGTTGTCCCTCGTAGAGTCTTTGATGGGGGCACAAGGGTGGCTCATGTCTTTAGGGGACTGCTCACTCTGTTGAGAAGACGGACAGGCGCAGGTCAAAGCAGACTGGAGAAGCAGCATGAAGCAGAGGCAGCGATAATGTGAGACAGTGACAGTCCCTGCACACGCGCATCAACTCGTGGAAAACATGTATAGAAAATGTAATTTCTATGCATGTTTTAAAGAAAAGATTCACTCTTAGACACTCTTACAATGGATAGCATCTTGAATCATTTTTCATCAACCTGCCTCACTGGCTCACTTCCTAGTAAATGGCATTAATATGTGATGTGCTTCTTAATTGCAGGTGGAGAGTTTCAGTCATATTCAGGTGGAGCAACAATAGGTTTTTCCAATACTTCCTAAAAACTCAACATCTTACGGCTGCATTGCTTTATATTATGTTATATTATATTCTTGAGGCCACTGTGCCGTTGGCAGAGAATTGAGTTAAAATGTCAGCTCCTCATAAAAATAAGAAATAGCTGGCCTCCAGTTTCCACACTATCATCTATATATTTATTGGCTGTGGCCTCATTTTGTTCTTAGGTTCATTACTCACGATTTGGGATTTTATAGATTGATCAGTTGTATTCATATCATTTTACTTTATAACTTTGTGTCTATGCTGGCTCCTGACCTGCACTCATGTCCTCCTGGAACATGGGTTAATACAGTGACAAATCCAGTTTCCCCTGTTGGGATCAATCTATTATAGAAAAGAAATATTACTAAATTAAATGCACAAGAATATAAACCAACTTTAAGAAAATGTCTTTTAATATCAAATTCTCAATAATAATACGGAAAGTTCAACCAAAGACTAGAGCTAAAATGGTTTTAATCCTCTTTACTTTGTCAGATCTGAGGCGTAGCCAGGATTTAAAAAACACAAAACTTCATATTCTGTTCATTCTCTTAACTGTTCATATGTATTTTCTGAAAATATTATCTTCTAATCACCGAGGTCTAAATGTTGTTTTAAATCTAATAGGATGCCTTTGTGGTGGAGAATAAAATATCCATTTTATTTTATTTTAATTTATTTATTTTCTGCCTAACAGTTATTCTTTAAGGTATTCAATGTAAAAATATTGCAAAATTACTGAAGGCTTGACCTCTAAGTTTTCAGCATCAGACCTTTGCTTTACACTTCAGTAAATGATCTAATGCATTTCTCACTCACAAAACAAAAGGAAAAAGATCCTGCACTATGTTTATACAGTATATCCTGACCAGATGATTAAATTAAGCTTGTGATTTTTTTAACACTATTCTGACCCAATATTGTAGCTATAGCAGATATATATATGATATGGTGCAAACAGATCCTTTTATCAGTGTCAGTATTTCAGGGTGAATCTTGTCTTTAACTCCCAGCACACTCACAGGACTGTCTGCCACTAACCCTCGTCATGTCATCAGTGCAGTCCTCTCTCGAAGAGCTCACTGAGTGTCCGGTGAGGGTGGTCCGATGCTGCAGCTGGGGGGAGAGGAGCTGCAGGCTACTGGCACGTGTCGGTATGGTCTGGCCCGGCGCGGGCAGGCCCGCCATCCCGCCCTCCACGCCATGCGGTCGGTGGCGCTCCCTCCTCACATACATGGAATGGCGTTGAGGCCGTTGCTGAGAGGAGAAGGGGGAGGTATAGCCCAGGCCGTAATGGTAAGACTCATGTGGAGAAGGCAGAGTGTGAGTGGAGGGCATCCCCCCTCCTCCTGGGTCTAAGAGCTCTGGAGCACCGGCCTCTTCTGGAGGAAAAGATCGAGTCATTAGAGCTTCAAGAGAAGAAAAAGGGAAATTCTCATAATTCAGAAGCTGGAACCAGCAAATATTTGACATTTTGCTTGAGAAACTACTAAAATAATCAATGATAAAAAAAACTGGCAGTTGGTGACGGTTGGATGGAAAGCAGAACAAAATATGGAGGAACAATAATTTCCATCTGGGTTGTACTTCTATCCAATTTCAATAAAATATTATTGGAAAAACTATTGTCAAATATTTTTCTCCATACTGACTCATCGATTCACCAATTTGTCCAAGTTGTGCCACATCAGCCACTGTATTTACTCTACAGTACCAATTATACAAACAGGTAATTTATTAATATAATGCTGTGTTAATGTCAGTTCACAGTTCCTGTATTACCCGTTTTCCAGCTTGAAAAGAAATGTAATAATCATACAAGTTACAATCACAAACAGGAAATATGGCAACAGCCTGATCCCAAATGAAAGCATTGCTACCTTCTGTCTGTTGACCTAAACACAGCATTAACACCCATGGTCACATGTTGTGACTGTGTATTTACTTCTTTAATGTTAGTAACATACAGTATTTATTCATCTTGTGCATTAAAGCTGTTTGTGGTTTATGGAGTTCATGATTCATTCAGTGATTCATTATTTACATTACTCCCAAAAAATAAATAAATAAAGCTGGACACATTTAATTCATCAACATCTCCTCGCTGTACCCGTCACTCTTCACTGTTCTTTATTTATTCATGATTTTTCAGGTAGATTATGATCTAATTGTATCCTGAAGATGCTTTATTGATACTTTTTAATGTAGAGAAAAATCTTGATGTTTTGAGATCTGATTGTCCCTGCAAAAGACTTACATTGGAAAACTGGAAAAGCATTTGTTTGCCTGATTTTAAACTAAGTATAGGTGGAGAAAATTGTCTGTGATAGAACTGTCTCTGGTGAAAAGTGCAACATTAATGTGACAATGTGACAGAACACTGACTGTGACATAAGCGACTTATCTTTCTATTTGTTTTTGTTGGGTGAGGATATTAAAACATTCACGATAAAAAAATCTGCCAAAGACAATCAGGTTCACTCTTGAATACAAATCTTAATCCTACCTGGTGCTAAAGATTTATGTCTGGATTTGTGTCTGGACGAGGAGTCCAGCGTGCTGCTCTCCATGCGTACGTTGCCACTGCTACGTGAGGCGGGGCTGTGCCCGGATCGATCGCTGTGTCGAGCAGAGGGGCTGCCGGGTGGCCCCGGAGGACCCGAAGGGGCATTGAGGTCTAAGCAGCTGGCAGGGAAGAAGCGGGCTCCGGGTCCCACCCCTGCTGTGGTGTTGGAGTTTGGGTCGTCCGGGTGGAGTCGACCATCGCTGAGGTTTCCTACAGATTTGGCATCGCTCAGCGCGCTGTGGCTCTTGGAGAGGCTGAGATAAGAGGCAGAACTCTTAGAGGAGGAGGACATGGATCCGTGGGCAGAGTCGGCCATGCTGTGGGAGTGTCGGCCATGTTGTTTCTCTCCTCCAGATTGCAACGTGTTGGTCTTGTTTTCCAGGAAGGTGTGGCGGCCGGCCTGCTGCTGCTGCTGCTGCTGCTGAGAGCGGGAGGAGCTGGATTTGCTGTGGCCGTACTTCGCCCCGTGTCCCTGGTCCGACAGCTTTGGGGAGGGTCCCAAGCTGAAATCAAACTCTGTCTTGCCTTTGGCTTCTTTGGGGCTGAGAAGGTGTGGCAGGTTGTTGTTAGCCAGGTCTTTACTGGATGAGGCAGAACGATTGAGGGTCTGGGACATGTACTGGCCCTTGTGGTGCAGCGTGGGACTTAAACTCGACGGGGGCGGTTTGTTCCCATTGAGGAAATTCTTGTTCCCAAGGTGATGGAGGTCACCGTGTCGAGGGAGGCTGGAACATTCTTTGCTGTTGGAGCGACGGCTCGTGCTCTTCGTGTGACTCCTGTAGGAGCAGAGGGACGGACAGATAATGAAGAGAGTATTATTTGATTGATTCATCATTATATTAGTCCTAATCTCTTCGGATGGAAATCCTCCACTCATAATTATCATCAGTGAAATCAAACTCTCTCACCTCTTAATCCAACAATCCTACTAGGAACTGTTCAAACTGTCTCTCAAAAACATTCCCCTCTCTTAAAAGAAATCACTATTGCTAGACAGATTTTCTCTTGGGAAACAATGCTTATGTCAAGAAGCAACAATTGCAGCCATTATAGCAATTTGCTCTGATTTATTCCCTTAAAAAACAAAACCAAAAAAAAAATGTTTTAAATAATAAATTCTGTCAGAACAAAAACTGCTTTTACAATCACATAGCATCTAAAAGTCACATTGTTTTTATGTTTTTATTTATTCTTCAAAACACAAAGCATAAAATTGCCAATATGTGTTATTTCAAAAGAACCAGAGGCATCAAGATGATGATGAAAAGCCAACATACTTTTTTCCAAATGCAATGAAGAAAGATATTTTTGAAAGGGAGGGCTCTGCAGTCTTGGAAGAAAAGATGTTCCTGCATGCACGGATGGTTATATAGTCCAGAGTTCATGCAACAAAAATTAAAGGACATATTCAAACCTTGTAGGAACTGTGTTCTCTCCATGATGGTGTGTTTTCCTCTTGGATGAGCGCGGCGGGTTGGGAGATGCAGGAGGAGGCCGCTCCCTCTCCGCCTGCCTCAGAGGCTGGAAGGCCGGATGGTTCAAACTCTGCTCTGTCAGATAACGCTCAGTTGGGTTTAGCAGCAACAGGTTCTGATGGGAAAAGACATGAAGACAACGTGTTTTATTGGCCTGTATCTCTAATGTTACCAATACAAATTACTGGTGGATAGATTTACGGATGGATAATGCATCATGTCCATGTAAATTCCATAACACTAATTGTATTTTGTGGTATTTTACCTTCATCAGATCCAACATTAAACCACTCAAGATGCCTTGGTACCGTCTCTCCAAAGTCTGAGGATGAGTAACAGAGGGAAACTGGCACACACACACACACACACACACACACACACACACACACACACACACACACACACTGGATCAAATTCGTATCCAAACTGAACTTTTTTTTGTGTGTGCAAAAATCACTATTAGGATTTCCAACATACAGTAAATGTTCCTGCCAGTGAAAAAACAGTAGCTCTCATTTCAAATCACACAGAAATCTATCACTGGATCACACTAAGCAAATTACCAAGCACACATACACACACACACATGCAAACACACAAAGTCTTGTTCAGCCTTCTGGGACATTTTCTCTTGCTGCTAAACTGAACACCAACCACCTATCTCATGAGTCATAGCAATCCACTCAGTCATGGTGCTGGGAACACTGCCATGAGAGAGAGAGAGAGAGAGAGAGAGAGAGAGAGAGAGAGAGAGAGAGAGAGAGAGAGAGGAGACAGAGCTGGAGAGTAGGAAAGGAGGTAAAAACAGAGAGGAGGAGGAGGAGAAAGAAGAAGAAGAGGAATACAACAGACTGGAGAGAGGATAAAGATAAACGTTTCCTACCCTGATTCCATGAAAGCGCGGGTTGTTGTAGAAGAGTTTCATCTGTTCTGCAGGAAGTGGCCCCAAAACCTTCTGAATGGTGAAGAGCTAGAGACCAAATGAAGTGACATAGTTAATAACCTCAGTAGACCTCATTACATTCGTTCATGAACAAGACACTTGTGATCTGAACACCATGTCCGAAACTCTTCTTGAACGGCCTCTGTAGTACTTATGAGCCTTTTTAAAAAAGACAGAAAACTTATGTGAATATTGACTATCAAAATGCATTCTTGACCTTGGGAACGTGTAAAGGTGAAATTGCTTTTTCACTTGCTTTCTCCAAGCTCAAGAATCAACTTTCAGTCTCAACTGTTGACAACAAAAAGTCACGTATGTGTGAAATCACATATGCATGTATGTGTGAGATATACGCAGCGATAAAAATATTGCTATCTCCAAATGCATTTCATATTGACCCTGTCACATTTTGGGGATTTCTGTATGTCTTCTTTATTTCTTTACCTCAACCTGCTGGGGACTGCAACATCTGACACATTTAATCATATTAATATAATCGGATGTGTGTTGTCCCTAACAAATACATGAATAAAGTTAGTATGAATATTTCTTCTTTGCTTATTTATTTCCATCACTGACGAGGTACAGCGTATTATCAGGGTGAAAGTGGCGATAATGATGGAAATCAGGAGAGCATCAGGAGAACTACTCCATCAATTTCACATTTCACAATTGTTGGACAGAAAGAGGATAAATCCATAAAGTCTCAAAATAGCTTAAGGCGAAGTCTGAAATGACTGATTATTTATATTCATTCATTCATTCTATGCTAATTTCAATGTGTCGATGAGTCATTTGAGGGTCTACAGACAGACGATTTTCTCTGGGACAAACCTTTGATTGTGGCCTGTACCTACAGAAATAAAGTTGTGTGGACTTGTTTAGTCTTTAAAATGTCGCAAAATAAGGACAAATGCTGATGGTCAGCTTCAAGAGTTTGCCATCTTCCAACTGCTTATTTTATGTGATGCAAACAATCAGTGTGCAAAAAAAAAGCATCTCTCCTGTGCAGGGTCCAAAAAGCGGTAACTATGATTTTTGTTTCACATGGATTCACAGCAATGTTAAAAGCTCCCTTTAAAATGCCTATTTTATTACTTAGATTTCAAGCACAAATTGGCTCGTCATTGTCTTTACATCACAGACACTCACTTTATAAAGATATGAGCTAAAGAAGAGCTGAACATTCTCACAGTGGAGAAGCTAGAATCTACAAAAAACATCTTTATTTGACAAATTATTTTTCAAAGAACTATTAATTTCTTGAGGTTGTTGCTGACTGATTCATTGTCTGTTGAACTCGTTTCACCACCGACCTGATCTATCTCACTTTCCCCAGGAAACAAGGGCTGTCCGTCGCTCAGCTCCCCGAGGATACACCCCACCGACCACATGTCCACCGCCTTCCCATAGGGGGCCCTGAGAAAGAGACGAAACATTATTCATGTGGAGAATGATAGTCTATGGCGACCTTGTCAGTTAGATGTCAGGAGCAACGTGGCGAGTGAGAATGAGAGGGGTGAAAATGAAGTCGGCAAAATGAAGAGGAGATGACGATGGGGGTGATGTTATTCGCGGCACTGCAGTGAAATAAAATGATGGATGCTGTGTTTCTGATGGAGACGCTCATAAAGAAGATGGTCATTTCTGAAGACACAGCGCTGAGGAGTCTGGTGAGAAATGGCGAGAGATCTGGCAGCAGAGAAGCAGAGGAGCGGTAGTGTTGGAGGGAGAGAGAGTATTTGAGTGGGCGGCATTCAAACGCTGTCTCAATAAATGTTCCAGGGCATTTACTAAATCAGGCTACAGCACTGAGGCTAGATGACGTTCAGCTGTCTTCGAGCGAGGATGGACATTCAATGCAGCAGGAGCATCAGAAACAACACCGGCAACAAAAACAAGTGCAGAGCAGAAATCTGATGTCAGGATACAGTGTGCACACGAGGGCTCATGTCATAACGTTGCAGCAGGTGAATCATCATCAGCCTCTTTTAGGGGGAAAAGATGTGATCTGAGTAAAACAATGAGGATGGAAATGTGAAAATTAAACACAAGATGGACTCATTGTTATATAATGATCTTCAAAAGAGCAAATGATTATCTGTTAATGCAGATAATAATTGTCATAAAATAGTTTATTATTATTGGTTAACAGTTTTTAATTATGGGTTAATCTCTTGATGAAAATAATAGATTTTCCTGCAGGATCAAACGTTCATCTATAGCTTTCCTTCTTCAGCTACATCAACAATAAAGAAAACTCTGTCGATCATCTAGAAATGCACTGACAAAGAAAATATGTCAGATATGACTGGACACATAACAGTAAAGTTGTGCTGAAGGTAATGTGATATATTAGGAATGACAACCAAGAGCAGAGTAATATTTTTCTTCCATATACTTATTGGAGTAACTACTGCTGCTCATTTATCTGGAGACGTCCTGTTATTCCCTCCTGGATCTCTGGAAACCACCAGTAGCCTCTGTTACAGTGTGTCAAACAGACAAGGCCATCTCATACTAGGGAGGCACTAATCCGCTATGCCACATCAATATTAGTGCCAATACCTTATTAGCACCTTATAAAAGGATTGGCTATCAGCAAAGATGTGTTTTTTTAACCCATCTACATATTAGCTATATATACAGTATACATAGACTATACCTGCTTATCCTTGTTGGGTGTCTGGAGCCAAACTCAGCTGGCATTTGGCTGTAAATCACAGGGCTCTATCTACATCTACAGTCATTAACCTAAGCAACTGATTAAAGGGATAAACTGGAGGAAACTTTCCAGCCAGCTGTGAGGTTTGAACCCAGAACCCTCTGCCTGTGAGGTGACGGTGCCTTAATGGTGCTAACCACTGTACCACCGTTAGTCAAAAATATTCTACATATCTGCTGCATCAATTTAGACATATTTCCCAGAAATCGGTTTTGGATCCTTGGAAACTTTGGTCTTAGGTTGTGATGACTAGCACAGATGATTCACTTTATTTCCAGTTTCTTTGGTATCATTATGAATCACTTACTTTCATTCAGTCATGGTAGGAGGTTTTTAGTGTCACACTAATCCCTGCTCTCATGTTACTTTGCATAAAATGTTTCAAATGAGTTTTTCACCATGAATTTGACAGATTTTGAACATGAAGGAATAAGAAAATACTGGTATTGGATTTTTAATTGAGGAATTTGAAATGGTATTGGGAGAGAAAATGATGAATCGGGTTGTTCTTAACTGATACAATCTTGTACACAAACTCCACCCATGTGGTGCTTTGGGCAGATAAAAAATAAATGCTGAGAATGATTTGCACCAGCCAACAGAATGAAGTCACTTTCTCTCTCTCCTTGTTTCTCACGTAGTCTCCTACACACACACACACCATAGACACGCACACACACGCGCGCACACACACACACACACACACACACACACACACACACACACACACACACATACACAGACTTACTCACCCCAGCAGCAGCTCAGGCGAGCGGTACCACCTTGTAGCCACATACTCAGTGTAGTTGGCATCTGTTCCTTCAGACAGGTTACGAGCAAAACCTGAGCCAGAGTAACAAGGAAATGAATAATTCACACAGGCCTGCTGCTGTATTTTATTTCAGACGTCCCAGACTCTGTGATCATATCCAGACAATTTAAAGCCCTTCACATAAAGGTATGAATAGCTAATTAGTAAGAATAAACTACATTCAAATTGTTCTGGACAGCTACAGTGACAACGTGGTCGTCATGTCATGTGACCAGACTCTGATTAGTTATGTCACTGCATGCAGGCTGAGACCGTGCTTCAGATAACTGGTGTACAGAGAGTCAATTTTGAGCATGAAAAATGACAATAAACGGCATGCCAGCTCCAACAGTGAATAACAAACAAATCTCACCCCAGCTGACTCAGAAGGGTTGCATTAGCCAATTATGCAAAGCTAATTGACCGTGTGATTTTGCAAAGAATCATCCAAATGTAAAACACACACCTGGGAGACTGTAAAATGACAGCTGATTATTTATTAGTACTTTACAGGGGAAACAGGTGCTCAGCATTAACCGGACTTTCTTCAAATATACCTCTGGCAGATTCAGTGTGATAACAGCCCCCAGAGAACATTTTATAGTGCTGGTTGGCGGCTTCCCTGTGGCAGAATTGATCCTTCTGATACACAACTTACAAGGTGACAAATTAATGGTGGGATTTTTCACAGTGAGCTGAGCCCAAGAAACCAAATTGCCCAAAATGGAATCACAGTTATAACTGGAAAAATAACAGATAATATGACAGCGTTATCTACACATACAGCCGAACGTCTACCAGTAAAAGCTGATTCAGTCTGTTAAACAAATACTTTTTTTTTAAAAGCAGTCGCCTTTATTTGATAAGGCAAACGTGCAGAGGCTGGTGTTTACTGCACGGCACATGTAAATCTCTCGTGACAATACGGGCTGCTGTAACAAACAGAAGGAGACCAAAGACTCACCAAAGTCACAGAGTTTGAGAATGTCCTCGGAGCTGATGAGGAGGTTCTCCGGCTTGATGTCTGGAAGAGAAAAGCTGTTAACAGTGTGCTTCAATCGCATCACTACTCCACTTTTATGAAATATAACAAAAACATGACTCATAGTTTGCAACTGGAGTATTGTAACAAAAAAAAGTGTCTTTTTGCTTCCCTCAACATCCCTCAACTTTTCTCTGAAAATCATAATGATGCTGAGAAACTGGATCTGCTTGGGGGGACATTAACAATACAATAATCGAGTCCCTAAATTTTCCACATAGTAATTTTTCACTTCACTTTTCTTATTTTCCTACATGAAAATAAATGTTGTCAAATTCACACTGGCAAGGAAAAAAATGTGTTTATGAAATACTATGTTATCATATTTGTTGGTGTACAGGTGCTGCTATTCTAAGTAAAAAATATTGTAATCAATCTCTACATTAATTAATTAAGAAATATGATAATCAGCCTGACTGACTATCAGTCAGTAGTGAATGGTCTATCTTTATAGGAGGATGACGTCACGATCACTAATCCCGCCTACTAAACTCTGATTGGTTGACTGTGTCTTGAAGCCGGTAAGCTGTCAATGAGCACCTGTCCTGGTGATTAGGAACCAGGCTACCTTTAAATATTCATTGTAGAATGTAACTCTTAATGTCACAAACATCTACACTGTGTTTGGAATCACATATACTAAAACATCAAATTGAGTATGTACCACCTTCAAACTACATATTATATGGATTTTGTGTATGCAAGAAATGCCTGGATGTTTCTAAGTATGTGGCGTCTGTGAGCTTACTGCCCCATAATGCATTGTGTTTCTTTAGACCACACAATGTTGTTGATTGTGAGCAAGGATAAAAGCTTTAAATACGCCACTTTAGTTTTAACATTTTTTTCAGTTTATCCAAATAACGCCTGGTGGCTGGGTGAGACAGCCGTCAGTCATGTGCTGGAGTACACTTCAGTGTGAACAGTCTGCTGGTAATGGCATACATAATGGTTCACTTAGTGGGCAGTATGCAGTACATACTGATGGAGTATGTAGGAGGCAGTACTTTAGTATGTGCTTTCCAACAGTGTTAAACCCTAAAATGAACTGAAGACATGACACCTTCAGCCCTGCGTGGGTCCTATACCTACATTTACACTGAATCCAATTTCAAGCAACAGCAGATGGCTCAAAACATGGAAGATGTCACAAAAGACAAAGTGCTATTTTTGCAGTGGAGACATAAATATAGAAATAGAGAAAAGAGACTCCTCACCTCTGTGGACTATCTCGTTCTTGTGACACCAGTTGATAGCTTTGATGAGCTGGTAGATGTAGCTGCGGACCTTATCGGGCGGTGCTCCATTGGGCAGTTCCTCCAGGAGCTCCAGCATGTTCTGAAAAAACACGACACGTTTACCTGTAGAAAAGAGCTATAGGAAGCTAAGAGGAATAAAAAGTAATGCTGTTGAGGATTTCCAAGATAATTCCTGCAGTGGGGATTCCTCTCCCATGGTCTTTGGTTTTTATTTTTTAGGGAGAGGGGACGTTGTGCTAAAATGCCTAGAGTACAGTATGAAAATAAAACCTGTCATGAAAAACGCACTTGGCTGGATACCCTGGCAGAACAGTGGGGAATACCATTATTCACCAGCAGCATAGTTCATACGTTTCCATGGTGAAGCTTTTTTATGCTTAACTGAGCAGCCTCAACGTCCTGAAACCCAGAGTCTATATGCGGCAGAGCAGAGACATGTGATGTAAGAATGAACGTGTGCATGGTGAAATAATAATGACAGCGTCGTTAAGCTGACCCTTTCCACATATTCAAAGACAAGGTAGAGTTTCCCCCTCCTGCGAAAAGCCTCCTTCAGCTCCACGATGTTGTCCTGCTTCAGCGTCCGGAGCATCTTCAGCTCCCGGAGCGTCGTCTCCTTGACCTCCTCATTTTCTGCGAGGAAATTAAAGAAGACACAAATGATGCATCCGATGTGCTCTTCCTCCTTTTCCTCTCCCTCCGTTCCCTCATTCCTTCACTCACCTTCGCTGTCTTTGAACTTCTTAATGGCCACCAGCTCATTAGTGTCCTGTGAAGAAATGAGGACGTGAGGCGCGTTAAGGCTGGAGAAAACAACTCGACTGTCAAACAAAGGCCTCGGCGAGAGGCCTTCTAAAACAAGACAGACAGAGAGAACATTGAGATCAGGAGCGAGAGAACAGAAAGTATTTGTGGAACGAAAGGTGAAGAAGAGGAACATGAGAAAAGATATTTGAATTCATTTCCTGCCCACTCTTAACATGGAAAAAAAAGTGTGCCCAAGTTGCCGGCAGTGCCAACACAAGAGCCATGCTGGTGCTCTCATTTCAATTATTTTACCACAGGGCATCGGCACAACACAGCACATCCTTGGCATAGTTAATATGCATCTTAGGGCTCTTTCAGCTCGCAGGTTGCTTTATTGACCTTGCTGAATTTAACAAGCTGGTGCAGCTGCAGACAGAAACGCTACGGTTCATCATCAGAAGTATATTGTGGAGTTTTACTTGAAAACAATGAAAGTGTAGGTTTTGTTTCTGATCATATTGTGTAATGACTTCAACACAGGTCAGTATGATAGGATGAACAGGGAAGTCACAGGTTAATCACACGTCTGTTCTTTATCAGGCTTTATTAGATTTATTTCTACTGGTTGCATCTATGCCGGAGTCAGGAAATTGGGAAAAATACACAAATACAACCGGATATAAATTGTGTTTCACCACCTTTTTTTAATGGAATATATTAAAATATATCAGGCAATAACATGAGTTTGTCATTACTGAAAATTATATTTATAAATGGCTTTAAAGGCACAAATGAAGACCCCACTGGACCGTGTTTAAGGGCAAAAAGAAAGCGACACAGGGAGCTAAACATGTTTATAATGGAATTTTAATGTCATGTTTCAGAGCACAGTTTTACAAAGTGTTCCTGAGTCCATGTATTAATCTCCATTATACAATCATGTGTTTGACAAAGCGTTGAACCTCTCTCCATCCTCGCTTGTGAAGAACTGAGTCTTTCCAGGATGAACATTTCATACCCAATCATGATACTATCACCTGTTACCAATGAACCTGTTTACCTGTGGAATGATCCAAACAGGTGTTTTTGGATCAGTCCACAACTTTCACAGTCTTTTTGTCATAGTTATGCCAGTCAGGCTTTTGTTTTTGTGTTGGTTAGCCTTAGTTTTCTTCTGTTCATTTTGCCTGACATGTTTTTTGTTCAGCTCTGGTTTTGTCTTAGTTCTCTGTCTTAGATTTCTGCCTTAGTCTCAGTCTCTGTTTTAGTTTGGTCAGTTTGTTATAGTTCATGTCTTTATTCTTTCAGTCCTGTCAGTCATGTCGAAATCCTGTCATGCCCTTGTCTTGTCTTGTCGTGTCTAAGTTCTGTCTGTCACTATTCACCTGCCATAGCTTCTCACCTCAGGTCTCTGTTCTTTCCTATTCACCCCGCCTCTGCCTCACCTCATCTACCAGCCACTCCCACCTCACCTGTGTTCCCAGCTGCAGTTAATCACTTATCAGGACTCTATATAAGCCGGTTCATTTCAATTTGCCCTTGGCGGATTGTTCATGGTCCTGTCATTTTCAATTCCGTTCATATTGTCCTTTGTCATGTCATGTCATGCATGTTCCTGAAGTTTTTGTGTTTCTTGGACCCAACCTTGCCCTGAGTTTTTGTTAAGATTTCTCATATTTTCAGTAAAGACTATTCTGAGCATTAGTTGTGTGACGTACTTGAGTCCTTACCACCCCACCATGACACTTTTGTTGCTCGAATAAGCAGATATTTACAAAAATCAATGTAGGGGATGAGGTCAAACATTCAATATATTGTCTTTGTACTGTTTTCAATTAAGTATATGTCATACATGGATTAGCAAATTATCACAATCTCACATAAATAAGATTTATGGCAGAAGTTTGTGAGGATATATACAAACTTTGACAAATGTGAAGGGCTACATCTTTTTATGACTCTTCTTCTTCCTCTGTACACTACAGGCCTGAGCTTTTTCACATCTAACGTCTCACCTTTTCTATGTGCTTCTAATATTGAGCAGAGTATCCATGTTTCTAATAATTGCTGCTCTCTTTTTATACCACCTGCAGTAATTAAAGCTTTAGCCTGTGTTAAACTTGCAGCTACCAGTTTGAACCAAAGCTGTCAGAAGTCTCTCAACATGACATTCAAGAACGTGCAAAATTCTAAATGATTAATTTTAGTGTTTCACATTAAGTTGCTGCCTTGACATTTTTGTGCACACATCTTTGATTAAAACTCGTCTGTTCAATCTAAACATCGGACCCCGAGGCTGTGGTGGGTAAAGACGGTGGTCCAGAGGGAGTTACGACATCCAGGCCAATCTAACTGTGTCCTCTGATACTCTAATGCTTCTCTATTGTCCCTTTGTTCACGGGGGGTCAGACAGCAGAGTCGTCCTCACTGCGCCAACTGTGACTCCTGCTCACACAAGCCGATTGTTTCACCGAACACGCTTCTTTAAGACAAAGCTGTCTGTTGAGAGATTTTCATTCGAGTGACAAACAGAATGAAACATCATGGATTTACAGCTCTAACGCTTAATCCTGACTGTAAAGTTACAGTTTCCATAACAGCAAACTGGGAGATTTACTTTATGTACCAGTCAAAAACCAGCACACGTGACATTTTTAAGAGCCGCCTGCAGCGTGCTGATGATGCTCATGTGCGACGTCTCTGACCTCCACCGATTTACCTTTTGAGTCACCAAACGAAAAAAGTCAGCAAACCTAAAAATAGATCCAGGTTTGCTAAATTTCTGCCGAACAGACGAGCAGCTCCTGACTGTCACATTACGAAAAGAAGCTCGAACGTTTTTCCTTCACAGAAACGTCAGATATGAAAGTGTTAGCAGACCACCAACTTATCTTCATATATCAATACACGTCTTTTAAATAGAGGATATCATTATTATGCTAAATGGGAAAAGTGGGTATTTTTTGGTGTCAATAGGCATGACTCCTTTTTCCTGAAGTTACTCCTTGTTTGCTCCATTTTTCTTCTACGTCATGTTTTTATTTAATGAGGAAACTACATTTAATATTTCACTCTTGCAGAACCTCTTCTTTTGAGTTTGTTTTCTTTTGGCCCTTTATTTATTTGTGTATTTGTTTCTCATTGTGTGCAGGTCTTAATGGTTATCTTCCTATCCTGTACTGATGAAATAATCAACATTTATTTGGGAGCAAAGAATAATTCATGTCCATTCTCGTCTCTCAATCACACAAACAGTGATTCAAGTTACAGTATGAAACATTTCTCATTTTCTGTTTCAGACACGTGAACACAGTGAGGTTCCACTTGAATAACCAGTAAAAACGTTGGCAGCTATCGAGCAAAGACCCGCCTACACAAAGTAAACTTCTGATAACAGAAACTTCAAAGGAAACACAAGAGAAACACAATATTGGCATCAGTAACTAACATGGAAGAGATATCTTTCAAGTGAAGTGGCAACATTTGATATAAATCGTCTTTCTGCAGCAATGTGCACATTTTGCACAAAACGTACAGCTCCTTCACTTATAAAACATCTTGTACATATTTAATCGGTTTTCTGTTTTTTTGACTTTTTGACTGATCTGAATCTGATGTGGTGATGTTTTTTTGATTAGACAAAATACAAATAGACATTTCCATCAATAGTTTCTCAATTTGGCAAAACAATTTAATCTCAGTGTTCACGTACTTCTCCAGAAAATCTACTATATCACAATGTTACTTTGATACAAAATGACTACACTGTTGACCTATTCAAAGATGCATTCAAGATAAAACAGTCAAAGTTTGCATCTCAAACTGTGACAAAATCTCATTTAACACAAGCAACTAACAATTATTTCCATCACTGATTAATATCACCGATCAATAACTTTTTTTTGATAACAATTCAATATATAGAATAAAAGAAAAATATATACCAATCAAAAGTAAGGAGAGCCCCAGGTGATGTCTTCAAATTAAATTAACAGCCAAAAACCACAAAAGCTAACAAAGATTCAAAGCAGAGACATTCAGGAAAAGCCCAATATGAGAGACTCAGCGATTTTACTTGATAAACTGCTTAAACAATTAATCAATCATCAAAGGGTCACTGATAAACTTGCTGTTGATCACTGATCAGGTAATTAATTAACATATCTGTTCAGCACCAGGACACAGCAAACAGAGATACTGTATAGGCACCAGGAAACACTGGCTGGCGTGTAGGTTGTGCTATTGTCACAAATTCAAGATAACACATAAGCCTCCATACACACACCCACATACGCTAATACAACACTTCCATAAAGTGGCAGAACATTGCACAAACGCGAACACACATTCGCCCGGCTAATTAAATGCTCCCTCGAACGCACATTGTACTGCAAAGCGTACATAATGTGTACAGAAACACATGTTTAAAGTGTGTTTCGCTCCTTCGTAGTACAGTCTGAGTCTCCTCTGAGTCACCTGGTTTGGGTTTCAGGCCCGTCCTCCGAGCCTCTTTGATTCTCTCACCCATACGCAGGTCTGCTGTGGATGCCTAACAGGGTGACCCATTTACCATCGGCACAGTCTCCATATTCAATACCTCCCTCTGCATCTCCTCCTCTCCATCACACACACACACACTCACACGTTGCTTCTCTCTCTCCCTCCGCCACCCTTTTCTCTTTTGCCCTGCTTCCTGCTGAGAAAAGTAAAAATAACTGCTCTCTTGCAGCAAAGCTAAAAAGCTTTTATTGCCATGGTCTGAGTCTCTGCCTCTACATGTGAAAATAAATCCCCTACATGTATAGAAATGGGAAACATGTCTGTCACTTCTGGGTACTCAGTTGAACAACCACCCTCTGACTGCTGCTGAATGAAATGACAGATTGGCTGAGAAACAAATTCATAGTCCAATAAAATCAGCAGGAGATTGAGATTAAATGGTGAATTAAAAAAAAATTGCTGCTGCAGCTCTGTTTCAATTATCGTAAATATTATTTTTTATTTGTACTATGCAAACATGAAAACATATTCTTCAGCCTCAGTGTATTGAAAGACAGTGTCATTTTTTTTTGTTGGGTCTATTTCCAGGGTTCTGTGCTTTCATTTTTCACACAGTGGTTCGACAATATGACACATCTCCTGACACTTTCATGACACAGAACAGGAGTCACAATCAATAACTAGAGGCTTCAGTCTCTCCTTCTGTCTCTCAGTTGCTCTCTGTTGGCTATTGCATACAAATCAACAACACGAATCATTTGCATATAAGTACATTATATTTCTGCCTTTCTAAACTAGTGTTGACAGAGAAGCATTTGTCTCACTAATGCAGCGTTTAACTTTAGCTAACAAAGTATTGAGAGCACAAACACTTCCCCACAATACAGGCAGGCATCTGTGGAAGACAAGATGAGGGAGCTGCTGCATTTAAGCTTGTCCCATAATGCAGATTGTCCTTTAGTTTAACTTCTGTCTGCGCCTGTTGGGATGCAGCTTCCTCTCACGCCATCGTGTTCTGCTTACCGTGTCACTTTGTTCATGGCTGCAGAATGCGAGCGTGTGCATATTTTAAATTTTCACTCATTGTATATAATTTATGGCTCATTTAAAATTTTCATGAAGCGCCGCGTTCGGAGAACTTCTTGGTCAACTGGTAAATGCAGGGACGTCGAATGAAAGAAACATGCATGTGTAAGAAAAGGGACCGCGGGGCAAATCACAAGCACTCACAACACTCCATAATGAATCGGCCTGTTTAAATTCAGGGAAAAACTCATACTGGTTCCATCTTAGTTTGGTTGAACCTCTCCTTCATCTGTCACAGTGTAGGTCGCTATAACCTATATTCTTTTCGCTTCAAACCGAGTGTGGGAACAGTAATGATGATGAAGGAATGAAATAAGATTCTTAATGTAAACCCTCTCTGAGAAACACATTAGAATAGCAGCAGCATTAAACATTTAAAAATGTCTCTCCATCTCTTACTCTCCTCTCTTGTTGAGCCTGCTGCGACTGTCACTCCTCCCACAGTCGTCCTCTCTCGCTCTATGTGTGGAGTGAGGTGTTTTTAACAAATATATTATGTTCATAAATGTGCTGACAGAAGGGAGGATATAAAATCAGACTCAGGCTATGTCGTTCTGTAAAGTCAAGGCAGAAGATGTTTTATCCTCAGAGACCAATCTGCACTACATTTTGATTATTGTGAGTGTTGTATTTTCATAAGTGAAAAATCTATTTTAAGTATATGGGTTAAAATCTATAAATTAGTAAAGAGCTACAGAGTTTGTGTATCTGTAGAATAAGACTCAGTGCTGTGCAAGAAGTATATTAATATGTTGTTAGTGCAGAGTGAGAAATCATTATTAATGATATATGTTTCTGCATAAGGCGACTTCCAGGGCCCAAACCAAGCTCGTCTCCCAGAAATGACATTTATATAAAACTAATCTGCAACAGAAAGGTTTCATTTTTCTTCTTTATTCAATATGATAATTAATAAATTTAATAAAGTACTCTGTCTGTCTGTCTGTCTGTCTTGTCTGTGAAAGACAAAACAGTATTTTGTCTTTCACCAAAATACTGTTTTTAATGATGTAATTTCAACATGTTGCTGTCATTTTCATAATTTCAGGTTGATTTTCTTACTGAAGTCTCTCTGAACGTTGTCGTTTTCCAGTTCAGCCATCATAATCAACATGAGGACTGATTTGACATAAATGCTGATACACAGTTTAGGTTGCCTTCGATTATCACTGTGTGACCGAAGCAAAAGCTGGACGAGCAGCGAGGGCTTTCACCTCTGAGGCTAAAGGATGTATGCAGCCTTAAACATCTACCTGCAGGCATTACTCAGGCAAACTACACTCTAAAGTTTAAAAAAAAAAAAAACTTTTTTAATTAGCAGTTAATATTGTCCCAAAAAAACGCTATAGCCAAACAAGCTAAAAAGCTAAAAAACTAAAACTAAGTAAAAATGAACTAAGTGGGTTCTTTTTGCCCGAACACCTTAAAAATGGCCATTAGCACAGCAATTCCTGCATAAACAAATCTTTTCTTTGTTTTCATTGAACTAAATAAACTTTTGTGACAATTCTGAATGTAGGTCAGTGTTAACTTATTACTAACTTGGCGTTAAATTTGATGTGACACAATTTTTAAAGATAATGTCTGATGTAAGAAAATAGAGCCACAGGCTTAATGGAATAAGTTTAATAGATGATATATATATATATATTACACTTTTCAGTATATTATCACATTTTCAGCAGGACTAAATGTGGAAATGCTATTTTTGCAGCTGCTGTGACTCCCTCCGACTAAAGGGCACCTAAAATTATCTTTAATTGCAATTTCCAACTCTACTTTTTTTAAACATTGTTGAATAAAGAAAGAAAGTGTCTGCTCTTCTCTTTCTGTTGTCTCACATTCCCAAAGAGCTATACTGTCTAAATATGGCAAATTTTCTGGCATCTATCTGCTACATTTAACCTCTTCATTGTCTAAAATCAGTATCCTTGATTACTTTACCAAGCGGCAAACTGAGAGATTTCTTATAATTTTAACCTTTGTCACCATCACTTTGACACCAATATTGATGTTAGTTATTATGGCATTAGGTTCACCATCATTAGTAAACCTAACCAGGAAATACATATGGGTTTAAATAAAAATCAAGACTGTTCCTAAAATGACTGTGTTCCTCCTCTGATGTTCTAATTTTTTAATTGGAATTTATATAGCAACATTTAGTTTCATAAGCAAAATGTGTCTCTATCCTATAATAAATGATGAAAAAGGAAATGTGATTGTTGTTGCATCTCCTTCCTTTCAGATTAAACTCTTAGCTAACGTCACTTTATTAATGAGGCCTTGGATGCAGGTGCTAATAATAGTTACAGTAATCTGCCATTAACCTTTTCCTATCTCATCAGTTTGGTGATTCATTCATAACAATGTTGACAGATTTAAAGATGCGTTTAGCATTCGAGGTCGTTTCTGAGTTTCCTGATGGACACATAACTTTACTTATTGCTCAAGTTAACCAGTTAGTCTTGGTTAAAGTTGACAATTTTTCAATTTGAAGCAAAACCGAAAACAAAAAAAATTAACATATGAGCTATTTTGGTAATTGTTAGTCTTAGTTCCTTTTGTGTTTTAGCTTTCTTCTGAGTTAGGATTTTAAAAATCCATTATCAACTTTAGAAGAGATCACCGCAGGTTAAAAAATAAAATCATTGCTTTTGCTTGATGAACACATGCTTGAACAAATAGAGGAAGATACAACAACAATACGTGAGCTGGGAATCGTGCAGTCACGTATGGTCTGCACTGCTGGATGACTCACGCCAGCAGGCCGTGCTTTCATGCATACCAAGCACATTAATGGCATAAATTTAAATACCTTTTTGAATGGCCATAGTTGGAGGCAGCATTGTGTTCTGGTTTTTCTCAGAGAACATTTATATTAATGCACACAATGTGACATAAATAAACCATGTGAGAGAGTAGGTCAGCGCCACGTGACTGCAGTTTGTGGGTTTGCAGACCACAAGCAACAGGTGACATCAGGGTATCAGAGACAGTATTTCCCAGCTTATGTGTTGAAATTGTTAATGCCATTTACGATGAAATAAATTTTGCTTGTGACAGTAAGAAGGCAAGGAGTCTCAGCACAGACTGACTTTATATATTCCTGATTAGTTTACTTGGTCTCATGCTTTACATTAACTACAAGTCCCATAAACTGACATACAACATCGTCTTCCCAGTTTTCTTTCATTTAAGACTGCAAATAAATATTTTCATTATCCCAATTGATCAATTACTCTTTTAGTTCATGAAACGTTAGTGGAAAACGTAAACTCCCCAAGGCACAAAGTTATGCTCTCAATTTGCTTGTTTCATCTGAATAACTGTCCAAAAACCAAAAACAAGCATCAAATCCTCGTCTATGAGAAGCTGGAACTGGTAAATATTTGACATTTTTGCTTGAAAAATGATCCAAACAATTAGTCAATTATCAGAATAGTTGCTGATCAATTTTCCCCTGACCAACTAATCTCTTACTCAACGGACTGTTGCAGCTCTGGCTTCATTGTCTACATATTTATAGTCAGTGATAATATCTCAACATACACTGCAACGCAAAGACTTCAACTTACAATGCAATCTATAAATGTGTTCATATAAACGACAGTGAGACCTGCACAAACGAGAAACGCTGTCTTACCTTATGCCTGCACTTAAGCACCACTCCATATGCTCCTGGATAGAGAAAGAGAGAGAGCGACAAAAGATCAGGGAACTGTGAGACATGTGCTTGAGTTTCAACATCTTAATTATGTTTTGGACCCCTAAACCTTGAACAAACACGTTCACAGAAATGAGGTGCGAGCCACCAGAGAAACAATGGTTAATAGGTGAGGCAGAGGCACATGTACTCTCCCACACACACACACACAAGCACATCATGTTCTCGGTTGGTCATCCATATTTCAGGCAGGTCTACGGCTGTGAATCTGTTTTTCAGGCAGGTCAGTCGGACTCACGTTGGTTGAAGTTAATTATTCTCCATATTTTTCCAAATGGCCCTTGTTGCTATTCAAATCTCACATGCAAAATAACAAAGTTCGATAAACGCTGCTAATCCAAGACATTACGTGTCCTCTCCTAGTTTAAACTTTTTATTCAACTGAGGGGAAGAACAAACAAATCATCTCTATAATATTCCTCCTTGTTTTCACCTAATGCATTGGGTTACCAAGTTTTTTCAAAACTCAAACCAGCCGTGCCTGATGGCTCTCTCAGTCTAATATTACCAACAGGACAATAGGACTGAGATACTGCGCATGATGTACAAATAGGTGAAATCAAGTTGGAGCTTTTCACCAACAAATTTACAAATTGAAGTCGAGGACAAGGGCCGGATGTCCCAGTTGTCTCAGTGGGATGTATTTTATCCATCACTTCAGCCTTGCCTGGTGTTTGTTTTTCAGATTTACAGGTTTCTAAAACTCGGGTCTTGGAGCTGAGGTCACACTCTTTTTCTTCTCTAGCACCTGCAACGAACTGGCTTTCCTTTAGAACGTACGTTCATTGTTCTCTATGAAAAGCTAAAACAAGATAGAACGAGAATTATTTTGTTGCCTCGTGGTAGCTGACAAATCTTTGTGATCTAGTGAAGATACACAGATATGGAGAGTGTTGCAAACAGCAGCTTGTGTGCTGGTGAAACGTGATTCATGATTCCAGATGTAAAAATGTTTACTTCATGTGTTACTTTGTAAAAAAAAAACATGATTGTATAAAGGACGTTACAGCATGGGCTTGGGAACATGTTGCTGTCTTGCAAATGATCACATTCTGTTTTTAATTATGCGCCACACCGCGTCCCAACTTTTTTGGAATCAGGGTTGTATGAACAGTGAGGAGAGAGTGTACTGCTGACTATGAGCTGAAGGTTATACTTGAAACATGAAAACGCAGTGAGTGACTGAAATCCGTTCACTGTTTGGATTGTGAGTCGATTTTCAAATAGTTCAATTGATGCAGTGTTTTGTTGCTGTTTGTAAGGAACATTGCTCAGCTCTGATTAATGACTCTTCTTCATATATCAGATTTAAAGTTTAGTCCAATTAAACAGGAGACTGAACTGTATCAATGTGGAGGAACACTGACAATATCATTAAAAAAAAACTTGTAAACTCGAAATGGTAGAAACAATGCTCCTAACTTGAACCATCAGAATTAGTTAAAAGACGCTATAAGCACAAAAAAGCAGCTTTAAATCTTCCATCATTTAATTGCAGTTCTTTGTGCATCTAACTTTTTGATGAATACATGCTGACAACCTCTGATGCAGATCACAGTTAGTGAGAATTACCAACAGTACAATAAACGCTCGGCTGCTCTGTCTTCTCACATTAGAGTGAAGCCGGGGATGCATGTCAGTCCAGCTCACTGAAATCGGCTACAAATGACGCCGCTGACTGAAAGAAATCATTCCTGCACGCTTTGATGTGTGAAGGACCTGTGTGTGGAGTACGTGTGAGTCATTTGCGGCTCGACTTAAAATTTTGGCCTCATTTATTTCATTTGCTGACCAGCCATCAATGCTGTCAGTGGAGCAAGAGGTGACCGTTCACACACACACACAGCAGCAAGCAAACATAGTGACACACAATCAATGTTTAAGCACATGAAAACCACCACAAACAAGAAATCACCATCCAATGAATCCTGTGTCTTCAAAATTGGTTGTTTTCTTCAGATCTGTTGAAGGATCCAATAAATCCTCCAAACTTAACAATCAAATACAAAATTTGTCACTGCCTATAATAAATCAACATAAAGTGCCACCCTTCTGGATTACTGTTTGTTTAGGTTTAAACAGAAATAATTGGATATGGTTAGGATAAGATCACGGTCAGGATTAAATGAAAACATTGTTGGCCGTTTGGCCGAAATACTAAATGAACAGCGGCCTCTCGTGTAAAGTCAAATCCTCCTCCCTCCAAGGCTTCGCAGCACTATACCAACATCAAGCTACGTCCATGTTTGTTCCTGACAGACAAGAGTCAGGGTTCACACAAGCACCAGAGGTTTTTCTCAGGCTTGTTTTTGACATTTACTGTAAATTCTCAAACAGAGGTATTCAAATATTGTCAGACTCAAATAAAAGCCTGGGGTGAGAAAAAAAAAGGTTAAAAAACATCTGGGGGGGTTGAAATGACCTGTTCTTTAATGGCTCAAATGTCAAATTCAAATACTGTACATTTCTACAGAATCAGTGCATCAGTATGACAGAGACGTTCTCTTTCGAACACAAACACTATTTTAATTGACTAATTAATTGTGAATTTCCCCACTGTGGGACGAATAAAGGCTTATCTTATCTTATCTTATCTTAATTCAAGTTGCGTTTACTCTGCTGGTTTTCTCTGAGTGTGGTTCGGTTGCAGTCCGTGAAATTCAACACTTCCTGCAGATTAAAAAGCCTTCCAGTAAGGGGATGGATCGTGCCCTTCGAGCTGCTGGAGGGCTTTAAATGTGAAATCTAGGAAGTGTTGGATTTCATTGATGGTATGTTAACCACGCTTGGAAGAAGAAAAAAAAACGGTAGCATGGAAGCAACCGGAAATAATTATAGAATGAAAACGGCATTTGTGTTAGAGGAGAGAAACTGGGAGCAGCAGAGGGGCGAGTATGACATAATGTTACTGTACTGATAGAAATAACACTGTGACAGGGACACTATCGAGACAACAGGTGAACATGGAGGGTGTTTGGATTTTGCATCAACAGCAAATTAAAATGGAAGCAGATCAGGAAACAGGGTTGATTCTTACTAAAATCTGATTACATATACTTATTAAACAGGGAAAGATACAGGCTTGGTTCTCTCTACAAATAAAGACCCTTGAAACGTATTCTTCCTTATGAGGACAGTCTCAGTGAATCATACCATATGAGGAACTTGTCTCAGGCTCACAAAAAATCTCTGTGCATTGTGTCTAAAATGCTAAGCTCCTCTAAAGGCGACATGCTGGAGATGCAAGATTTGACAAAAGTGATATGCAGGTTTCAGCTGTATGATACAAAATGCACCCAAGGCTAATCAAACATCCAGATTCTCATGAAACAATACAGCCGATACGACCTCAGCGTCTCTGAGTTGTACAGTGCGTACAATCCTCACGTTCTACAAACATGCAGTTAAATGTGCTGTGTAAAACCACCCACCTTCTCCCACAATGCCAAGGACTTCAAACTTATTCATCACATCACCGAGGGTGGGGGCTCCTCCAGCAGGTGAAACGAGCTGCTCGGGTTCTAGCAAGGAGGCTCCTGCTTTGACCTGCGGCGGACGGAGCGAACTGTAGAGTCCGGGAGAAAGGTGGCGAGCGTCTGACCACACCCCATCTTCACTCCTCTTCTACCCCAGCTTCTCTTGTCCTCAATCTGCAGCTCGTGTCAGTTTCTTTTATTTATGGATCTGACTCAAGTTGTTTCAGTTGTCTCTGAATTCCTTTTTATTCCATGTCTCGAGGTTGCTCGCACTTCTATCCAAACCTCCACACGGCCGTACCTGCAGGACCAGAAAGAAAATAGAGAAGCAAGATGTTATAATATGCTGTTGAAAGGTCAATCCAAGGTTCAACTGCCAATCATTCCTTGCACGGGCGGGAGGATGCTGGTGGTGTTTCTGGCACAGATGGTGGCTAACTAGGACATGATGTACGGAAAAGCAGCATTTCCTTGAGGACACACTTAAATCATGGATGACTTAAGCATGACTTCCACATACTCGTCCTCTCCCATCTATTTCAATGAGCCAATCAAGAGGATGCTGCAAAGATGACATTCAGAATGTATAATGGCTGACAGCACTACTGAGTCCTGCTAAAGACTAAGCTTGTAGGTGAGTTAGTCCAACACTTTGGTCCAGACTGAAATATCTCAACAACAATTGGATGGATTGCTATAAAATTTTGTACAAATCATCCATGATGCAAAGAGGAACGAATCCTAAAGACTTTGTTGATTAATTGATGTTGTGTCTAGTCAAAGTGTATCCACTGAAATATTTCAACATCTACTTGATGGGTTGGCACAATTTTTGCAACAAACATTCCTGATCCTTCCCACTGCTGATTTCGGTCATCAACAGACTTCTCCTCTTCTGCCACCAGCAGGTTGACTTTTTGTAGTTTTTAGGACAGAACTATTGGATGGATTGGAGGATGACATTTGGTACAGGCGTTCATGTCTTCATCACCATCAATATCATCAGCTAAGGTGGTCCAATGCTTTCGTTTGTGACCTGCAAATCAATTGGCACTCCCATCAGCCCCAGCTGCACATTTTGTTTTGTGCTAATTCTCAAAGGTAGGTAGGTAGGTAGGTAGATACTTTATTCATCCCCATGGGGAAATTCGCAAAAGCAACTGTCGACGAGGATGGGATTCGAACCCACGCGTGCAGAGCACAATGGATTAGCAGTCCATCGCCTTAACCACTCGGCCACCTCGTCTTATGGTATCAAATGGTACCATGCTAACATGCTGAAGATGGTGAATTTGAAATCTCCCTCAGGATGAACTGGATTCACTTTGGTCATCCCCCTGAATTTCAATCTTCCGATCAAAGCTGTGTCCAACACCTGCAAAATTAAGGATGTTCCCATCATCCTCAGGTGCACTTTGAGTTGTACCTAGTATTTAATTGAAATATGTGATGATTTCTTACAACACAGATTCTTCCACAGACTCTGGTCTTACTTTGTTTCCCCCAACAGTTTTCCAGAACGTAGTATGGGTACGAAGTATTTCATTTTAGGATGAAAAAAAAAATGCTCAGAACAATTATAGTCAAAGGCTCAGATCTCCTCCTGTCACACGTCCAAACACTGACCATGGTTATTAAATGCCTCTTTTGTAAGGCGAACACTGTTGGACTGGAACCACCAAAGCTTCTCACAGTATCAGTCCAACTTCATTTGTATAACACTTGATTTATTCAGCAGTGCAAAAAACACTTTAATGTTGATTTGGCTCATGTGCCTGTGTGGGCGTTTTCCTATGCAGTGTACACTCCACACAGCCAAGTCTTTCCAGGGCAAGTGATCAGGTGGATGTTGAGGCCATCCATGGCTAGTCATGTAAGGATATACAGTAGTGCAGCCGCTGGGGAGTGATCACATCCATCTCTATCTTCTATCAATATAGGCTCCACTAAACCTGCAACTGCATTAATTCATGCACTCCAGGAAATATGTTCTGGAAAAAAACGAGAACAGCGCAGTTTTACTGATAAGCTGAGGCTTCTCCTTGCAGCTTGCAGGAATCAGTCAGACAGCTGGCAAATGGATATAAGGTGCAAAGCATCAGTGTGAAAGTGCAGGACTGAGACATGCACCACGCCACGGACGCCTGTTGGTGCGTGCATGCAGAGAAGAGCATGGGAATGAATGAGTTGGGAGAGTGTGCATGCAACGGGCAGGTGCGTGCATCCGCGTGCGTGTGAGTGTACGCGTGCATGTGTGTGTGTGTGAGGTGAGATAGAGAGAGACGGAGAGACACAGAGAGAGGAGAGTAATGCTGCGCTCTCTGCACCGAAACTGCGTCTCTCTCGTCGCTGCGTTGCGGAGCGCACCATCATCCCAGCGCCGTCCACGCGTTTCTCAGCCTACACAGCAGCCCGTGCACACATCATGACCCAGTCCACGGACCAATGTTCACGACACTGTTGCACAACAACATCCACAAATAGCGTTTGTTTTTTAAAACCCACTAACACCGCGATTAGACACGATTTTACGCACGATAAAAAAAATCCAAGGCTGCGCATTCCGACCAATCAACCTGTTTTTTTTACCTGCAGATGTGATGAGAGAGAGCTGAATCTGTGCAGCACACAGCGGCATCATGCCCGTGAAAATGATGATGAGGGAAGAGGAGGAAGCATCATGTGGAGGGTCGGGATGAAGGAAAGGGGGGGTGTGTGGGGGGGTGAAGCCCGGGCCTGTGCGTCGTGACACGGTCGAATATCCTACTCACTTAGCCCCTGGATGGAGGTGAAATCCGCAGGCAACAGGGCCGATGACGGGCTGTCCATGTACCGTCAACAGTCCTTCACAGGCTCCGCGTCCAGAGCCTCACATCAGCTGCTTATAGCTGCAAGAAAGCGTCATTCCTGTGAGCGGCGCTGCGCACAGCCAATGGAAACGAGAACGTGTGCGCGTTCCAGCACTGGCTTTTACATCCAGGATGAGCTGCGAGGGAATCAAAGTTTGGGATGGAAATGGAGTCCAGATCATGATTTGTTTCATCTTTAAACGTGCATGACATGAATCGTCCTGCAGACGTGCACAGATCCAGCCTGTCAGAGCCCGGTGCTGCCGCTGCTGCTTCCCCCCTTTGGGTCAATCCATGTTGTGGCAGTGATTAAAAATCTCCCTGCAGCTCCCTCTCTCTCGCTCTCTTTCTCTCTCTGTCTCTCCACCTACACCTCCCCTTCATGACTGCACTAATTGGCGAAATCAGTGTAAATTCATGGATTCGCAGACACTCGGTTTGTTTCCTGATGAGCAGGTGTTATGAAATGTTTTTTGTGCATTAAACGCTGCAGCTACACGCACCTTCCTGCAGCTTCCTCCAGAGGCCATGAGCTGTGTTTGACCTCCATGCACGGCTTCCTGTCAGCTCACTGCTCTCACACCCCAACAACTTCAGTGCACAATGCAGAAACATGCATTATTATAATAAGGTTGTCAAGCAGATGTGGTTTAAAGATACATGCTTTTGTTTGCATTTTTAATACCACAATATAAAGTCCCACATGCATGATTAAAGTCCTGTATCAAGACTATATGTGAGTACATAATAGTACATGAGCCTTTTTATAATGTTATTAAATGAATGCATGCTGGGTTGTATTGCTGAGGTCTTTAATGCTGGAGCTGGTTGAGCTGCAGCTAATATAAGAGCTTTATATACTGTTGGATAGACTGAGCTTTAACTGTGCATCATAATTTAGAAGATTGTCTTTTACTGTGCTTTAAATCTTTGAGGTGAATGAAAGCAGCTTTCAGATGAATGTAGTTGTGTCTTGAAGGTAGTGGAAAGTATAGTATAACATATTCAAATGAAGGTTCAAGTTGCATGTGTTTGTAATTATGACAGGTGGTTTATGGGATGGACAGTGTGGCCTGACTCATCATTACTGCATCATCAGACGTACAGTGACATTTTAGATTTAACTTTACAGTCATGGTGCTGAGCTGCTCTCAGAAAATGAGGAACATTTGGTCAGAGCCGTCGCCAAAGAAAAACTTTCTCACCTACACTTGATGCCACATTTGTTATTTGAAAAGTGTTTGAATATTTAGAGATTGAGATTTGATAGAAGTTACTTCACATTTTGCCAATGACAGTTTTGAAAAAGACCGAGGTTCCTCCTTTTAACACACACATGGAGTTTTTGAGCCGTGATAAACTTTTAGTCTCAATTTTCTTCACTGTTCCATTTTTATCTTTTAGGTAACAATCAGCGGTTGTGTGAAGTAACCAAGTACATTTACTCAAGTACTGTACACAAATCTGATACTCATACTTTACTTGAGTATTTCTATTATGCTTCTTTATACTTTCACTCCACCATATTTCAGAGGGAAATACTGCAATCTTTACTCCACTATATGACACTACTGGTGACAGATTAAGAGGTCATACATACAACATATAATATATTAGCGTGAATCAAAATTGCTGACCCCAGGGAGATTAATTTTATTCTATTTTATTAGTTTATTCGACAGAGATTGATCAACTGAGAAATATCCAGCTTAATGAATCAGAGTGACCATAAAAAGCTCATTTTTTAATTTGATACATATAAACAACCCTTGCCTCACAGCAAGAAGATCGCCGGTTCGCGTCCCGGTCGGGGCGTTTGGGATCTTTCTGTGTGGAGTTTGCATGTTCTCCCTGTGCAGCGTGGGTTCTCACCGGGTACTCCGGCTTCCTCCCACAGTCCAAAAACATGCTGAGGTTAATTGACTAATCCAAATTGTCCGTAAGTGTGACTGTGAGGGTGCGTGGTTGTTTGTCTATATGTGTTGTTCGTGTATATGTGCCCTGCGACAGACTGGCGACCTGTCCAGGGTGTCCCCTGCCTTCGCCCGAAGTCGGCTGGGATAGGCTCCAGCCCCTCCCCCCCAATATAACAATATAACGCATTGGAACAGATGCAATATTGAGTTTTTAAAATCAACTTCTCAACAAGCTGTTTATCTGATCTAAATAAACCAATAATAATCAAATAAAGACATATACAATCACTTTGAGGCATAAAGCATGAGTACTTTTGATATTTGAATTTGCTGATTATATTTGTGTACATTTACTCAAGTAAAAATATGAGTGCAGTACTTTGGAGTATTTGTACACAGTGGTATTTTAAAAATGGATTAAAAAAAAGATCTTCTTCCAACACTAATAATCAATCAATGCAATAATCTCCTAATATTGTTTTCATAAATCTAAATCTAAAAATAAATAAAGGCTGCTTCTTTATATTATTATATCCACAGAGAGTTTTTTGAAGGTGTGTTTTTATTCTGCATGAATCTGACCTCAGTACCTGCATCAACATCTCATCTCTCCGGCATTAAAAAAAAAAAAAAAAAACCTGCAAATGCAACACTTTCAATTTTCGTTTCCACGCGTCGTGCAGCTTATTATCAAACCCCAACGTGAAACAATATCCCTCCTAATACTAATTACCAATAATTTCCCTCCTCTGTGCCTGTTTTTTTTTTATTATCCTCCAGTGGAAAAATATGAATTACAGCACTGCGCGGTGGACATGCGCGGAGCTGCAGCGAATATGGCGGCTTGCATCTGATAGAAAGTGAGGAATCTCCCCATCAAAATAGCCTTTTCACACGGTTGGTACGGTTCATGTCTCATTATTACTCTCCTGTGCTGCAGATGAGGGATTTGTCTCCTTTGTTTGCGATGAAAAGAGCTCATGTTTCCTGCTGTTTGTCCCCGCAGGGAGAGACAGCACAGCCTGTTTATACTGTCTTCTGTGCAGGCGGAGATCTTTGGTGCGTAAAAGAGCGACATTGAACTCTGCAGATCTCCCTTTGCTTTCTGTTTACAGGCTTCCTGCATCGGGTTTCCCTGCAGCTATGAAACATCTTGCATGATCCTGCAGCCTCGTAGTATCACGCCAGTCGCTTTAATGTAACATTAGCGGTGTTTAGCCTGCATGATGAGAGCACTGTCCCGCCCACCAAATGTGACCATAAACCAAATGAAAATGCGTCACAGACTTTGCTTCAAATTGAATCTGATCTTCTGCTGATTCAGTCTTTCCCCTCATAACCTAAGTCCTGCAAATGCATTAGAGAAATTATGTATTTTTTAAAATGAGACACATGCAAATCAATGCAACAGAGGTGTGTTTCAATCTAACCTCAATGCTGGTGACAAAACAAAACCAAAAAAACCCCCAAAAAACAGTTTGCATGCAAAAATGTTGTGTGATGAAAGTTGTTGGATGTGAAATCATATCCTGAGTTGCCATCCTGGAGGTGACGCCCTGCAGGGCTCACACCCCTCAGCCTCTCAGTAGTAATGTGATCCTTTGACTCTCCTGTCTGACTCAGGAAACACCAGGAGGGTCTGTGAGGATCTGGATCTGTAGGTCCATCTCTCAAATCAGTTGTTTAAAAAGGGGTTTGTTTCCCCTCTCTTTCTTTCTTCTTTATGGTTTGAATTAATAGCAAATGTAATGTGGTTTTGAACAATCCATCTGCTATTACTGACTGTTATTATTTGACAAAGAAAGAAGACCAACATTTGCTGCTCCCCTCCATTTAACATCATTGCAAATTTGACTAAACTTTTATCATTTTCCAACAGGAATGTAAAATATTTTTAGATTTCAGTCATGACTATTTACTTGCGGCTGCACCTAATGATTATTCCCATTATTCATTAGTCTTGATGTTTCTATTTGTCTCTAATATGTCTCCACTATTTCCCAGAGCCAAGAGACCAAAACCAAAAGATGTTCAGTTTAAAGTCACTTAAAACAAACAAAAAACCCCCAGCAAATCGTCCCATTGAACCAACCAAATGCACCAAATACAAAATGTTATATTTTAATGATTAATTGATTATCAAAATAGTTGTCAATTAATTTTCTGTCCCTCAGTTAATCAGTTGGTTGTTGCTACTTTTCTTTGTCTAATCTGATCTGATCTAACCTGAGTGTCTTTGGGTTTTTAACTTGTTGGTCGTCTAAAAAATTTGGAGACATCCGATCAAAAAATACTTGGTCGGTAAAACTATAAATTTAAGCCAAAATAATCTTTTGACCTCTTTTCCACTTTTTTTTCTCAGTTTATTCGAAAATCAATTTCAGTTGTATGAAAGGGAACTTTTATGTTGGAATCATAAAGAAACTAATGTTGTTGGGGCTGAATCAGTCTTTTACTGAACAAAAGACAACTAACAGCAATTTTGCTAATCAGTTATCATCGATTTATTTATTAAGCAAAAACACAGAATGTGCTGGTTCAGTAATCTGGATTTAATTTTAAAATTAGGATGGAATTGGATTTTTGGTCACAAGACATGCAATTTGAAGTCATCACCTTTGGCTCTGGGACTTTGTGATGGTCATTTCCAAATCTGACACATTACAGACTCAATTCATCAACTAGTTGTAAAAGTAAATCCATATCCTTGTGAGCACCAAACATCAAAAAGTAAAATGCTTCATAATGCAGATGAAATATCTGCATTCCAACAATTTTTGCATCATTGTAAGATATATATCTTTGATTTACTCAAACCTTTTTGTTCACATGAGAAAAATCACTTTGACAGCTCCTTCTGTCAGAGAAAACTTACAACCTCCTGAAACCAGGTCATTTTTTTTTAGATCTTCTCACTGTTCAGGATTGTGAACGTTACACTAATCCCAGATAAGTGCCTGCCTTAGTGGAAATGGAGGCTGTAAAAATTAAGTGCTTCCTGGTCTGCCGGGCAGTTTTTGTCTGACCCTCTCGAGCGAGGCAGACAGACCAGTACAAACAGTGAACCAGACTGGAGCTGGGCGAGGAGCAGGGCTGGAATCCTTTTCATGTCGGCCAGCAGACGTCCCACATCCACACGTCTTAATGGCTTTTTATGGCAGCTTGGAATCTTTATGGCTCTTGACTCAATGGGATTCGCTGCAGAGACAGAGGGGTCTTCAGAGGGAGGGACAGTCACAATACATTGCAGATGCTAAAGGTTTTAAACACAAGGGAAGGAGACATTGTCTGGGTCCTGGAGAGATTTAGAATTTCTGGATTGAATTTGATGCTCTTGGATTATTTTTCTGCTTTGTTTTGAGGGATCATGTGTGGACTGTGCAGGGACTGTGCTCAGAGTTTTTGTAAACCTGGATGTTTGTGGCAGATTTTCAGCCGAAACACTGTGGTAACTATTTTATTAATAATTCTTCCAGCCCCTCAGGTGTAAATGTGAAGCAGAGCAGTTTGTATGGACTTGTGAAATAACGACATATATAATTTGTTTAACACTTTTTTATTTGAAATCCACTTGCATCAGCAGATGTTTGTAGTGTTCTATGTTACGAACATTTATCATGCACAATTAATAAGCTAAGATGTTTAAATTGGGACTTTTATGAGTGCTATATTTCTCATGTGCAAAGTTTCAGTAAATTATAGGATATTATCTGTTTCTACCGAAGCTGTGAGTAATGTATCCGATTTTACAGTATTATGGTATAGTGTCAGACAAATGTGAATAACTACTATCTGTGACCTTTACAGGATGAAACCTGAAGCAAACTGCAGCAACAGAGAGTATTTAATAGGATGACTGACTTTAATTAATTAATACTTACAGTCAACAAATCCCATGAAAAAAAATAAAATCTCTCTTAATACTTTCTGACCGTCTTACCAGGTTGCTGCAGACAAAGAGTAAATAGTGCATTTGTTGGGGACTATTTTCTGCCATGGATTAAGACATATTTGGTGCTCTAGTGAGTATTTACTGCAGCAGGATGGTCGAC
The DNA here is from genome assembly GCA_037975185.1 of Centropyge bicolor. NCBI lineage: Eukaryota > Metazoa > Chordata > Actinopteri > Pomacanthidae > Centropyge > Centropyge bicolor. The sequence continues at coordinate 5,253,989 of JBBMOC010000001.1, forward strand.
TCAAAATAAACTGCACTGTGTGTGTTCATGGTAATGAAGGTTTGGTTAGTTGGTTAAACCAATCCATTTTTGGTTTTGGTCTTTTCATTGAATTTGTTGATAATAAGAAAAATGTCAGCAGGCCCTTAAAACAAAACAAGTTTATTTTTGTAGCACCTTTCAACAGCAAGGCAATTCAGTTCTCCACGTAAGACATCAAAATTATCATCAACTTTTATACTAACTCGGAAATACATACAGTCAGAAACCTCATTAACGATAGAGCTGGAGAAAATAAAATCACGAGTGAAAGATCCCAGACACCAAGAAACGCAGATAGGAAAAAGTAAAGTAAAAAGTAAAAATGATAAACAATCAAAACACATTAAAATAGCATACAAAGAAAACACAATGAAATTTTTTTTAAAAATTGATTGTTAAAACAGGATTTAAAAAAGTGAAATAATCTAAATTAGAATAAGATTTAACAACTTAATAACAATTATTTATGAATAAATAGTCCAAACTCAATAAAATGCAGCAACAAACAGTTAAATCTAAAACCCTGGTTTAAGAATACTGATCTGACCTCCAGTTTTTTGGGAATGTCTTTCAGATATTTGGTAAAAGCTTAATGCTGAATGTGTTTAGTTTTGACTCTGGGATCGGTAATCAGAGCTGCTAGAGATGATCTGAGATGATTCATTCATTAACAGAGCTGCACATCAGGAATGTATTTCAGCCCTGGATTGCTTTATCAACCAGCAGCAAAATGTTAAAACCAATTCTTTGACACACAGGAAGCCAGTGTCAGGATCTGAGAGCTGGAGTGATGTGATCCACTTTCACGGTCTTATTGGACAAAAGTGGAATTAATTTTGCATGTAAGTTTAAGATCTCTTCATTTTGATGGGGATGTGTATCAAAGAGCCTTTTAAAAAAAATAATATAGTTTTACATTAGGTCTGTGCATTCTGTTTGTTTGTTTTTTTGAATATTGTGGGTGAAGTTTGTGTCTGTCTCCTCTCCAGTGTCTGTAGGTCAAATCCTGTCTGACTTTGCCTCCACTGCAGCAGCACCTTTGACTTCAGCTCATCATGGGTCGAACCCCACACAGAGGTGGGTTTACATGATACAGTTTTTCTGGTCTTCCTGATGCTGCAAAATCTCAAATGTCTCAATTTCATCACAAAACAAACACACAAAGATCAAAGTGCTCCCTGGTGTTTCCTACCATGTAATTAATTTTTTAGTGTTTGGTTTGTTTGATTTATTTAATTTTTTGCTTGAACTGTTAAAATCACAGCAATTTTTTTTCGCCTTCATTTGCACAGTAATTACTGTCTGTGTATCACTGGCTCTGAAATCCTGATGAGCAGTTCAATCATCTTTTGATTTCAGATCAAAAAGAGGAGAAGGAGAGACGAAGCAGCATCACAGCCGGCTCTGCCCTCGACAAATCTAATGGTGGGTAACTCTGATCTCTGGCTTCTTCCTCTTCATCGTTGATTCTTTCATTAGCGGTCTCGTCTAAAACTTTTTGAGTTAATAGCTTTTTTTGATTCACTCACTTTTGTTGTTGCAATAACAATGATCAGAAACCTATTTTGTCTTTTTTCAGTAACTGCTGGACTGGGTTAACTAAAGCACTCATAAATAACATGTTAAGCTGTGTCTGAGGACTTTATTAGAACTTAGTTAGTGATGTGCGCTACCTCAGATTTTACCGAGATAACCCTCTGTTATGAACCCTCATACTCCTTCTTAGATTCCTAATGGGCATAAAATTGGCATTTTGGTATTTATTTAGGTCTTATGATTTATTTGAGTATGTCTGTGTGCTGTAAAATGCTGAGATTGTGGAGCCAGGTATTTCTCACAGGAGTTGGTGGAGACCAAAAACAGATATAAAATAAAGTGAATGTTGGACTTATGCTTGCCAGGAGGCCACAAGCAGGACTCCAAGTGTATAATAATGTTGCTCTGTAGATATGCAACTGTTTGCTATAAAGTGTCCCGTACCGACTTAAAATGTGGTGTGAACCCATGTTTGATGTGGTGTGAACCCATGTTTGGTGTTGTGTGAAACCATGTTTGTTTGGATCAATTTATTTTACATTTCAGTACTTGTAGTTCATGGTTGTCACTTTAACATGTTGTCTCTCATGCTTTCCTATAATAATCTAAAAATAATTTCATCTCATAATATGTTTCCTTATTCTCATAGTTCATATTTGGCTTGTTAGTGCTAATAAATTCTACTCTAGTTAAACTGTTGATACTTGTTTATACTTCTTTTGTTGATACTGTTTTTCTACCTACTATTTATCTTGCTGCTGTTGTTGTGGGACTAATAAAATAATATCTTGTCTTATCTTTAATGTGTTATGAATGAACACTTTGTTTCTGTTGTTCTTGTTACTAGAACCGTTCAGTTGGGAAGACTATCTGAGAGAAACGTCCTCCATTGCAGCATCGCCGACTTGCTTCAAACAGGTAGCTGATCATTAAGATGCATTTTTAAGCTCCAATGACATTAATTTCTCTTATGTTGTTTCCTTGTACATTTAATCCTGTTTAATGCAGTCTGCTCGTCTGCTGAGGACAAGCATGATCTTCCTGTCTGATGTGTTGTGACCAGGTGTTACTCAGCTAAAGATCTTGTTTAGTCTGGTACTGTTTTTTACTCTACAGTCAAATTTGATGGTTCATCCAGTCATAAATGTCCTGTGTGTCCCTCTTCAGTCCAGAGTCCCCCCCACCAATGACTTTAAAGCAGGTATGAAACTTGAGGCGCGGGACCCTCGCAACTCTAACTCTGTGTGCATTGCAACGGTGATGGGCATGATGGGTACTCGTCTACGCCTGCGTCTGGACGGGAGTGACAACACCAATGACTTCTGGAGGCTGGTCGACTCATTAGACATCCAACCAATAGGAACCTGTGAGAGGAACGGAGACATGCTGCAGCCACCGTTGGGTGAGTGTCTCACAGCTGGAACAAATTTCACATGAGAAACATATTTACTCCAATTATAATACACTAACACAGGAAACCATGAAAATTAGGATATACAGCACTAAAGAGGCAATGTGTACCTTTTTAAAAATAAAAATAAAATCTACACAGGGTTCCACATGGATTTATATGACTACTACACATGCATACATGCTCATTAAAAATATAACATGATAATATTATTTGAAGCTTGAAGGACCTACACACTCGATTGGACGAGGTGGGTGTACAGACCGTGCTTTATTGATAAAGGCCCTTTAAAGCACATGTATAAATAATTAAATGGATGATGGCTGAATTCCATTTAGCTGTTTAGGTTTCAGGGTCCTGATATTGTCCATGCTGGCTCACTGTCATGACTTATGCTGGGTTCAGACTATCAGACTACACGATATCAGCCTGATTGTAGAGCAGAGCTTCTTTCGTTCCAGACTTTTGCGTCAACATTCATATTTCTGATTTGGTCAACAATTCAAATAAGTCTGGTGTTGTGATCATTGAGGGAGAAACAGTTGACTATTAAGTTTTGTAAGAAGAATACTCAACAAAACCTGAACAAATCAAAGTACTTTATCACACTGCTGAAAAAATCTAACATTAGGATATCCTGCTCATTAATTTGCAGCATTGACAGCTGCCTCAGTATTAACAAATTTTGATTTTTATCATCCCACTGTGTATCATTGTTTTGCCCCTTTGAATTAATCCGACCTTGTTGTGTTTTGACCTTGTGCTCAGGTTTCAGGATGAATGCCTCCTCATGGCCCATGTTCCTCCTGCGGACGCTGAGCGGGGCAGAGATGGCCCCTGCCTCTGCTTTTAAAAAGGTAATGGCAACTGGGAGAAGCTGCTGGAGGCCAAAACTGAAGCCTGACCTTCTTCTTTTGAAATGAAGAGTCGACTAATGTGATGTGATCATATTTCTCCTAATATCAAAAGAACGAAACAGCATTTAGTGTTGACCTTAAACTGGGACTAGCTTTCTAGTCAATACCCCGAAAATCAGTTGTCCTCAACCCTTCACTTTGATATCTATTAGTACTTTTAAGTGAATAAAACATTTTCAACAAAGCACATTATACAACATTTAAATCAACTCATGAATTATCATCTCCATGGCTGGGATCATAATTAATTAGACTGTAATCCTTGATTCAAAAACATGAACTCTTATTTTTACTTTTCTGACTGTCACTATTGCAATAATTAGTTTTAGACACAAGGGGGAGCTACTCATATGTCACAGTCACTATGGATCTGACACAGCAGGATGACAGTAAATACACAAAGTACTTATCACAGCAACAAGTGGAGAAAGTAGTGTTTTGTTTCAACTAAAATGTAATAAAAAGTTTGTTTAGTCATCAGTAAGTGTGTTCAAGTACTTGAAAGATTTTTTCTGTAATTACTCCTAATAAGCTGAGATGCTGTGAGTGTACAGTAATAATTTGCTTGTCTGTGTGTGTTTATGCTTAGGAACCATCCAGTCCGGCTAAAAACTACTTCCAGCCTGGTATGAAGCTGGAGGCGGTGGACAGGAAGAATCCGTACCTGATTTGTCCTGCCACAGTGGGAGAGGTCAGAGGTCAGGAGATTTTTGTCATGTTTGACGGCTGGCGAGGAGCCTTTGACTATTGGTGCCCCTTCGACTCCAGAGACATCTTCCCAGTGGGCTGGTGCGCCCTGACAAAACACAGCTTACAGCCACCTGGGAACTTCTGTAAGTGCTGCCTTAATTTTTTTAATTTGTATGTCTTGTCATGTGTAATGTGCAATCTGGATAAACTTTCACTGACACCACAGGTTTCCACAAGGAATTAAATCATATGATTATGTTTGGGATCATCATTATGTATAAATGTACATCATAATTTCATAATCAATGGTCCAATTACCTAAAATAATTAGTTACATATATTGTGGTGAAACCCCTTAAAATCAACCATCTCGTTTTTGAAGGGGGCTTTAACATCCAACGACAAACAACAAACATGAAACACAACAAAAAATGAAACAAAGACATTAGAGAAATAGAAAAGACCACAACCAAAAAAATCGTTAACAATTCTACAAATGCTCAACAACTGAAATAATCGACATCAAAAACATGTGTACATTGTTGAACACAACCACTAGATGGCAACAGAGAGGCTGTGAACAAACACTTTCCCATCATAAATACAAAAAAGAATGAAAATATATATGAAGAGTATACATAGAATATACAGTGTTTTGTATATTGTATATGGGTAAAGTATAATTTGAAACATGTGCAATTTATCTCAAAGTAAGATGACACCATTTCTGAACATGTGAAAATATGTCAAGGATTATATGTGTGAAGCATAGGTTTGAAGCTGAGTTACTTTAGCCTGAAGGCCTCAAACAGACATGCATTGGATGCACTTTGATAAACAACATTGGCAGAGTAAAGAAAGGGTGGTATGAGGTTTGATGCAAGTTTCTTTCAAACACCATGTGAAAACAGTTTCTAGATCGAAATAAAACACAGGTTTCAAAGTTAATTTTGTGGAGAACATGATCAATGTGAGGTTTGAATGTAAGTTCAGAGTCAATCCATGAACCCAAATATTTTATTTAATCAACTCTAGGCTGATAGTTACTTTCTATTGTTAATATTATTAGACTTTGTTCTGGAGCTCAGATCTTTAAATAGCAGTATCCATTTCTCACCACTAGAGAGCAGCAGATCACACATTCTGATTCATCATAGCAGGCTGTGAACAGAGTTGTGGCAGCTCACTCTGTAACATTGACTTATGGTTTCACAAACAGTGGCCTCCTGTATGACCGTCCTGTTTCTGACCCCTCCATCCACCCCGACCTCAACTCTGCAGCAGCAGACGTCTCAGCAGAGTTGGCTTTAGAGTGAGACAATGTGTAAGAAGCAGATAATCATCCTGATTGTTCTGTGCTAAATCATCCCTGATACTTGGTGTCACATTACTGTTGGCCGTAGACTCGAGCACTTCGTCAGCACAGAGGGGCCTTGTTCAGAGCCTCTTCAGTCGGTCTGGATCCTGCTGAGATCACAATGTGTCTCAAACACTTGATCAGGATTTGCTTCCTTGCAAACTTTATCTGTGGCAAACTGTGACCAGCAATGGAAGAAGTAGTTTGATGGAAGATGGAAGATGTTTGACTAAAGTACTATAAATACAATGTAAAAATACTTTTAAAAAGTACTTAGAATACTTTCAAAGGACAGTGCACATGAATCAATCAGCCTTAATGTAAATGTACCCACATTAGCTCCACAGTATTACTGACATTTTGTGAAGTCGCAGCCATTCTAACAACTTTATATACTGCTGGACAGATGATTAATGAATAATACATAAATTAATAGTTGGCATGAATAAAAACTACTAACTATAGCTGTGACATAACTGTAGTAGACTAAAAACTTTAATATCTCCCTTTAAAATATAGTGGAATATATGTATAAAGGAACATAAAATAAATATTGTATTTAAGTACAACCCTTAAGTAAAAGTACTCAGTTACTTTCCACAGCTGGTTGTGTGTTTATATCTACAATAAAGGCAACAGTGGTCACCATAAGCACCTTTGCTGATGAATTTAAATGAAATTACTCGTCCAAAATCATAATGTTTTTTCAGTCCCATACATTTATTAAACTTTTAAAAACTAAATAGTGAGAATATCAGAGTGGCAGAGCTGCCTGAAAATGTGTGACTTGATATTATTATACTTTATTTAATCAAGAAGTCACATTGAGATCTAGATCTAATTTAGAAGTGAGGCTTGAGGAAAGAGTAAAAATAAAATAGAAATAAACTAAAAATCATAACTATAATGGTAAAGACACAGATATTATATTATTTATACAATAATGATAAAGGAGTAAAGTTTTAAATATACAATTATAGAGACAGTAGCATGCCAAATCATAAATAAATGCCTTCCAAAATATCCTTGGTGTATAAAGTTATAAAAGGAATAAAAAATACAATCTTATTATGCAAAGCAGTCGCCTCTTTAAAACCAACAGAACCTCTGACCTCATTTTGGAATTTCCCTGTTGACATCAGTGTGTCAGGTTTTGACTCTCTCTCTAAATTAATCCAGACAAAAAAATGTGTTCATCAGTATGATGAGCAGAACAGGGAGCTAATTATTGTTATGAGAAAATATATCAATGAAACAAAGGCTGTGAAAAATATTTAAGGCATACAAGTTGATATTTGTAATTCATAATGGAAAATTTGTTAATTTCAATTTGGGGCTTGCTTATTATTCTGAAATGATCATTTACAATAACAACAGTGTGATTAATACTTAAAGACCATTATGTGACATCTTGTAGGAAATGATTCCGTTACTTTTACTAAATCTTTACTGGTTTTGGCTGAAACCAGTTGTTATTGAAACCAGTGAGAGATTTTGAATAACTGAGTGAGTTTGTGCCTCCTCCGTGTGTTTTTTTCTCTCCGCTCTGTGTTGACTTCTCTTCTTTGTTGGTGGGGTTGTGACCTGCAGCTCTGACCTCCACATTGAGTCTGCAGAGTTCCCCGAAGATTCAGCTTGAATAGATTCCAGTTTCTGATCTTTCTCTCGTATATTAATCCTCTGCTTTACATAACCACGGGCAGTTTTTTTTAATGTGTGATTGTTTGAGCTGTTTCTGGCTTCCTTTTTGCCCTCTTGAAAGATGTGACAAAGCAGCTGGGCAGTTTGAGCAAAGCAACAATCAGTGCTTTTCCCACAGAGATACAGATTTAGTCATGATTGCACAGAAACAACAAATTTCAGGTTATAATCCTCTGAACAGTGTTTGTGTTGTGTTTGCATGTCATCGAGTTTAACTGAGAACTACCTTCTTTAGCATTTCCTGTTTGTCCTGTTTGTCCAAAAATAGTTTTTTTTTCTGCTGAAATTAAATATGTAAGATGTGACCTGCTGTAGTTAAAATTAGGTTTTGATAGTCTAATTTATTTGGAGTAAAATATATGGGTGTCTATTCATCGAAAAATATATCTTATATCAGAGTGTAAGCTGTCTAGATCAGAACAGGCTCAGAAGAAAAGTGCCCCCACAAATGTCAAAATGTAATCTGATTATAAGTTTGAACTTTCATGCTAAGGAAAATTCAGTTCTGTTTATTTTAAGATAGTCTTGTTTTCCAATGTTGTTCTTAACTGTAGATGTCAATACATTTTTTTAATGAATAGGAAACTGGTTCATAGGCTGTTTGTAACTGTTAAAAGTGAAAAATTGTTTGAAAGCTCCTGTATCTTCAATCAGTTATTCACAAATTTGAGAAAAAAAAAATCACAAGCAGATTAAGGTTTTTCTAACAAACCATTTTCAGAAATTCCTTTTGCAATAATTTTGCAACATTTAAATTAATGAAATACTGAAACCCAATAATTGATTTTATTACCTGAAAGGCCTCTGGATTCTTTCTTATTTTAACAGCAAAAAAACAACAACAACAACAACAGCAACAACCAGGAACAAATGAATTTACTGGTAGATTTGTAGAATGTTTTGCTTTTTTGGAAACATGCATATTATTTTTCTTTTCATAAAATTAACCGGTCAGCCCCTCTTTCACTAGGAGACATGGTGAAGAAGGTGCCTTGAGAAGTTCAAAGAAAAGAAGAGAAAAAAGGCAAAAACAATACTAAAACAGATAAAGACTGATTGAAGAATGCAGAGTTTAAAAAGTAAATTTTCCAATAGCACCTCAGTGTAAAACAAATGCTACACTGGCACAGACACATGATGCCTTGTGCTGAGCTGTTTAAAATCTTGTAAAATATCAGTGTTTTTTTGTTTTTAAAAAAAATCTTATCAAGATTTAACAAATGTGCAAATTTGTCTGCAGCTCTGTGTTTTTTTTTTTTTTTTTTTACATATTCCTAATTTTCCCCATGTGGGACCCCTGAACCTCACTTTGACAAAGCATTCGCTGCATGTACGTCCGCAAATTACAGCTTTGGTTGATATTATTCAAGTACTGGCAGAACTGAACCATTAATTATCAATCAGGATGTAATTATATGGTAATTATGTTCAGTGGTTACAGGAGTATGTCAGCATGCGATTTGCACTAATGCTGATATGTTCAAGCTTCAGCTGTTTAGTTTCTTTGGCAGATATTTAGACGTTTGTCATCCATCAACATCACTTTGAGAAATGGTTCTGGACTGAGTCTGTTGATTCTGAAACTGGGGTTTTAACAGGTGTAATAAATATCAATCATCATGTTTGCTGTTTCGTTACATTCGCTCCCATCCAGCCATTTCCTGCCCTTCGCCCTGTTGTTGGTGCCCACTGGTCAGAAAACATGTGGCTTTGAATAACCAGACCAACAGCCGTCTTGATTAATGGGAAACGTGTGTGTGTGTGTGTGTTTGGGTTTCCTCCACTTTGCTGATGGATGACAGCAGTTACATGTCTGTCAGGGCATGTTCTCCGTCCTCAGGCAGTGAAGCAGTCAAGTTTACAGCTTCCATCTAGTGTTTATGTGTTGATACAGCAGAAAGACGTTAATGTCTGCTTCACGTGTTCGTCCAGACAAGACTAATCTTTATGGCTGAGTAGAGCTGTCATGATGTGATCCGAACTCACCTGGGACCAGTTTCACAAAGATGTTTTCTGGTCTGTCATGGTGAAGCTTAACATTTACTTAAGTACTTTACTTAAGTGAAAGTTTTATGTACTTGTGCTTATCTGTCTTTTCTTGCTATTTTGTACTTTACTTAAATCAAACAACCCAACAATTCAAGCGAAAACAATTATTTTATATCACTTTGGGCTCTGGGTTATTGTAATGACATCTCTCTATATTTTTGAGAATTTTTACAAACCAAACAATCCATCAATTTATGGAGAAAATAATCAACAAATTGATTCATTATGAAAATAATAATTATTTTTGATCCTGTGCAAAACAGTTCAAAATGAGTTTCACCTCAAACACAGAAAAATCCTGCTTTTATTTTATTGTTTGAGTGGAAATAATTTAATATATTGTTATATTATAATGCTCACAGGGGACATTTACTAGATTGAGTTTACTTTTAATACTTGAAGTACGATATTGTTATATTTGCATACTTTTACTTTAGTAACATTTTCATTGCAGGACTTTTACTTGCAACAGAGTATTTTTCTGGTATTGCATTAGTACTGTTACAATTAATGACAAATCACACAAACACATGGTTCATTATTTGTGGTCGTCTCACAAAGTTGTGCAGCAAGCAATAAGGAAGGAAAGAATTTTTAGAGAGAGCTGTGATCTGTTTTTGGAAACTATTGTGAGGCTGACTGACGAGTTAACAGAAGTTGTGCGACCTGCCACATTAAGAAGCTCAGTTCAGCAGAGATGTTGTACTACTGCAGTATTTTCTGTATTGTTATATTTGTCGTTGAATTTTCTCAGGAAAATGAACAACAACTTTTTTCGGATGGAGTAAAGGCAGCTGAGCAGTTTGATGTGGTTTCTCCATCAGCCATGTTTTTTTAGTTTGAAAAAAAAAGTCTTTATTTACCCACAATTTATGGCAAATTAGTCCGACTCACGAAAGCCGAGAACTAGAAAGCAATATGGAACAGATGAACTTAGATGTCTATCTGAAGCCTTTGTGAACCCGCCCCTGGTCTGTGCATGCAGAGAGACTTTGCACAGATTTATCCTTTGTGTGTGGGTAAGAAAAAAAACAGAGAGGATAATGTAAATCACCAGACAGCTCAGTTTGTACAGTATGTGAGTAAGTGAATAAACAGGGCTTGGCTGAGGTGTTAATGAGCTGATAATTAGCTGTACATGTGAGGGAAGGAGTGTGAGACTCTGTAATTACCACTACTTTTGAAATTCCTAATTAGCTTTCATCAAAACAGTCCTGTTGTGACCCTGCAACACGTTTTTGTGAGAAGCTACACAGGATGCCAAGATCTAGTGTCTAATTATTTCCCTTTTGTACAGTAAGCGTCATGCAAATTGTTTTTTTTTTGTTTTGTTTTTTTCATTTTGTGTGATATGTCTTTGTCTTTGCTCTTTGGTATTAAATTGGGTCAGTGCTTTCTGAATAATGCATGAAGAATACAGAATGTCTTAATTTGAGATACAGACACATGGCAGTTGTTTTTGGATATTTATTTTTACCCCTTTATTCTATATTCTGGTACACATTTATTTTTAAAGTAGACAGAAACAAGATGGTTAATGAGGCTTTTTGGCACAATTTTACAAAAGATATTAGAATTGAAAGTACTAAAAATATTATATTATTTTGCTGTAACTTTCTGGCTCTTCTTTTATTTTGAAATCACCAGTGTGATAAGCCCCTCATAGACTAAATAAATCAAATCCTCTGCCGTTGTCCTGACAAGAATAGACTTGAAGATATGTTATGAATGCAAGAATAGCTCAAATAGTTCTTTAATATATCTGTAAGCCAGATCTCATGCACTCTGATAGTTTGTCCCTTGTCCCTTCAGAGGCAGATTAAGATGTCTCTGACTGAAGGGACTTTTCCCATGCAGGCTTCCTCTCACTGCCCTGCTCCACATTGTTCCGGAGCCAGGGTGATATCCGACTGTGCGACGGCTTCCTGATGCTGGACCTGGCCATCTTTCATCAGGGAATGTCTGAATAGTCTAGGGTTACACTGAGGGGGTGCCTCCTTCTGGGCCTTGAGAGCTTGTGTGTGTGTGTGTGTGTGTGTGTGTGTGTGTGTGTGTGTGTGTGTGTGTGTGTGTGTGTTGAGGGAGAGCTTGCTTATGTGTGCGCCAACTCCAGGAGTTTGCCCCTTTTCACCCGTTTCAATCAGGACTCTTCTGATCCAGTTTAACCTTTTACCCCACCACCAACACCCCCATCCCCCATCCGCTCTTGGAACCCCACCGCTAACCCCACTCCCCCATCATCTCCCCCTCCCCCAGAGGCTCGCTGAGAAGCAGGTGACTGATGTAGACTGTCGATATGGCCTACAGATAACATGAATAAAGGGCTCGACTCCCACCCCTCCCTCCCCACCACACCCACCCACTCTTCCTTCCCTCGCTCTACCCCTCCCCAGCCCCTATGCAAATCTAAACACCCTCCTCCTCCTCTTCCTCCTCCTCCTCCTCCTGCTCATTCATTGGGAGGGAAGCTTTGCAGCGGCTTCAACCAGCAGCAGCGGTGGCAGCGTGGGCTTTGTTGTGGACGACTGCCGGGGAGAAAAAGAGACGGGGGAGACAACACGGAGACAACTGAGCAAGCAGCTGATAGAGAGACAAGGAAACAGACAATGATGTGCAGATGAGGAGAGAAAGTTAGGAAGAGGGGAAGAATACACAGAGAGAGGGGAAACCAATCAACAGCAGCTATAAGAGAAAGAGTTTGAAAGAGAGAACCAGGAAGCAACTGTACTGAGTGACTAGTATTGTTACAGACATCTCTGCCTCCACTACTGCGATTACTACGACTGCTACTACTACGAAAGCCACAACTGTAGAAGTGAAGTTCTGCTTTTTTTGGTGGGGATTTCCTGGTGAGTTTGATATGTTCGCCAGGTTGCTTCTTTTTGCATAAATGAAAGAAAAAAAACTTCTTCCCACAGTTTATGGTGCCGGTCTGTTATTTGTTGGATTGTGATTTAAAGGTTTATGTAAAGTTTTATGATTAACAAGATGCAGTGTGTTGAAGTGAAGTGGAAGCACATTTATGCAGCAATAACATGTTTCATGAGACAGTGTTTGCTGTGGAAGTAATTGTGTTCCTTTTTTTTAATATGAGAGATTTGAAACTTCCCTAAAATGTAACAAAGCAACAGTGAATTATTTTAGCCAATGAGCTGCTCACTTCAGGAAGTAGTAGTGTCTTTGTAAATGTTTGCTTCTTTAAATGTGATTATTCAGTCCCAGATAAGATTGTTTGTTCATTTTATTGTTTTGGTAAACATAAAAAAAGGGAAGTGAGAGCGAAATCTGCTGGAAGTCACAAGTCGTCTCACAAGTGTAGCAGCCTCCAACTCTGGGGTAAATCATTAAAGCTGCTGTTTCACACTGTTTTCTTTGTTTGGCATGAAGACTTTTGGATCGACTCGCACTCCTTCCAGTTCATTGTAAGAGACGAGAGGCCATGGCGAGACAGAGAAAGCCTCAAAGTCTGCAGATTTAACAGTATTGTTGGCTGTAATTAAGTTTGGAGCTCCATGTGTTTTTGATCATGTGTTTTCTGTGTGTAAAGCATCAGGAATTAGTTTGCCAAAGGCTCAGGCAGGGATTAGAGGACATCAGATATTTTCACTACACTGGTTTTACACACGCGTCTTTTTCATTATATGATTGGTTAAAACATACAAACAAGTCGCAGCAGAACAATAGTGATTTTTCTGTGTGTTTAAAGCTGCTGTTGTTGTGTTTACACTTTGTGCCCTGAAGCTTCTTCCCTGAACTTGCTTCCCCTCTCTGCTGTCTGCACACACCTGAATCTGCAGTTCCATTCTGCTTCACATTCTCTGCCAAGAAGAGCCTGTGTGTGTGTGTGTGTGTGGCTGAAGGACTGTTTGCTATGAGGGTGCTCGGCATGTTAGGGTGGAGGGGGTGGAGGGTTGTAATTAGATGAGAGGCAACTCTGCAGCAGCCCCTCCCCCACCCCCCAGACAGCAGACACACTTCTCAGCGACCCCGTTCTCATGCGTGCATGTACGCTCACACACACACACACACACACACACACACACACACACACACACACACACACACACACACACACAGACTCGCACGTGCACACGTTTCCTCAGGCTGTGGCTTACACAGGTCAGCGGGTCGAGTTGGAATTATATAGTCATGATCAGTACCATATGTCTGTGTTTTGTTGCATCCTATGCTGAAGATGCTGTGCTTGGATTTTGCAGAATCAATTTTTTGAGGACTAATAATTCATTTTTTGTTTGTAGTTTATAATGACGCAGATTTAAACATGTACAATATTATACACTTGTTTTTCTTAATGGTTTTGCATATTTTTGTATCATATGTAACCATTGTGCAAACCATGTTGTGCGCATTCTAAAAATTTTAATACATCCTTTCTACAATTCCATGGAGCCATTGGTTACTATTGATTTTCATACAGTGCAGAAATGAATGGAAACCAATGGCTGCCAGGAATGGGAAGAAAAATATATACAAATATCACAAAATGCATAGGATATAGATCTGACACTAAAAGGATAAGTCAGTTGAAAATTAATTTGCAATAATTTTTAAGTTATTTAAATGGATTGTTTTAGTCATATTTTTAGCAAAAATACCAGATAGTTGCTGGCTCAGCTTCAGAAATGTAAAGATTAGCTGGTTTATTTCTGTTTTATATGATTTTAAATTGAATAGCTTGTTTTTTTAGTGGTGATCAGAAAAAACAAACAATTTGAAATCATAACTTTGGCCTCTATTGTGACATGCATTTTACTTTTATGAACAGGTCACTCAGAAAGTAATAAGGAGATTAATAGATGATATGAGCAGTAGATTTCATTTGAAAATGCTCAGCAAAAATGTACATGACTTGTAGTTAAGGAGCTTAAATTGAAGCAAAATGTATTGGTTTGGTTCTTTAACCCTTTTACAAGGCTCTTAAACAAAAAACAAACAAAAAATTTATATTCAAGTAGAGAATGTTTCCAACAAATATAGCAGGCTATAATTTGAGGAAAAGTATAGTGAATATGAATGAATCCTTTTGATGAAATGGTGCCATAAAAAACACAGATTTTGAATATTTCACTCAGTCTTAACAAGAACTTGAACAAGCTACAGAATACATATGATACTGTCAGACATTGTGGAGTGAAATGCATTTCTAAGCAGATTTTCTTTGAACGTCATGGTTGAAAACGCAGAGGTGATTAGTCTTTTTTAAGTAAATGTGATGATAAACTAATATACGGCAGAGTGTGACATTAATCACCAGTGTGAAACCGGTACGTGTTGCTCTGGTGGCTGTCACGTAACCCGAATGGATTAGATTTTGAAGGAAAGATCAAGAGAAGGCCCCCCAACTCAGATTTCCTACGGTGAATTAAAACCCGCTGATACTGATTGGTACCCTGCAAACAAATTTTGATCTGCCTTTGTAGGGCTTATGGCTGCGGGCTCAGTGTGAATAAGTGTGCCACTGTGCGAGCAGGTTGGTATCGCTGTTCCTCTGAGAGTGCGCTTTGTGTGACCGCTCCCAGTGAGTGAGCGAGTCCTCGCCCTCTGAAACAAAACACTGCTCTATTCTACGCCCACTTTCACTCATTTCCCAATTAAGCAGCTTTCAGGGTGCCCCGGCTGGCCCCTCAGAGAATACTGTAAACCTTCCATAGTCTCTCCATATCGCCTCAGTCAAGGAGGCTCTAATGAAAGCCTCGGCCCCTCGAGAGCTTCCACATGTGCTCTCAGGCCCCTGCTCTCACCACGCACAGCGTTTGTATTGAAATAGGAGATGGTTATCTGTCTCTTTTCCTCTTTTCTCTCTCCTTGTTGTTCTCTGTCTTTCACACACCCAGTAAGATGATTGTGTGATCATATCACAGAGTCACACTTGCAGCTAATGAAGAAGGAAGGGGGTGATGGTGCCACTGTTTTTCTTTCTCATTGTCACCTTCTTTCTATTTTAACACTTAACCCCTTAAGACCCAAGCTCTTGTTTGATATGCATTTTTTATTTGTATTTGCTATTTGGGCTTACTGGAACCTGAGAGGTATAAAAACTAAATAAAACACAATAAAGCCACCTTTGTGTAATAGAGTGCAAAACTCTTTATTTACAACAATATGGCTTATTTTAAATGCTGCAAAAAGTTGCAAATACAAAATAACAAAATTGTCTGTAACAAAATATGAAACATTCAAAGCATTTTGCATTGGCTATGTAAAAAAACTAGGTGTGTGATGTGATGTCCATGCATGTGGCTTTGTGTAATAATATTTCTTTCCTGAGCAAAGACTATATGTTTGAGGATGTCTGTGATCGATAGAGAGATATTTATCAAACATTTTTATGTGGCATTTTTTGGACTGTAGTAGGAAATAAGGGGAGGAAGAGGACAAATGGCATGTAGGAAAGGTCTCCAGCTAAACTTGGACCTGGCAGTATGATGACATGATCCTGAGCCACCAGGGAAGTTCTCATGCAAGAAATATGACAATAAACATAAAGACCATCATGGGACTCTGAAATCACACATCTAAACCGAGACTATTAAAAGGCCTTTCAGTGGTTTGGTTCAACCACAGCACCCAAACTCCCAGCTGTGTTAGCTCTGTACATTTATGAACAAGCCAGTGTACTATGTTTAATATTGATGCTAACAATTTGAATTTCACACTACATCTGTCAATATAAACTCTTGTGTCAGTGTGTAGGTCAGCTGATGAATAATAAGAAATGGCAGTAAGAAACCAAATACATGTCATCAAAAGATATTGTTGAATGAGTTCTTTCTGTGGACGTAAGTGATGGTTGGAAAAAGCTGTAGTTCCGGGGATAAGTTCATTGTAAAGACTTGCTCACACCACACACTATTTCATATACTGTTTATCATCACTTGCAGATTATACAGTTTATAATTTTTTATAGGCTATATTTTTGTTGCATGTTTGAATGTTAAGTTTCCTACATCAACTTCATTATATTCTATTGTATTCTTACTTATTAATCATATTTATATTAGTCACATTCCTCGTATGAGAACACCTACTTGGCAATAAAACTGATTCTGATGTTGACTTTAAATTTACAGCTGCTGTTATTATTGTTCAAAAAACGAATATAGCTGATACACTGTTATTAGTTTTTTTAAAACTCCCAACTGACATCAACCTCAAGAATCCAATATCTAGTTCTATATGCATAAAAGAAATCCCGTCACCATAATCGGTATTTTAGCTGTGTTGCTGGAAGCAGAAGGTTTGAGGAATCATGTAGCAGGCATGTCTCCGGGGGATAGCGACTTTTGACTCTGATTTCAGTGTAGGGAGGGGCTCAATACAAAGGACCTGCCAATCTCAGGGGACTCTGAAAAATCAAAACAAATCTCCTCTGCAGGGCCACTCAGTTAATCATTAACCTCATTTTTTAAGTCTGTCTTGTCAAAATGTCTCTTCATCTTTGGAAAAAAGTAGATAAACGCTTTGAATGTTGTCTTTAGGGTGTGTTGAAACGCAACATTTCTAATAATGCAAACCATGTCTGGCCTCAAAGACCTACAGCAAAGTTGATTCTCTGCACATGGCAGACAGAAAATCTAATTAAGGTGTTTTGTGCATGTGTGTTTGCAAGTTTTATTTTCCCACCTTTAATGTCCAGATTGTCTCTGTGCAATGCAATCTAACATGGATTAAAAGAACAATAACAATATATTTTTTCTCTTTCTCTGTGTGTTTCCAGTTACCCTCCCTGGTGCTCTCCTCGCTCCTGTTTCTTCCTCCTCAGCCTCCCTCACTACACGTCGCTCCTCTTCCAACTCCTCCTCCTCCATGCAGACCTCGTACCGACTGCCCAACCCCTTGCCACCCCTCCCCGTGCGCAAGGGTGTCCGAGGTCGTCGTCCCAAATCCCAGACTATTGCTTTGTTGAAGGCAGCGGCCGAAGCTGCGGCGGCAGCAGCAGTAAATGGAGCATCACAGAGCCCTGCCAGGACCGGCTCTGAGGCTCAACTGGCCCCCAGACCACACAAGAAGAGAGGGCCCAAGCCCAGGAACAAGGTGAGATGTCACAAGAGCGGTAATCTGTTATGCTGCGGTCCAGTGACAGTGCCATTTTCTGTTTTACGTATTATGGCAGAAATGGTTTTGATAAAGAGGAGACAGGGTCAGAGGTGGACCGTGTGAGGGAGGGAGGACTTTCTGTGGATGTTTACTCATGATGAATGAGGAGAACAGCTTTGCTTTTTTCAGGCTGCTGTACGTGCCGCAGTACTCTTCATGGGTAGCAGTGAAAGAGTTAAAACACACCTTTGATAGATCATTAACTAACAGCCTTTGTAGGTTGCAGAGAGTTAATGACAGAGGGTTTGTTTGCTTTTTGCTCCAGAAGAAGCCTCGGGTGGTGCAATCCCTCGGGGTGCCATCAGTTACAGCTCCTCCTGCAGAGACCCAACTGAGCTCCAGCCACGTCTCAGCAGACAACAACCATAACAACGGCTCAAATGTAGTTTGCACAGGTAAATGAGATAAAGGAGTCTGATGCCTGAATGTGTACTCATGTGTATACACAAGTGGTTCAACAGTAAAAATGCAAATTTTTTTAGGTTGGTTCATTTTCACTAATCTTTATTGTTCCTTGTGTCATTCCAGTGTGCGTCTATGTGAACAAACACGGCGACTATGGCCCGCATCTTGACCGAAAACTGGTGCAGCAGCTGCCGGACCACTTCGGCCCCGCTCCGGTCAACGCAGTGCTTCAGCAGGCGGTTCAGGCCTGCGTGGACTGTACGTACCAGCCCTCTGTGCTGCTGTCCTTCCTGCAGAGCCAGTCCCACACAGGAGGAGAGGTCATCAGAGGTAAATGAAGACCACATGATAGTGCTCAAGTCGAAGTCTTCATTTCCTGTTTAGTCTGACTAACATTGCCATACGTGGTCAATGTAAAATGATGTGAAAACAGACAAAAGCAACAAATTCTCTTATTGGAAAAGCTGCAAATGTTGAGCATTTTGCTTGAAAGAGAGCAGGAGCAAGAGCAGTAACTTGCTGAAGTCTGTACCGTTTGCCTGACACCTGGTCCCTAAATAGACAGAATGCATTTCAGTTTTTGAACAGATTAAACAGATAAGATATAAAATGTTAATAAGAAACTTTTAGAGTTGCTGGTAGACAGATTTTTTTTTGCCTTTGGAGTAAACCAGACTAACTGTTTCCCCCTGTTTCTAGTTTTTTAATAAACTAAACTAACCAACTGCTGACTTGAGCTTTATATTTACCACACAAACACGAGGGTCAGATGTATTTTCTAAGTCTTAGAAAGCAAGTGAATAAGCCTGTTTCCCAAAATGTTGAGCTGTTCCTTTAAGAGTCACTTTTTGAAAAGCAGTGCTGAATGAATTCCTAAATGTATTCCTGACGCCATAAAGCCTGGATAGGCAATCAGCCAGGTGAAATTGGTTTAAGCACACACTCATGAGCCATAGATGCTGTGTGTGTGTGCGTGTGTGTGTGAGGAGAAGGAGAGGAGGAATAAAAGACAGTGCCTGTGGCAGCAGCTGATGTGAGCTCTGTGTCTGTAATCAGAAATGACATGTGCGTCTAACCTGGTTTGGGATGCTGGGATTGGGTCTCCCTTGGGGGACCGGATTGGGGAGGCTATGGGTGAGGTAGGGCGTGGAGGAGGGGGGGGTTAATTTGTGGATTTGTGCAGGCTTGGCTTGGGTAGGAGGGTGTAGTGTGGAGTGTGCAGTGTGGGATGGGGTGAAAAATGCGGGTTTGTGCTTATAAAGGGAGGGTGCTTACCCTAAACCATCTGCTGCTTTTCTTTAGCTGTGAATGCATACAGTGTGTGTGTGTGTGTGTGCGTGTGTGTGTGTGTGTGTGTGTGTGATTGTACATACTGCTCGTAGACTAACAGTTGTTTGTGTTGTGCCCCCGAGTGCGGTCAGAACATGGTATCCGCTACGTGAAGCTGCCCTCCGCCTCCAGTACGTCCTCCGTGCTGCGGTTCCTGGAGAACATGTGCCAACATCTGGAGAGCGACAGCCTGTTCAGCTCGCAGCCGTTCAGCCCTTTCAACAACAACACACGCTTCTACAACAGGACCAAGTCAGGTGGGTAAAAGTGTGGAGGAAGAAAGGCTAGAAGATTTAGCTGTGGGCTCACTTACTATGAGCAGCAGCATCATATATATATTTATATATATACACGTGTGGGTGTAAAACAATAAAAGACTCATCATGGTCTGTGTGTTCAACTGACAGCAGACTTCCTCTTTCTTTCTTGAGTCACTGTGTATGTATGAAGTGCACATGACTAAACGGTTCTTATAAAGCTGTGCAACTACAATCTGTAGTAAAGTTATTTCAGAACATGTTTTTTCTAAATAGTCATAAATGTGGTTATGTGCTTTGCTGTAATCACACGTAAATCAAACACTATACAAATATAGGAGGCATGTTTTGTCTAGATATTCTGTTGCTGAAGTTTGTTTTTCTGTCAGTGGTGCACATAATTTTTTCCACCATGATGGCTATCATTGCTAATACTAATTATCATATTATTTATTCCAAACTAACTGTCTCACATAGTAGGAAAGATGATTTGTTTTAATGATTGTTCCTTAGTTTCTCATGAACTGTTGTCCTTAGGCAATTTGATGCAGATTTAGATCTAAATGTAGAGTAAACATTTTCTTTTAATTAGAAAAGTGAAGAGAATTGTGTGACCTTCACCAGATGTCTGTGCTCTTTGTGGTTCAAGCCGAACCCTCCATCATTCATGAACTCAGTCATTTCTCTCAGTCTTCCTGCATAATTCACTTTATGACTGTGTATAGTTCAGTTCTGTGCAGCATTTCTACAAGTTTTCTGTTTGTGTTCAAAAGGTCTTAACAGCATCTTTCTCACCCATTCTTGAAATAGAACCACCATCTCACACTGAGAACGGTGTGTCCAATGACGATTCCTCAAAGGATCCAGCTCCCAGCACCCGATCCCTTCACGCCGCATCCGACTACAGAGCAGCAAAGAAGGAGCGGCCATATTACCCTGGACAGACACAGACGCCGCCGCCACTGCGGCGCGTCAGCTCCAACCCGACCGAACTTGGGCCAATGTGTGCACACAGACGAGTGGAGGGTATGCTTAACTACACACACACAAACACAGTCACCAGGGAAAATGATTCAATTGTTAGGGACAGTTTCTTTAAGGGGAAATTGTATTACACTATAAAATAATACATTTTATGTTGCACAAATATCCTTATAATTGTATTATTTTAAATTGCCACACTTTTTCCCTCGGCTCAAAACTTTGGACATTAAAGAAGAGGATGGTTGTCTTTTCCCTCGACAGTCAGTCGACCTTCAATTGTTTGATTGCTAAGTCTCCATAACTGACATTGAGTTGGCTGAAGACATCCTAACATCCTAGACTTTTTATTATTCCAACTGACTTTTAAAACGAGAAATTGTAAAATGCTCCTTAACATGCACTTGATTGCTACATGTGCAGAAATAGGATTGGACATACACGGTCAGAGGAGGGGTCTAGCAAATTAACTTTTCCTAATTAACCCCCATTCATTTTAATTACGCATTTCAAAGGCATTTTTGACCCAAGGTCTTGATAATATTGTACCGTAAAACTGATGAATAAAATCATGAGCAGATGGTGTGAAATTTGATAAAGCCATTAATTCAGTGATTTGTTTTTACCACTCTTTCACGCTCTCCAGCAGCGAGCTCAACAACAGGCCCAGACCATTTGAAACAGGACAAGGAGGGTTCAGGGAACGACGCCTCTTCCTGGTCAGTTGACGACGTCATTCGGTTTGTCCAAGAGGCTGATCCCCAAACTCTTGGCCCGCATGTCGAACTGTTCAGGAAACATGTGAGTATTTCATTTATCTCAGCTGGCTTCTTCATCAGCAGACTAAAAGACTACACTAGTTTTTTCTCACTGTGCTGTATCATGCATTCGTAGTTCAAGGTGCAATGTATAATATGGATGTCAGAATTTAAGTTTAAAACATTCAAAAATTCAAATTATCAACAGGACGATGCACAGCTAACTAATGGCAACAAGTAGCTACAGCCATAGAAAGTATAGTGAGCAGCAATTAGAGGTTCCTCAGGTCATATTCTGGCCCCTATTTGTTTGAAATGACTTTTGACAGGTGGCAATTTCTTACATATTGCACCTTTAAATGATCTCTCCCTCAGCTTTTAGTCTCTATGTTCACGGTCAGTCAGAGTGTAATTTCCACCTCAATCAAGTCATTGTCATTCCGATCGAACTGCTATGAGAGGAAGTTATTGTGATGTGCCCCCCTGCTGACAGCGTGCTCCTCTCTCTATAGGAGATCGACGGCAAAGCTCTGATGCTGCTGCGCAGTGACATCATCATGAAGTACATGGGACTGAAGCTGGGCCCGGCGCTCAAACTCTGTCACCACATCGAGAAGCTGAAACAGACCAAACAGTAGAGGACGAAGGCACTCTCTTTTCTCACTGGCAATCAAACACACAAACATTATTCTACAGGGACGTAGTGCAGTGAAAATCCACCTGAACTGGGGTCGTAGCTACCTTTGAGGACACTGAGGTCAACTTCTTATTTTCTATTTTTCTGCGAACAAGCTGCAGAGTTTCACACAACACTGCACACACGATGGTCATTCTATGAAGTGATTCCAGTATTTTTAGAATCCAGCTGTTTAAATTTGGCAACTTTTTTGCCAATAAATAAATAAAAATCTGAGCAGTATACAGAAGGTTTTGAAACAGCATTTACACTGCCACACTGATCATAAGGTAATAAAAGTAACAGATAATTGAAGTATAATTGAACATTGAAAATCCATGTCACTAAAATCATTTCACTAATGACCTCAGTATTTCTAAAATCCTGGCTATGACCCTGATCTGAACACATTTATTTTTTAGTTAACAGATCATAGTTTACGTTCACATTAAAACAGACACATGGTACATGAATTCATCATTTGCATACTGTGAGCGTAACTCGTATCAGAGTATATCTGAGCATAAGCATGATTTTTGTTCATGTTAGTGTCTTTTTGCCTCATTATGAACAACTGGAGGCCATCATTTAACAAACTTTTAATTTACCTCTACAATTCTTCTTTCAGACACACACACAGGCTGTAGGTTTTATAGCTCTGTCTCTTTCAATATCCAGCTGTTGAAGTATTTTTTCCCCAGTCAGAATTTCAGGATGGACGCCCTGCACTCAAGATTGGGAAAGTTAGTTCAGGTACTGGCAGTGAACGTCTCGCTCGCTGCATCACTTCTAACAATGCAATAAAGTTTCTGAATGACTGCATCTGTTTCAGACTGTCAGATTTAGTTTATGCAAGCCAGTGAATGTATGAAGTCATGAGCATTATTACTAGCAGGTGATAAACAACAGGAGTGCCCCAGTTATGTGAGTGTTGAAAGGTTTTATTCCAAAATGTTAGAGAAGTCATTTCGCTCCCTGAAGTCAATCATTACATAATTCTTATTTGTGTCTGTTTCATGTGCTGGACGACATTCAAGCTGAATGGTTTCAGCCTGAACCCTGACGTAGCTACATGATTGTACTATGCTTTGACAGTCTCACACACACACACACACACACACACACACACACACACACACACACACACACACACACACACACACACACATACAATGACTGGAATACTGTAAGTGTTGACATTAAAATAAAGACAAGGCCATTAAATGACTAGTTTGAGTGCTGTACAGACCATTCAAATGCTCCTGAGAGAGTACACGATGGAGAAACTGTTTTGTATAAAGTCAAGCCAAAAGGTGGTTTTTGATATAATTTTGTACTGTAACAAAGTGTATCAACCTGTATCAAGCGTAAGTGTAATCAAATTTTTTTCTGCCTGAACTAGTTTTCGTGTGCACCATGAAATAACTACCTACAGGATGATGTTGTGTCTGAGTAATTATTCACATGACTCAAAGTATTTATCTGTTATCGATGGCAGAAATACTAATTTTCTGAACATTTCAGAACCATTTTCAAACCAAATCATGTGTGTTGTAGCTGCATTTCACACTGTTGCTCTCCTGTAGTGGTGACAAGTTGATACTTGAAGCCGTCTTGCTTTAATGTGAAACTCAGGTTTTAGTCGGGTTGTTCTTAGAAGATGTTTTACATCATTAGCATTTTTTGTTCATTACTACAACATAGAGGGACTGCACAATAACCAGTTATGTATATTTTTTATGCCTTGTCATCGCTCTGCAACATTTCATGTGTATATATACGACTTTTTACTGTACGTTCAACAAAAGATGTTTGTTAAATATGTTTGATATGCATTCACATGATTAAACATTTGTTTACATCATCTTAGTGTTTGAGACCACAGCACAAGGCCACCACAAGTCTTTTAAATAGCCTTGTCCATTGGTTCCCAACCCTCTCTGACTTTTGATCCATTGTAACAAACAAACTTTTAACTCGTCATTGATTGCATTTTAGTGTGTTTATGACCACATCAAACAAAGATGATGTTATTTCATGTTGTATTTTTAGAGGCCTGAATAGGAAAAATTATCAAGTTTTAGATCCCTTAGTGGGTCCTGGTCCCCAGGCTGTGTACCACTGGACTGAGTCAAATTGGGCCCGACAGTGGAAGCATATTTGGTGGACAAGGAGAAAAAAAATATAAGAAAGGTGTAAGGGGTGAAAGAAATTAATATATAAATGCATTTATCAGTCATAGTTTAATATCCTTTTGGTTTTTGGTTGTGTGTGTGTGTGTGTGTGTCTGTGTATCTGTGTGTACGTGTGTGTCTGGAGGGTGTGGGGGTTGGGGGTCAAAGGATCATGGATGTCTTATTTAAGAAAAGTGACAGTCGAATAGGCATCATTGTTCAAAAGATCAGGCCGTTCAAATAGCTCACCAGCAGCACTCTGGATAAACAGGCTAATTACGACTCCTGCAGATTCTTTAGGAATCATATATGTTGTACAGTTTACACT
This sequence comes from Centropyge bicolor, assembly GCA_037975185.1. Lineage (NCBI taxonomy): Eukaryota > Metazoa > Chordata > Actinopteri > Pomacanthidae > Centropyge > Centropyge bicolor. Next base: position 5,278,697 of record JBBMOC010000001.1, read on the forward strand.
TAATTTTAATCATTTTCTATACAACTGGGTGGTTTGTAAATCTATAAATAAGATCCTGACATATGAACACAATTTATTTACTGATGATATGTTGTATTATCAATTTGGCTTTGCAAAGCATAGTAACTTAAGTTACAAAACAAATGTGTAGTAAGAAAGTGATTGCCTTTTAAACCTAGTAGAAGTATAAAGGAAATACTCAAGTAAATTCAGCTCAGTATCTTTATGTTGTATTGTTAATTTAGACAATCTGCTTGTTTTTGTGTCAACATAAACTTCTGTCATTGGTTGATTAGTTTCACAGTCACATTAATTGAAAAGAGGCACCTGCAGTTTAAGCTAGCTCCTGGATGGAAGCTAACAGGCTAACGCTAACGTTTTTCCACCGTGTAAACAAACAGGAAGCGGTTTAAAGATATGAGTCCTCCAGTTTCAGGCTTCTGCCAGAGTAAAGGTAAGTTTAATTAACTCACAATGCACACAACAACCCCTTTAATATGGACACTGGTTAGCTAGTTATTGCTAGATCTACATGAAATTCTTAGTTTTGCAGGGTTTTTTTTACGTTTAGCAGGTGGATTTCTTTCAGTAACATTATGCTAACGTTATGCTAATAGTTCTAGCTGACTCAAGGTCCATTTACTAGATTTTTCTGGAGCTTTCAGCATCTTCTGCTTAACAAAAATGAGCTTGGAGTTAAGATTAGTGCTTGTCAAACTACTGATTTTTAAGTCTTTTTGCAAGTGAGATCAAAGTGAGTCTCAAATCAGGTTTAGTTCCCAAGTTCAAGTCACAAGTCTTGTCAAAGCAAAGGGCCAGTCTGCAAAATGCAAGTCAATTACAAGATTTATGTGATCACCATTAAAATAACATTTGAAAATTTTCCTTTGTGTTAATATGGTTTTTGCACAGTCAACATATAGTCTATTTAATGCACAGGATTTGCAAATAAATAAATAAATAAATCTGACTGTTTTTGCTCTTCAGTCATTTCGAGTTTTTTGAGAGTCTGAAGTCATTTAAATCTAAAGTCTAAGAGCTCAGATGCTCATTTTGTCCTTCTTGACTCAAACGTTTTTAGGGATTGCAGTGTTGACTTATCAGTTCAACCTGAATGAATCTGAGTTGAATATTTCTAAATGTTGGGACCTTTGGAGGCCAAATCTGAGCAGCAGCGTCAGTTCAATTAGAAATCATGTAGCTGAAACTACACAATAACAGACCACTGCCATCTAGTGGAGAGATTGTCTTAGTTCACCTGCTTCTGATGGGGAGGAAATGAAGTGGCACACAAATGGTTTTCCGTTTCAACGCAATCACATTTATTGGCTTTTTTTCTATGCACAGTTACTAAGCAGCCTGATGAGCTGTTAAAATGAATTAGATATAGAATAATGGAATTTCACAATGTTGTAACCCCCCCCCCTCCAAAAAAAATAAATACAAGACTGAAGGTGTTGCACAGCTCCAAAATATACAAAGGCTTGGAAATAATCATGTAAACTTTGAAAAAAAAAACTTTCTTGTTTTTTATTATTTTATTGATTTATTTTACAAAAGAAAGAATTTGAAACATTTTTTTCTTTAAAAACTTATTTACAGGTTTATACAAAAATACAAAAGTGATTCAAATCTGTTAAGTCCTAGCTAGTTTTAAACATGGAGCCTCTTTTAAATAGATAGTTACACTGTGTTTTCAACATCTGTGTTTTTTCTGTTCTCTGTCACATATTTTAAAGTCTGTTTAGTGTTATTCCATACTGTACACATTTGAGAAAATTATCCAGTGGTTAATGTCACACTTCCCTTTCAGGCAAAAATGCGTGGAGACATTTGAAAACAGGTTCAGACAAAGACTCTATAAAGGTTATAGATTCTTGTTTTGTTTGTCACTTCCAAGCTATTTAAGGACTGAGGTTTGAGAGGGATAAAATAGAGCCTGCATGGCAACCTCATATTTTTCTTTCTAATCAAATGGTGTCAGTCAATCATGTATCCGCTGCTTTTACAAATAAAGAAAACAGTCTTTAAAAACCTTTATAGCATCAATGGCAGGTACAGTACAGAAAAATCACACTAAACAAATTGCCAAATACTTTGAGTATGTTTGTTTTTAAACCTTTAAATGGCATTTCACAGAGTCACATTGCATTTATCATGTCATACTGTATCAACTTTAATTATTCAGTAATAATGTTTTGTGGGAATCAAAATAATTTGCTATGAGTCAAAAGTAAAGACAATGACCTTCTCATCAGATCAAAATAGGTTTTGGGTTTATGAAGGGACATTTTTTTCCCCATTTCTTTGTCTTTTTATTTGTACATTTTATCCAAAGTGGCTTGTCCAGATATGCACTTTAAACTGAATCAGCAGTTTCTCCTGGAAAATATTTCTCTCACTCCCAACTTCCGCAGCTCCAGCAAGACTAGGACCCAGCACCAAAAAGTGTTCAGATTCTCCATCCCGACAGATTTTATATCATTTTCTTTACAGTCTCTTATACGTATGATTGTCCAGTGAGTAGATATACAGTACAAGATAAACCCCTGTTTGTGATCACAACTATACAGAACAGAATTAGCCAGACAGTTTGTACATCTATAGAACACACTATTGAACTTGACATTTTAACGGAAAATACAAAATCTTTTCTCGTGGTATGGAGACATCCCTCAGATAAAAATAATGATATGGTGGTGTCCTTTTCTTTTCTTCTTCTTTTTTTTCTTTACTTATTGCATGCGATAGAAAACACAACAAATAAAACAATGAACAGGAACAAGTGCGCGTCAGCAATATGGTTATGATGAATGTAAAATTCTAATATTCATTTCACAGCATTTTACTCTCTCCATCTTACACAGTGTCAGTTCTGCAATTCAGATTCGCTGAGTATCAAACAGTTGTGGTTTCATTATCTATCTATCTAATCTATCTATCTACCTATCTATCTATTTATCTATCTATAGCATTTACAATAAAACAGTAATATGCTTGCTGAGGTATTCACAGAATACAGTGAATGGTTTCTACTGAAGTACGGTCTCTGGATGTAAGAAGTATATGTGTTGTGTTTGCTGTGGTAGGCAGGTGAGAGTTCAAACCTTCTACTGAAGATAGTTTGCTTCTGTCACACACTGGATGCTCTGCATGCGTAACATTTATTGGAAGGATGAAAAAGATTTCATACCCATACTTTAACCCTGGTGTTGGATAGTAAAGGCTGCAGCGATGCAGTGGATGCATTGCTGACAAATGTTGGTGGTATGAAGTTCTTTCCTCCTCTTGTCTCCTCTCTTTCAGATTTTGTGATATGAAGTTTGGAGGGTAAGACAAAATGGTGTACACCAGCCACTGGGTTGAGCTTTCACCTGTCTAATGCTACTGGGTCAGTGCAAATGAAGGAGAGGCAACAAGGAGAGGAGAACAGTTTATATTGTTACGAGTCATGTGTTATGTTAGTATCAGTGAGACCTGTTCTTCTTTGCTACACTCAGGTTGATTCCCTATAAAATTTCTGCTTGTTGTTTTATATAGATATGACTTTTTATATTCAGTACAAATATACATATGCAATTTCATTATAAGATATATTTTCTTTTCAAGGAATATTCTTGAAGAATCATGAAGTGCAAAAGCGAGGTCGGTTATGGAAACCTTTCCAAATGAACCTCTATTCAAACCGATTGAGGACCCTCTAAAGCATTTTCACCGTCTGCACTCAATGGTATCTTTAAAACTCCTCTGAAATGCACCTTTTCCACTTCAAGTCAGCATAGCAAGACTGGCCAGCAGCTGGAAAAGCTAAATCAGTCTGAACATACTAGATTTCAAGGTTGGGTTTAAATAAGTATGTGATTGAATTCTGGTTGAACATGGTGCAGGGACTTATAAATGCCCTGCTTACAACCACCTCTAGTAGAGAAAGGCCACTGTGCGATTGTCCAAAATTAGCCTGTATCTTTGACAAATGGGCCCCATCTAGGCGCAAGCCCTTGCTCCTTCTTGTTAGACACTCAAATCCAAGACAAATCAATTTAGATCACTGGCAATGTGGTACACATGTCACTAGAACCTTTCACAGTGAAAGACTAATTATTATTCTTATAATACAAAGGAACCACAAAAATGTCAACAGAAACCAGGATCCAGGGGATGTTTCCATATAGGGTCATGCAACATGGTGATACTTTATCATCATGTTCTGAGGCGCAGTTTTACAAAAATACATGCATCATGTTATCTTTTTGGATATAATTGATGTGAAGAAATATACTGTATGGTTGGCTCTGTGTGATTTACTTTCTATGCCAGCTTTGTAGATGGAAATATAATAGATAAATTGATGCTGTGATGTTAGTAACTTCCACCACTAAACAACCCTTGCTTGTTGGCAGGAATATTGAGTATGGACTCTGGCCCATGCTTTGGGCACCAAAAGTTGAAAGAATATTAAATTTCATAAGAATTTTTAATTTTTAATAAGAAAGCAGTTCCTCAGTGACACACACACCCACACCATTCAAAACACAAGAAGTAGAAATATCAGTGGATGTTGCATGTGCTTGTTCATGCACACGCACATTGTCCATACTCCACAAATTTCTTTTCTTATGATAATTTACCAAACATTTGGGATTTTTAATTTTTTTTTTTTTTTTTTTAAAAGACAGTTCAATCAAAATAGGTCTTAAGTCTTGCTCTTTTAACTATGAGGGAGCTATTCTTTTGATAATACAGTATTTAGGTATATCCTCAAAGTTTTTCATAATCATCCCTTTATGATTCAGCATCTCACAACGCTCGGTCTGACACCCTTAAATAGATTAGTTGATCCAAAACTGAGTACTTTTTAGCAACAGTCAAATTTTGTGTGTCAGAATTACACTATTGGCCTCGATGGCACACCTAAGATTAGAAAAGTAGAAGGGGCCATTTCAAATGTAGGACACAACTAAGAATAGAGGACATCTCTCTTCAGGTGGTTTTAGGATGATCTGTCATCGTGGGGACTCCCATCTGAGTTCTCTGTCTCCCCTTCAGAAATGGCTTGCATGGGAGCTGTGTAGAGGCGGCTGCGTGTACTGTAGCGACTGCTGTTGGCTACAGGGGGAATCCGAGAACGTCCTTGTCGAGATGCGGCTGACATAGGCAGGGTTTTGGGGGTAAAACTCTCAGAGTTGGCCCTGGGGAAAAGACCTGGTATCTGGATTGGGTCCAGGCCAGAAATGGGGGGCTCTTGGAGTGTAGCGAGTGGCTCCTCAGCTTGTCTAATGGGTCCTTCCTGAAGGGACTCCCCCGGGGTTTTAGGGGTGATAGGGCTCTTCAGAATCTCTGTAGCTGACATGCGGTAGCTGGAATCTGACCTGCTCCCTTTCTTCAGCAACAGGAGTTTAAATTCCTCGTTGGACGTGCTGGATTTCTTGGCGCTGCGGTAGATTGGCACAGGGGCTCGTTGTGACCCAGCAGCAGTGGGTAAGGTGGCTGGGATGTTGAGAGGAGGGGCTGGTGGGATAATGATAGTGGAGGCTGGAGCCACTGGTGCTGCAGGGCAGAGACGAGACTTCACGTTTAAGTCTCCTGAATCTTTACGGCCCAGGACCTTTCTCTTAGATCTGAAAAAGGAAATCACAGTACAGAATATATGAATGACTAGAATATATGAATAGATATATGAATAGACAAAACAACCTAAACACATTAATAAAAGACTTCAAATTAGCACCTGTGTATCATGGCAAACAGGTCCTCAGTTGTACGGGTCTTGTTGGGTGATGTGATAATAATGTCATCATCCACTTTGGTGTCATCCGTCAGGGGCGAGAGTGAATTATCACTGGGTGTGGAATCTGCAGCACATAACATCCCTATCACATGTCATCTGGTTGTCTGATCATTTAGTATACAATTGGTGAAATAACTATGCTTTAATGGTTACAACATGATTAACCAGCTGTTGTAGCAGCAGTTGGCTCCTTCTTTATGTAAATAAGTAGCAGCATGTTTCTGTGTTTTTTCCTATAATCTTTACAAAACAGTGCTACTGCTCCCAGTTAAGTTTAGTTTAAAAGCTTACCTTTACTGAAGTAATCTTCAGTGTCAGGAGTGGTGGAGTCATCTTTGCTCTCCTGTGGCTGCTGCTGATGGGCACTTCTGGTAGCACCTGATGTCGCTTCCTCCTCTTCTTCCTGATCTTCTTGTCCTCCTTTTCTTGCATCGCTGATTAGGTAAGGATGCGATGTCTCCATTGTGTTACCAGGCACTTTGACTGGACTAGCCCAGGGCCCTGAGTCTAAATGGGATACCCCAGCAAACTCATACGCTGGGGGTGGAGGGTGGTCCGATCGCATGCCTCCTCTGGAACATGCAGCCCTCGGTGGCTCTTTCACTTGCTCCTCTTCTTCCTCCTCCTCATCTTCTTCATCGTCATCATCCTGGGAGAATGAGCGCTCACCCAAAACCCTAAACTCAGGGTGTGCATGTGCTGAGTGTGTGAGCCCTCTGAACTCTGTGTGCGAGTGGATATGCGTGTGTAGATCCACAGGCGAAGGGTGGGGAGCACGAGGCACAGGTCGATGCAAGGGTGAGCTGTCCTCTGAGAGGTCTGATGATGGATCCATTCGGGTTCTGAAGGCTGTCATTGCCCAGAAGGTTCCAGGTCCATAGCGGTCCTGTCTTAGTAGCAAACTTTCATAAGATGGAGGCCCATCAGGGTGGCGGCCAGGGGGAGGTGGTTGTACATGTTCAGGGGACGAGGTGTGGTCATGACCTGGGGGTCTGGGAGGTGGTCTTCGAGGAGGGAGAGGCCTAGTGTTAATAGGTGGTGGAGCCAGAGTAGAAGCAGTCGGCGGACATTTGGGTCTTGTAGCAGTCTCTGCTCCACTTGCTGTTTCATGGTCTGTAGTGGTAGCACTATCTGTAGATTGGCTTACAGAATGAAGCTGCACTGAACGAAGAGCAGATGGAGTTATCGCCAATATATTTGAGCTGGGAATTGTTAGAGCAGAGTTTGAACTTGGTGGTGGGTTAGTATTTGATGCCTCAGGGACCAACAACTTTGTTCCAGTGGCTAAAACATTTGCAACTCTGTGTTTGCTGTGGTGGAGCGTGTGCATGTGGTGTGTCCGGTGGGATAGCGTGTGTCTCACATAACCACCATGGAGAACATTGAGATCAAGTTGAGAAGGTGGAGGTGGGAAGTCTGGGTCTCTCTTATAGCCAGAGGAAATGGAAGCTCCATCTCTGGGGAAGTGCTGCAGGGAAGAGAGAGAAGACTTCCTCTCGGGCACTTTGGGCTTTCTCTTGCCAGTTGAGGGAGACAGTGGTCCTGGGAAGAACGCTGCCGAAGATGAGGGCAAGGTTGAAGTTGGAGTCTCTGATTGGCTGGAATAGCCACTTGATGGTGAGGCCAGACCAGCCAGCTTTTCAGGTGACCCAAGTTTGAAGTCTCCAGGCGGGAGAGGTGGACTAGTTGCCCTGGTTTCTGAAGGCTGGGCAAGGGCCTGGGTTTGGGTTTCTGTGGAGGAGGAAGAGCTGTCTGGTGACTTGATACACTCCATGACAGTAGTACCTGTGGCTGTGCTTGAGTTGGACATGGATGTGTACTCACCATTGTTGGACTTCAGCTCAGTGTTGTGAAGCCACAAGTCTGCATAGTCAGACTGCACAGCACCTTCGTCTTTAAATGAGTGTGTATCTGCAGAGCTAAAGGACATGGGCTCTACTATGTCCACAGTCTCACCCAGTCCCATTCCCCAAGTACCCAAAGGCTCTGCCACTAGACAGGATGTCTGCAATGGTTCTGGAGCACCTCCAAGCTCTAGCTCCAGTTCCAGCTTCATATCAGTGGAAGACAAGGTAAGCTCTTGCTCACAAACCATCTTTGGTTGATCCTGATCTGCCTGTGTGTCTGTTCCAACATCAACACTACTACTAGTCTCCTTCAGCGAGGAGGTCCGTTTGGGTGGTGGAGGTTTGACTTTTGGTTTCCTCAGCGGACGACAGGTCCTTCCCAGGGTCATAGTGCCTGCTCTAAAATCAGCTGAGGGCTGGGGGTAAACTGCATGAGATGGTGGTGCTGCCACAGTGTTGGATTGGCCACAGTCAGGTCCTGGTTCTGCATAGTTATACATGTATCCTCTGTAACTCTGATTACACTCACCAAAATGCACAGAAGAGGAGTAGAAACCTTCTGTATCAGTTCGGTAATGAGAGCCTGTCTCTTTTTCAGTGTTGCTGGTCTTGTTGTCACTGAAACAGGTTTGGTCTTCTAGACCTTGTTTGGAGCTGTACTCCTGGGCTAACCCGTGGCTCTTGCTCAGGTTTTGGGTCTGGTCAGGGTCATGGTCCGGATCATTCTGGTCTTGGTCTGGAGGGTATGTCCATTCCCCCTCACTGGCTGTACTGACCCCTGCATCGTCCAGCTGGTCTGTGGCTGAGGATGTGAACGAGCTTGACCTGTGGCCCTGGCCCTGGGGTCTGAGGTCAGAGTGGTATGAGGCATCCAAGGAGAATCCCTCATCAATGGCATTGGGCACAGTGTTGAGTGACAGCTCTGAGTCACAGTGGGACGAGCCTGTCAGTGGTGGAGAAGAAGGTGGAGGAATGGTTTCAGATGTCTGAGAAGGGCAGGTGGAGCTGGAACCACTCCAGTTCCCACTTGACGACTGGTGGTCCTCTTTGTGGTCCACATGGCTGCCTAGAACTCCTGTTGTGGACACAGAGTGAATAGGGCTGCTGAAAGTATCTGAGCTTGATGAGATCTCACAGCTCCCCATGTCAGCCTTGCGGGGCAAGCGAGAACGGCCTCTTTCCATCCAGCTATGCTCTGGGCTTCCTCCTCCACCACCCCCTCTGTCTCTTTCCCCAGATCGCTGTAACCTTTTAAGGCTTCCGAGTTGCAGTGGCTCAGGAGCTGCCTGGTCATCTGTGCTCTCTTCTTCATCCTTCATCATCATCATCTTCATTCTCGGACTTGGGCCAGGTGGAATAAAGTCCTCTGCCTCGTATGGTGATAACTCCTCGTCTTCGTCATCATCATCGTAATTGTCATCGTCATCCTCGTCACTGTCCATCAGACGTCCACCCTCTCGGGGGAGACTGCGAGAACGCAAACGTCCACCGTGGGCTGCAACACTCGTGTAGTTGGAGTCTGACTGGTCACCCAGGGAAGAAATGTTGCCTGTTGAATGGGAAAGAGAGGCAGGGATTCCCTGATGGCCACGCTGAGCTCTGATGCGCCTTCTGGAGGGAGCAGCTGTACCTGAAAAGGGAAAGAGATAGATGGGAATAGAGGGGGATGTTTTTAATTCATGTGGATGTTGGCCATATGGACTAGAAGTCCAGTTTGATATATCTAGTTTGAAGACGAAACTACTTTAGTGATATTATTGGCAGCCTTCAGATGTTGTCCTGTTCAAACTTAGCAATGGCAGCTATCTGAGAAGGACAAACATTATTCTACAAATCATCACATCAGTAACTGCAAAATCAGTAAGAATGGCTAGAGCAAACTCCTCATCCTAGTCGGTAGAACAACTGTGGGAGCCTGACAGACTAAAGGAACTGCAATAAAGAACCAAATATACTTGTCCGTTCTCAGAAACTTACATGCTATAAGGAAATCATCTGTCTGGCAGCCAGAGTCACGAGTGTGATGGAGGCGACCACTAATTGAGAGGTCTTCATGACAGAGAGAGAGTTGGTGGGGGTTGGCATGGACGATCACTGTGCGCTCTCTTGCTACGGGTGATTCATCTGAGTCTGAATGCAAAGAGACAAAGTATGTTGAGTGTCTGAAAAATCATGTACAGACCTTTTCTACAGAGAGTTTAGGAAAAGACAACCAAACATGGTTTCTACATTGGAAAGTGGCCTGCATAATAACAAAGCTTGAAATTGTGTTTTTTTGTTTCCTTGTTTAAACAACATAATCTTATACTTGTAGTTTTTGCCTTTATTTCTATAGGTAATGGCAACATTTTACACACTGGCTTTATTGCAGAGAATTGGGACCCCCCCAATTCATGATCAGATTGTAAACAAATCCGCAACCAACCATTTTACTAAAACCATATTATTAGGACGCAAAAGTGGAAGTATCTGAAATGTACATGACAATTGTTCATTGCATTCTAAAACTGCGTGCATGTGTAACTACAGGTAAATAGGTCAAAGTTGTACCAGGTAGTATTGCACAAGTAGCTAGTACAGTGTGGGTTGGACAGTTTAATGGACTGCCAAGTATTTTTGTCTGCATGTGATTGTTGCTCATTAGTCTTGCTCATTAGCGCATGAGGCTTCGTCACCTCGTGCCTGGATCTTAGCAATCAAATTTGTAAATTATTAATAAAACTAATAGCAATCTACCAACCTACAAAATTAAGACCCAAATAGTATAATACCCCTAAATTTGCCACATATGAGCAGGTATTCTCAATAACCTACCCATGTCGTGTTGTACTCTTTTAGGTATTCCCGTTATAGTCTTCCTCCTCCTCAGCTTCCTTCTCCTCTGAAGAACTGACTGGGAATGGACCAGAGAGCAACGAGCACTTGCTTCTCTGTCAAACCCAACTCCTGCAATAGCAACACAAAAGCCATAAGCCATATAGAAAGCTAAACTGTAGTATAGCTATACAGTACACTATATATACAGTATAGATTCACAGTGGTATGGTTTCCTCATCTTTATTTGGAGACGGTTGCTGTTTTGTTGCTTGTTAGCACTGTTCACTCACAATAAGAAAGTTCTTGTTTTGTTCCTCACTTAACCTTGGCCTTCTTTAATTTTCCTGTTTCTTCTTCATCTTACCTGTAACGTTGATGGGGATGATGCAGGAGGAGATGGCGTGAGAATCGGCAGTTGTCTTCTGATCTGATGGTGGGAGGTTTTCCTTGGACCAGTTTGTCTGTTTGTCTTGGGTCGAAGGGGCATTGGGGGCTGAGGCCTTGGCTCTGTGGCCTCCCTGGACCTCACCACCTTCGCCTTCCGTTGTCGAGGTAGCCTTGAAGAAACAAACAGCAGCAACATTATATACACGGTAGGTGCTGAATCAGTTACTTCCCAGTTACTTGTATGGTTGTATGGATTAAAAGGAATCATTTACAGTGGTAATGTGTAGCATGAAGCAGCCACTACTTTACTATTTCTCTAAAATTAGTAGATATGTAATGGCAGACAATTACAAAGGTAGAGCATCTGAACAACTAATGTGATTAAAGGATAAACAAAAGGTTAAAACAACGCAATTGCTTGATACCTTTTTACTCCATGGAATGAAGATGCAACCCTCAATAGGGTGAAGTGAGTAAAAGCACTCAAACTATGAACACAAAATACGACAAAAGGAAAAACAAAAGAATAGATGTCATGAGTAAATCAAAAGAAGTAAATTAAATAAATAAATAGAGTAAATGAAAGCCAAGAGGTGAAAGATGAATGAGACAATCAAAAGCTTCATATTTTCCTCACAGTTTCTTCTCTCAGTCACAAACAAATAATCAATGAAATAAGTAACCAAGAAGGGTAAAATCACGTGATCCCTTCTCAAAAGTTTTGTTTATACTTTTGTTTCCCTGATTTACGCTGTCTTTCAATTACTTCATTAAGGAAAAGCAGAGTTAATTTTGTCTGGTATTATTGATAGCTCAAACATCTGATCAAACAACTTTCTCACCTTTCTTTGGATCGTCTGAATATCTGCTTCTCTGCCTGACCTCTCCTGTGGCTGCAGGAAAAAACACAGGGACAAACAATTATTGTTGAGTGTGCAAACACATCTGAAACTGGTCAAGTCTTTAACCTATTAAATTAGAGATAATTTGAAAATCTGTCAGTGACTTTTCTTACTTTTCTCTGAATGGTCTGGATCTCTGTTTCTCTTACTGTCCTCTCCTTCAAGAGATTCAGAAAGAAATAAAGGTAAAGTTAGTGTGCTGAAAAGACCTTAACAAAACACACCTATATGGTGAACTGTTATTAAACAACCACATAGTAAAAGGGAAAAAATGTTACAAGTGCGATCTACTTTAGTGCGGTAGTGCGACATTACATGAAACCCTTGACACACACAGTAGTAACTGTACACATAGGTGAATACAGCACATAGGGTGATATAACAGAAATCTTGCAGCAAACGTCTACATGTTAGACATTAAGGGACATGAACACACAGACAAATATCTGTTTACCTTCCTGGGTTGATAGTCTAACTCTCGCTCCCTCTCTGCTCTCTCTTGCTGCATGGCAACATCAGAATGAGATGTTGTATCAGTTTATTGTAACACATATTTATGAAGAACCAAAGGTGTAATAAGCACAAAAAAATCTGAAATAAATATATGAATTGGAAAAATGAAAACTGAGTTTCCTAAATGTTGGCTGAATGATTCTTTAATGTCTTCCTCACCTACTAGTGTGAACTGTTTGATAAGGAATACAATGACATAATATAGTCTTAGTTCCTGCTATGCAAAGTAATCTCTATCTGGATAACCACCCCCTGATTGGTTGATTGTGAGATGTATTATAGTTTCACTTGTGCACAGTGTGTCATCCTCACCGCTCGTGCCAGGCGACTCCTCTGCTGCCGGCGAATGGAGTGTGGTGAGGGGAAGGTGGGCATGGGGGGCGCCACTGAGATAGAGATGGTCACCCTGTTTCTCTCGCGACTCGTGGAACGATGGCGCTGTTGTTCGTCTGTGAAACCCAAACAACCACATTTAAAAACTCACAATCCATATAATTTGTACACAGCATAGTACAACTGTGCACCAGATGAGCTTCTCTTACCTCGATGCAGGGCTCTGAGACTGAGCTGAGCATTTCTGTGCAGCTCCTCCAGACATGGTGGTCGGGTACAGGGATGAAACACGTTGTGTTGCTGGTGCCATGGAGCCTGATAATGAAGCGACAACTTGCTTTCTATATCCAGGTTCGACACCGCTAAGATGAGAGAGGAGAAAGACAGAACACATTACATCTGTGTGATGACACTGACATAAAACCTCATGTTAAGGCGATGATGCAGGATCCTCAAACATACTCTCAAACAAAACTGCAATCAGTCAAATCAACCCTTTGTATGTCACAACCAAAACATACTTTTAAAGGTTTCTTTGGCTCCTGGGTGTCTGGGGTTGCAGATGCCTGCATTATCCATTTGGTAATCCTGCATTGTTTCGGCTTTAATATAAATTATTAATTATAGAAACAATTCAGTATTATAGTACTTATACAAAGAAAATACCAAAGATGGCGCTGCTTTAAGACATGCTTCTTCAAACAGGACGTTTGTATGTATTTTGTTTGACCAACATCAGAGAGAAAAGAGCAGTAAGCGATAATACAACAAGCTGAGATATTCGGACCAGGTTTTAATATTTACCACCTACAGGAAGAAGCCTCACACTAAAGCCAGTCAACACATGAAACTTCACAAAACAAATGGAAATAAGGAACATGATACAATAAGTTGTTACACAAAGACTGTACAGAAAATTTGATGTAAGGCATCACAATTCTTTTTCGATATTCTACATTAGAACATGAGACAAGGCCGTAACACACCAGCAGGTGGCAGCTAAACACACCTCACCACTGCAACACTGCATAGACCAACAGACCCCTGTACATCTCTCACAGACCTCCATGTTTATTGCCACCACAATATATTATTATCAGAAAACACAGCAAACCTGTCATGATGAAAGATGTGTAACTCTAACTTTCATTTCCAAAGACCTAAACGTTTGATTTACAGATGAGGAGGAGAGAGAGGGAGCAAGAGAGAGGGAGCGAGAGAGAAGGAATGTGATTATCCATCTCTCTTATCTGCTCTCAGAGCCCCTTTAGCTTTTATTATGAATCCTATTTCCCGTCTTTTAACTCAGAATTCAACATGCAATTGTGTCCTTGAAAGCCACACGGTACATCAGTAGCCAGGCAACCTTTCATTGCTCATCAAGGCTAGTATTTGCCTGCAATTAAATCAGCAAGCTCACATCAGCAGCATTTGGCCAGTTTAAACGACAGGGTTAAAGAAGCACAGCAGGGCAGCTTATTCACACTAAATAAACAATTACACAGCTTTCTGCCCCAAAGACTGTCACATACAGATAAAGTTATTTTCTTGTTTGCATATCACACCTTGTGTTTTTAGCATTCGTGAACATATTGGTTATAAAATACAACCAAAACCTGTGCAAACTCACCTTACAGATAAAATTGTATATATTGCAGTAGAGGTACAACAGTAACAGTAACAAGATTTAAGATTAATTTGACCATAATGGCTCTTATCACTTTGGACATAGCTGAAATGGTATGTAAAAGGAAATTTTTGTGTTGTGTTGTGTTCCATTTGTCTGCTCATTAAATTGACATATCTGCATAATCTGCAAAAACATGATTTGTTATTCCTGTTTGTGATCGGTAATTACCATTGATAGATAGAAAAAAGGGACAGAAAAGTAGAATATAGGAACCAGGCTGGAACAAAGGTGTTTCTTTGAAAACAGTCTGTCGAAGGTGCTGACCTAGTTGTTGTGACACAGTTAAATTAGCGGATTTGTTACTGTGGCTTTACTGCCTGGCAGCCCACTTGCTTCCCTGATCTTTCTTCTCATTGCCCCTTCCCTCTCTTCCTCTTTGATACTCCTTGCTGTTGCTATGATGGTCTTCTCATCATTATAAGACTGCATTACTCAGCAAAATACTAATACTTTATTCTGTATGTCATCAGAAAATTCATAGAAAGAAGATTTTTTTACTCAAAAATCCCCTCTAGACATGTTTCAGACACCAAAAAGTTTAGTTGGTCAAAAAACCTTAAAATCTCATCTACTTCTTCTTCCACATAGAAAAATCCAGAATATGTGTATATGCAAATATTGTTCAATTTTAAAATTTGACTGCCAGACAAAAAATGTCTCTGGAGGTTTCACGTTATCACGCTTGTTTAAGTTGCATACTGGACCACGATTAGCTCCAAAAATGTGATGTCAAAAAATTATGCAATAGTCTTAAACTGAAGAGAGAGAAACTCTCGCCCTTCTAGTGTTGAACTCTGCAGATAAATCACTCTGCACAGTGATGTGCAACCATCCATGTGAAGAAGCAAGAAGCAAAGCAAAGATCTGTGATTTAAACATATGCTTATAAGTGTAGAAATATTATAAAATACTTCCATAACTAGCAAACATCAAGTCTATTGCCAAGCTGCAGCACATCAATGATCAAACATGTAAAAAAATAGAAGTATTTAACATCAGACTGTTTCACACAGAGCATATCAGTGTTTCCCTCTTGACCACTCGGCTCAGTACCTCACCAACCTTCCCTCTGGCGTCAACACACATATCCCTAAAAAGACCTAAAAACAGGAACACTGCAGTGCTGGATTCAAAGATAATTATAAAATCTCATAGAATCCACCAGGAATACAATAATTGCTCGAAAAAATAAATCATCAGTAACATATAGTAAAATCTGAATTTTTGTATCCAGCATCTTTTAGAGTTTCACCTCTCGTCCCTACCTGCACTGTCCGGCTCCTGCCTGGCTCTTGCTGTCCTGCACCTCTTCTTCCTCATCTGCATTTGACTGTAATGAAGCTTATGCTGGGAGTTACCCATCGCGAACATCCAGTAGCAGTCAAGACATGGCTGAGCACACATGCACACTCATCTAACGCACACCGCGTCTCTCTCGCTCTCTTTCTGTCTTTTACCCATCATCCCTCTCCTTCTTGCTGTATTCCTCTATCTCTGTTTCCCCTCATCCTGAAATCTGCAGGTGCAGTGTCAGCAACTTGCAGTGTCATCGTCAGGACTTGCATGCCAACAGCACCAAGAGAGGAGGGGAGAGGAGGCACAGTGAAAAGAAGGTAGAAAACACTGTGTAATAAAGAAATGCAGCAAAGTATATAGACAGAAAAGAGAGTAATGCAATTACACACAAATGCTCTAAAAATAGTGGCTCCAACATTACACAGAAGCAATGCTAATATTTTTAGTTTGAAATGAACATAAATTAATATTCTTTTGCTGTTTGTTGAAGGGCTGGATCTAGTAAGATTAGTCAGGATTGCTGATGAAATTCTGTCCACTGTGTTTTGAGGTACAGGTTTTTGCTATTTGTGGTATCCCCTAATGATCATGCTCAAAATTCTTTGTTAAGCCTGTTCCCAAACACACCATGAAGAAATGAACCCAGATTTATGAGGACTAAACAAATCATGAATGAGCTATGGTCATTTCCTGCTAAGCCCCACCCTTCGTTTTTTTGGTTGATGACAGCCGTGTTTTTCAACCGATCTTGTTCATGCGTAGTTGTGTTGTGTATCTCAAGTCCCACAATGCTTAATTCGTTCAATGCTTTCATGTCAGTACATTCAGAATGCTCTATTCAAGTTTCCAGGCAGATGTTTATGGTCCAGGAGGCTTTTTGTAGAGCACGCTGAGCTGCACTTGTTCAAGTTGGTCGTACTTAGTGTGAGGAGCTTGGCCTTTCCAAAATTGCATTTTTGATCCTTAATTAAAGCGCCACCAACTGGTAAATTTGGCTCATGTTTCTTGGGAAGCATTTGCACATCATTTCCAGTTATTGGGCCCAGTTCCATGTTTCATGTAGGTTCTACTCCATCACTGATGGTTACAGGCAGGTGCTTGTGATGTGTCTAAAGGGGCCAGAGTAGTGAGAAGTTCATCTTGTCTCTCAAGCTTTGTTTTTCCTTCTTTACACAACTATTTCCGTCACTTTCACATGAACAACTGAGCAACACTATGCGCATATTCAAGGAGACACTGTTTTGCCCATATTTAAACTATTGTCACATCTTGCTGCACTCTATGATGACCTGCCGCTATAAACACGCTTTTCGATGTTAAAAAAAACTTTGCCAGAGTCCTTAGAACAAGACTGCAGAAGACCATCGAACCATGCCAGGGTCCCAAAACCAACTAATGTGCTGCTAACAGAAGCTGATTCTCAGTCCACATCAGCCAAGTCTACAGGTGTAAACTTGGTCATCCAGTGCCAGAACACAGTCTAATGAGCTGACAGCTGCAATCAGCCTGAGTCAACTGAGTATCTGAAGAACAGCACCTCAAACAACCTTTGTCTTGAACTGCATCTCTCTTGCACTAAGAGGGCCTGGTGGGTGTTGTTTGGCACCTGGTAAGGATGTCCCTCCCTCCACATTGCAGGTATTAAGTGCCTCAGTGCTCACCTGGCAGGTGACGGGTGGCAGAATCAGTAGCTGGAAAGTGTTAGGAGTGTTAGAAAATGCCACAAAGGAGCGTCTATGGAAAAGGAAATGTAGGCTGCTCTGCTCGCTCTTGACTTGAAAATAGAGGGATTGATGGACAGATGGATTAATCAATAGATGGATGGACTGACCAACAGGCATGTTTCTAGATTCTAGCATCTTTTAAACTTTAACCAAGACAGAACAGACAGATCTGTCAGTCACCAGGAGAAAGCCTAATGTGCCACAATTGTGAAATTCTATCTGGTGTGGTGTCAGGAGAGCCGTCTCAACTAATAACTACCAATGTCAATGCGGTTTTTAATGTGTCATCTACAGCTGATGAGTTATTGGCTGAAATGTAAAAGTATTTTTGAGCCACCACTAATGGCTAATGGGTCTAATTTGCATTACCTGAGAGTGGATGAGATTTTCTTAAACATATCTGGGAGGCTTGACTGTTGTGGTTTTATGGTTTCTGAGATCCACACACTTTTAGTGAAGTAGAAGAGAAATATGAAGGAGACAGAGAACAACTACTATAGTATATCATAAGAACGAGGAGGGATTCCATCATTTAATGTTTAATTATGGTATGAGGGTCAGCAGGAGACCACAGCAGGTCACTGAACAGCTCCAGCTCTGTACAGAGGACACTGTAGTGTAAAAAAGAGCTGTGCTGCGAACTAAAAAAAATATGACATACAAAATCATCCATGACATTTGCAATGAGAACATTGGCTCTCCGTATGCCACTGCTTTAATATTGCTCTTTCTCTATCTACTACAGCTATATGATTTTGTATCCCGCTCTCTGCCCCTCTCTCTCCCTCTCTGGTCCAGATGTGAGTGAATGTAAGTCATTAGTGGAGAATGTATTAGGGTGTATCTGGGTCAGGCAGCACACTCCCTATGGCAGTAGCTGCAGAGTCTTGTCATAGTAGACAGCTGTTATATAAGAAACACTAGCTGACCGGTTCTGCAGAGGAAAAACTGTGCACTGTTCACACTGTTGGTTGGCCTACGAAGCCTCAGCAGTCACACCATGCAACACCTTAGTTCATCAACAGAAGTAATATTAATTTATATTGATTTTGTTTCAGCGACAGTGTTCAAACTTTCATTTTCAGGAATAATAGTTTTACATTAACTCCCCACTAGAAGAATAGATACAGTGGTGAAATAGAACTGCTGACAAAATACGTTGAAATCAAAGCGTGTAAAGATTTTGAATGTTAACATCTACTTGCACTTTAACCATTTAACATACAGTTCTCCGTTCCTTAACAACTCTCTTTAGCTACTAGCAAGGTTCTTCAAATCAAATAGTGAAAATCAATATTCAGCACTGTCTGACAATGTCCACCTTGTTAACTCTTCATTGAAGCTTTATGATCACTATAGGTTTGCAAGTAACATTTATTCTCTTGATTGGTTAACCTGCAGATTTTTCATTTAGTCAAAAAAGTGATAAAAGCCCATCACAAGGTGACATCGTTGGATCTATTCAGTTTATTATTAGAGGACTAAGAAAATCAGATAATATATTCACAAGAGGGTGCGACCGGTATTTTTTCCCCTTCAATAACAACTTTGCTTTGAAAAATTACAAAACAGTGAAAAAAAAATTGCAGATCCATTCTCTATCCATTAGTTAGTGATTAATTGATTAATGATGTCAGCTCTGGTTGTTTACACTTCAAAATGAATATTCAATCTCAAGACTGTTTTTCTGGATGCACCGTTCCATCCAAAGAACATATTCTAAATGATTTTCTACAAAATTTTCCAAAATTCAGCCTCACATAATTGATATATTTGGAAACTCTGGGATTTAAGTCATTTAAGTCATATTCAAACGACCTCATGTCCATAACCCTGTAGTGTACACTTGTAGTGACATAACACTGAGTAATTGGCTAAAATAGCTTCTCATTGAAAATGCATTGATTGTTGTGATTAAGTCAGAATGTTTTTCCTGGTAGATGACAGTGAATTGATATCACAACATTGCTACAGTGACACTACAGTCATAATTAAACTGTCTTGATTAAAAGTAATTGAACTATAAACAATGATAACATAAAATGAACAGCAGATGATAAGGTTTGAAGGAACACATTGATGTCACAGACAGACAGAGTACCTTTGGATCGCACAGGGACGCAGCCTAGACCCAGACAAGCCAAAGCCATGCTCACCAGCTGCCTACTCTTCTTCTTCTTTTCCTCTTTTTCGTCTTTCTCTGTCACTCCTCCCTTTCTCCTGCACACTACTTGTCATCTGCCTCTCAACAACACCACCTTATTCGCTCCTGCAGACCTTCTCTAAAACATTCCTGTGCAAGTCCAACATCCAGACTAGCAACATCTGCAGACACAGACCCTCCCCCTCCACCTCCTCACCCACCCACCTGCTGTCCCTGCTCTCTCCTCCCTCCAGCTGACCCAACACATCACTGAAAAGAAATACTTCTCCTTTATCCATATGATATGTGGATGTTTGACTTTGGCCTTGCTGAGAGCGTCATGGCACTCACAGGGAATGATGCACCTATGCATCGTCACAAACTCAAACACTTCTCTGTCCCGTCTCTGTTGTCTCTATGAGTCACCCCCGTCCGCTGGTGTCAGATGGTAGGATCCTGCCTGGGCATGGCCTGTCCCTGACCGTAATCTCTTTATGATGCAGTAATATGTGGAGGGAGGGAGGTGGTGGTGGTGGGGGTTCAGCCGCAAAGTATTAATGTATTAATCCACCACATGCTGGGAATATGTATCACGTGTTCAATCCTTCTATTGCTGCCACCAAAGAGTAATGATCTAAGTGTGTGTCAGTGAGAACACCTGACTATGTGTTGGTGTAAAAACCTTCATTTTAACAGCCAATTAATCTATGACCATTGAAATAATAAGGCACAAATTGGATATTTCAGGTCATAATTTGAAAAGCTGAAAGCAAATTATTCTTTATTATTAAGTCTCCTCATCAAGGAAACTTTGTCTTTGTCCACACTGATTATGAGGAGTCAACATTACCATGCAGTTACAAAATAAACAGCATGACACACACACACACACAGAAACAGAGAGAGTGTACGAGCACCCTGCTCGGTAATCTGCTGTAATCTGGAGCTCTGGCAGTTCCCTGACTTTGGAGTAGAGCTGGCGGAGCCAGCAGTCTGCTCGAGGAGCTTTCAGCCTCCCGCCGTGGCCGGGAACGACACAGACACACCGAAAATATCTGCACACACATGCGAACCCACCACGTGTCCGCACATGCTTCACCGCAGTGGTCAACATCGGCACCAACAGAGGAGAACATGGTCGTGAATATTAAATGTATGGCGGTTCCACGTGGCTCGCCTCAGTTATTTACAGCAGTTTCTCTAAACAGGGCCGCTGGGAGGCCTTTAATAGTCTGTCGTCCCTGGGGTTGTTTGTCAGTTTTTGTATTGAGTGATCTATGAAACATCTGGGCTGGATCACAGACCCTTTCAACCGCATATGAGCTGCATCGTAACCTGAGCTTCTTGGTTAGGACCCTAATGGTATGTCCCATCTGAGATGCTTATGGGCAAATCGCTTTCAGGATCATCTTAAGTCACTTAAAACACACTTTTACAGACTTGTTTTCATGGACGGATCACGCTCAATAATTTTGTAGATTTCAGTTTGATCTCTCTTGCATTGGTGCTCAAGATCCTCGACAGAGCTAGCATTCATGATGAATAAATACACATATAAAATTACTCTGTATCTCTCCCCTTCTGTTTCTCTCTATATTTGTCTCTATATTTTTGTCTCTGTCCTCCTTCCTCACAAAATGAATAAATCATTCTACCCCCATTCCTTTTTCCCATCCCTCTTCCTGCAGCTGCACACCTGCACTATTGTTCAGCCTCCCTCCTCAATCCCTCTGTTCTGCCCCTCTGACCTGCACAACATCCGTGTTGTAACATGTGTGTGAGAGAGAGAGAGAGAGACTGTGTGCACATTTCTATAAAGGTTTGATGACTGTCTGTTGTTTCTAGCAGAAGTGATTCACAGTGTCTGACAATGAAAACCAAAAGTCTTATTTTTAGCACCGGCCACGTCACAGTGAGCCTGACGAGCCAGAGAAAATATCAACAACATAACAGCAGGTTAAATGTTCAAGGGATTATTTCCTGGCTCTGCACACGCTGTTTACCCAATATTAAGAGACTCCATTTGAAATGCTCCTGTACTGCCCCTTAGTGGCACAGCATGAGCACTACACTCAGTCAGAGACAAAGCTGTATGTATGGACTGAAAATCACATCATTGAAATGCTGAGTGGATTTGTGAGCGCTGCCATATGTTCATCACATAGTTTCTATATGTTCTAAGAAGGGATGATCCAACTGAAAAAACAAATCAGTCAAAGTGTTCATTCTGTGGTAAACATTGTAATGGAGAAAATAAGGACACTATTCTGTAGAACATACATTATCTTCATGATTGAGTGGAAACTTAGATGGATGGGGTTAGATAAGTAGATTGATACCACTCTTATGTCTGTACAGTAAATATGTTGCCAGCAGCTGCTTAGCTCAGCTCAGCACAAAGGCTGGAAACAGGGAAACATGGCCAAGAAATGTCAGACACATAACTGGTCGTAACACCACAAAGTGTTGTTTTTACACTTTGGTTTTTGTACAGAAGTGTTAAAACAACACAATGCAAAATATCTAACAATATTGTCTGATGAAAACAAGATATAACGCCTTAGTTTGTGAGCTTGAGAGGTCTTGGTAGTTGGTTTTTGTTTGGACAGTCAGACTAGATGTTTCCCCCATTTCCAGCTTGATATTTACCATATGAGAGTGGTATAAAACTTATCAGCTAATTCTCTGCAAGAGTAAAAAAGCACATTTCCCACATTCTAAAATTTTTCTTTGACAGAGACATAGGAGTGGTTTTGATGTTTTCATTTTAGTCATGGAAAGAAAAAAAATATGTCAATTTATCGAGATGTGGAACTATTCCTTTAAGTCACATCTATTTGATTTTTATAGCCTAGATTCACAGATTGTCTCAGAGGACTTTGCGATAGGAACAACTTATGAAACCCTCTATCCTTAGATCCTCATTTCGGGAAATAAGAAAAACTCTTTAATGGGGGAAAAGGGGGTGAATGGAAAAATAATAGTTGAGGGATCCCTCTTTCAGGACAGACGCACATCCAATCAGTGTCATGAATACACAGAAGTAAAGATGAAATTGAAGTGGAGAAGTAAAATAGGCAAAATATAAATGCTCACAAAACAAAATGACAAAAAAAGTGCACAATTGAGTTTATATTTTCAGCTTGATTAAAGAAAAATAATTTGCAGCTGTTTGATTGAGTTTAAAAACTATATATTATGCACTTCAATGTGAGGCAAAAAAACATGAGCAGAACGATACGTTTCTGTCAGTGGACACATGGATGCTGGGAAAAGCAGGAGCAGGAGATCAATGTTTTATAATCTCCAGTTGTCGCAGGGGCTCGTCTCCTTGCTCAACCTTTTTGAGGCTTCTGTATTTCCCCAGTCCTCATCAATATTGCAGCATTGTTCCTAAAGAGGCAGTAATCAGGCGGGGAAATATGGAGAGAATAATAGAGTCACATAAACTGCAGGAAAAATGTTTGGTCAGTAGTGATTCCTGTAGCTTTTGTCTCCTCTAGTTTGGAAACATGCAGACAAATTAGCATGAATTTACACACATGATGTCAAACCCATAGTGTGTCTGAGGTAACACAGGGGTCACCTGGGGTCTGGATGTTTTGGATTAATGTTGTGCCTGGTAAATGACACGCTACATTCGTCTGCTTGCATAAGTTACTTATCATGGATTTCAGTGAATAACCCTGACAGAATAGAACAAATAAATCCTTTGGTACTCTCTGTTTTTAGGGTCACTGACAAAGGCTTGAATACAAATCGGTGAATGATGTCCTGTGTCTGCTCTGTGACGTGTAGATGATGCTCTTGAGTAGCTGGTTTTATTGATGCTATTTGGGACTCTGTGACAGCTACCGGACCGGCTCTCTTTAGCTTCTGTTATGTTTTGAAATTTGAGAGAGGGACACTACCCTCTTCTTTTTGGCTGTTGATCCCTTAGCAAATCATAATACCTTCATGCTGTAATGCCGATGTAACATAGCCTCCATGAAGCAGAGTGTGAGTGAACTACACACAGTTTGTCCTTGTTTTCATTTCTTTTGAGGCAGTCAAGACCAGTAGAATTATCTTTATCTTAGATATAGAACTTTGACCAGCAGATCTTCAGTTCAAGGATAAGTCTGGTGATATGTATTCTTCCTATTTTCAATATCATGACATAATAATTGACCCCACTAACAGGTCGTAAGTCTCTAGTCTCTCTATCAGCCAAAGCCTGATAGCATTTTTCTCTGTGTTAAAGAGCTCCATTGTCCAAATTAATACTGGTAAGATGCATCAATGTTCCTTCGTTACGATGAACACATTCGCCATCCTGCCATCTTAATAGTGGCTGACTGCAGTCAATATGACTCATAAGATTCAAAGTGTTTTGTGGCGATTTCCTTTCTACATGTTCTGCAAACATTTTCATCAAGTTTCCCTCAGCACTCTTACAAAAACCACCATGTTTTCATTGACACAAAAAAACGTAAATCAGATGCAATGCCTGTGGGCCTATGTCCCAGAGGATGTTACTGTGAGCAATCAAACATGGTCTTAAAGATAATTAAAATTTGAGACTGTAATCTTAACAGTGGAGAATTTTACTGAGGTTTGTTTTGAAACTATGTCATCCCTGGACTGAACTCTAACATAACTTCACATAAGTTGTCTATAGCTGTTTAGTTTACAGCAAAACTGTAGGCGTCTTGTTTTCATCTCCCTCCAACATAAGATCGGATATCGTCTCCGTGCAGACCAGCGGCAGGAGGGTGGGAACAAACGCCACTATCATGCCAACAATGATGGTGGCAGAGTGTGTGTGTGTATGTGTTTTCATATTGTTCTCTGTGTGTACTTGTCAAACAGACTTCAGCCAGCATTATCCTGTGTGTGTGTGTGTGTGTGTGTGTGTGTGTGTGTGTGTGTGTGTGTGTGTGTGTGCGTGAATGCTTCAGCCATGTTGGTGAAATGGCACGAGACAAGCCATCGCCCATGTTATTTTTAACTGCGTGTCTCCATGGAAACCGGCACATATGTGGGGGGGTGGGGGGGTGGGGTGATCTCCTGCTGTGTGTGTGTGTTGAGGAAGACTTCTACCGCTGGTCATAGTGTGTGTGTTTGAGTGTGCATGTGTGTGTACAGGTACAGGCATGTCTATGTGTGTGAGAGGGTCTATTAATTGTTTCTTATTTTTTAATCCAGCCTTTCAAATTAAAAGCATATATTTTTAGACCATTATGTTATAGTTTCTGAGCTCTCTCTCTGTGTGTGTGTGTGTGTGTGTGTGTGTGTGTGTGTGTGTGTACAGATATGTCACATGTGAGAGCCTGACAGAGAGAGACAGGGAGAGAAGGGAAGGGAGGGGAAAGGGCTTCTGAGGCAACTGAGGAAACACCAATGTGCTATACCTGACAACAGGAGGGGGTCTGCTGCTGCTACCTCTACCTGAAATAACCCACGATGGACTGCAAGTTCCACTAAACGCATCACCTACCAAAATGTCACCTGCCTTGTCTCCTACATGCAGGTGGACTGTGACTTAGCAATCAATATAAAATCTGCGGATAATTGATCTGCTTTTATCTACATTCATTAACATATAACACCCATGTACCAAAACCTCCATTTAAGAACTCTCATCTGTAGTGACACAGTAATGTAATTTGTAGTGAATGGTAGATAATTCTCTCTCCAGGAACAAAAAAAAACCTTCTGAATGCAGTTATTTTGGTCCTGCGTGCCGGGCGTGATCAATACTGACTCTTCATTATTTATAATTAATGGATCAATGAGTACATAGTGACCAAGACATTCCTCTGAGGTTTATGTTGGGTGAGGACATTCTTCTATAGCTTCAGAAACCATCCAACAGTTATCAACTGAGTGAACGTAGTCGTTTCTATGGAAACAACTTAAAGATTAAAGCTGTGAAGAGCGAGAGCCATGCCAGAGTGATTCCCATAATGCCTTGTGCCTGGGGATCTCAGGGAAAGAGAGAGAGAGAGAGAGAGAAGAGAGACAGACAGAGTGGGACACAGAGGAAGGAGAGGGAGTGTGTGTTTGTGTGTGTGTGTGTGTTTGTGTGTGTGTGTGTGTGTGTGTGGGTACGGTCCATGTATTACTCATGTTGTGGGGACCTTATTCTGTTTACACAGTCACATTGTGGAGACTCACCTTCCTCATAGTGACAAAATGTAAGTCCCTGTAACGTAAATCTTTAAATTTTACAGTGAAGACTTGAATTAAGTTTAGAGTTAGACAAGTAGTGGTTAAGGTTAGGGTAAGTCTCGAAGAATGTAAGTCAATGTAATGTCCTCTGAAGTGATGGAAACACAACTCTGTGTGCCAGCTCGTGTGTTTGTCAGCTCTAGAGGTGCTGTGCTACAAATCCCTGCTCTATTGTGATGGCCCACATGACCAAAGACACCAAACTCAGCATGTACACACAAACACACTAATAGAGCATGTGCAAACACACACACAGACAAAGACAATCGGGTTGATTTCTGATATCAGGACGACATTGCATTGACGTACATTAATTCCCTGAAAACTTAATCATAAACACAGTATGCCAAGCCCCAGCCTTTAGCCTAACATGAACTAAAGCTGAACCTTTATCTTAACCAAACAAGATGAATAGTCCATGCTCGCCATCGTAGTTTAACATTAGTTCTGCAGGTGTTTAATCATAAACTGGGAAAATTAAAAACTGACCTGATGAATCGTGAGCAAACTTGAATGTGTGTAAAATTTAATGCCAGTCCATCCAACAGTTTTTGAGGCTAGTGGAAAAATCAGGGAATCACCAAAGTCATTAAGATTCATCCCCTCAAAATCTCTCAAAAAGGGAGTCTACAAAATTTCATAATAAATCATCAAATAGTTCTTATGATATTTCAATCTGAACCACAGTGGTGGACCGACTCATCCACCGACTGATGTTACAGATGTTAGTCTTCACCCTAAAATGTAATGTTTTATCTTGTGATGCTCAGCTTTTAATTCCCAAACATATGTGACTGTGTAAAATATATTTTTGTTCCCAAAATATGAGTAGTACATGTGCCCACACATACACACACACCTTCATGAGCTCATCAGCATCACGGTCTCTAATTGAAGTCTTTACCTCACGCTCACACTCTCCATCTCTTTTTTCGTTCCATCCAATCATCTATTTGCATCTTTTCTTCTTTTGGATTTAATGTAGCCTATGTGCCTCCTCCCCATGTCCTCCTCTCTTTCTCCCTCTCCCTCTCCCTCTCCCCTCCCCCTCCCCCTGGGTGATGCCAGTGCTGTTGTCAGGCTGGAGCTGAAAGCAGCCAATCGCGTGGCTCTGTGCTGAGGAGCTCTGGGGTGATGTTAGGCAGTTTCATGCTCATACGATGAGCTTTGCCAAATGTAGGTCATGCTTCTCCTCTCTCTCTCGCTCTCTCTCACTTCTACAGACACACACACACACACACACACACACACATACGCATAAACCTCTTCACCCCTTCACAGACACACACACACATACACACAAAACAGATAAGGAAGTGTGTATTTTCATCACAGAGGTACACACACACAGCCACAGTCGCACAAAGGTGTACTCATACAAACACTGCACTTCATCCCTCCACACACACTCGGTCTAACATAGGGTGGGGTGGTGCTCTGCTCGGTGGTAACACACTCAGCTGTTTGGTAACAACTGGTAGATCTCTTCCCCACAGGACGAACGGCTCACAAGATGTTGGAATTCTTCCTCTGTAGCCAATATTTCCATCCATGATAAAAAATTGATTACAGAGTAAAATCACACTATGAAACAAAAGAAATAGTCCTGCCTTCCATTGAACTCTTTCTGAACTGCTTCTGTACATCACAAGCAGGATTTTGATGTGAGCAGGAGCCATAGGAGCCAGCAGATTATATATAAATCATGGAAATCACAGCCAATCAGAGACCTTAACCGAGCAGTCTGACCAGATTTAGAAAATAATGCAATGATTGGATGAATGGAAAGAAATGTATTTATTTTTTATTGGGTCATGAGTCCAATTTCCCCAGTGCAACCACACCCATCTAAGAATTTAGCTAACCCCTGTAAAGTTTTCCATTATACTTACTACTACATACTACATTATGGCCTGCTGTCAGGTTCAGACAGTTTAGACAGGAGTGTCCTTTAATATTTTTGGCAATAGTTTTGAGATCGCCCTTTCCTGTGTCTACCTGATTATACACCAGTGCACAAAACACGATCCATAAGTTTATGGTTTTCCAAGTTTGAACTTGACTGGTCTGCACAGAGACAATCTCAGCCCCATCCAACACCTTTGGACTGAATTAGATTTCTGACTACGAGCCAGACGTTGTTGTTGCCCAACAGCAGCAGACCTCATTAATGCTCTTGTGGCTGAATGGCAGTGATTCCTGGAAGCTAAAATCTTGTGGAAATACATGTCATGATGTCACATACATTTAATCACATACCATTTTATTTTGATGATAAGATTTAATGTTACCAGTAATGACATGAGTACATATACTGTTTAAAGACTGTGCTACCTATATGACAGGAAAAGAGTAAATGGAAAAAACACATTTTGGGGAACAAAAGGTAAAACAGACAAAAATCAAACCTCTTCAGTCATTTGGACCTTAAAACAGTTGTTTTTAATTGACACGATAAACCTTCATATATACATCATAACTTCTGTCAAGAGCAAGTCCTGTATTTTCTATATACACTATACTTGTATCCAAAGCAGTGGTCTAAGAAGTACCCAGATCTTTTACTTAATTAAAGTACCAATACATCAATCCAAAAATACTCAATTGCAAGTAAAAGTCCTGCATATTCTGTGTATAATCTAAATATACTTAAATTATCAAATGTACTATCACTTGACTGATACATCAATGTGTGAGTAACTATTTCCTGTTAAAGTTGGTCAAGATGAAACTAGTTTTAACTATTATTAATAGTTGCTATAAATGTAGTTGAGTAAAAGGGATTATATTGTGCAAGTAGTTTAATTTTCTACTTAAGTACTTGAAAAAATGTACTTTGTCACTCTCCACCACTGGGTTCTGTAAAAGTTTTAAAAACTACCTACAAAAATAATTACTACATCAATGTGAATTTTGTCAGACCTCAAATGATTTCTCTGTGCTAATGTTTCCAGAATTGATTTATTTTCGAACCAACATTTACTTTTGTCGACCCAAAAAATGTTCTTATTGACATTTAGCTCTTTTGTGGCTTACAGGGGGACCTTTCCTCTTAAATTGCTTTGTTGTGGGATATGAATTAGCATTACACCATGAGCTGCTGAAAAATACACAACCTCCCCTGACACACACACACACACACACACACTCACACACACACGCACAAAGCTCCTCCTCAGAGAGAGAATCATTTCTACTTCCCTGGGTTGCCACTGCTAGGTTGACCTATTTTTGTCCAGACCTCTCTCTCTCTCTCTTCTCTCTTTCTGTCTCTCTCCCTTGCTCACTCGCTCCAGCCCCATAATTCACCCTGCTTAATAATTCACTACAGCTTTATAAGCCTCTACTCTACTAAATGACAGGCTCAGGAAAACAACAACAGTTTTTACAGATGCAGTTTGCAAATCCACATAAATAGAATAGAGTGCACATATAAGATGCACTGAATGTCAGGTAGGATGTATTGTATATAGGAAGGAAGGGTACAGGGCTATAAGTTACTCAGAGCTGTAAGGAGTGTAAGTTGGCAGGTAATTTACATTCACCACATGACATTCATCACTTTTTGGAGGATAACAGAATGAGAACATAGAAAGAAACAGGGATAACAGGGATGGTGGTTGTGGGGTGTTATTGTAAAACTGCAGATTATTTGCAAGTCTATGCACAGACTCACTGTGCCTGATGTGATTGGATGGCCGGATGGGGCAGGAACCAATAAGGGGACCAGGAGGAAGAGAGCAGGCACACCGAGTACTCTTGCTGATGCTGGGCACACCCTGTAGCCCTCTCTGTGTGTGTGTGTGTGTGTGTGTGTGTGGCAGCGCCTATGAAATTATTGCGTATGATTATTTATATTTTCTATGCACATGTTTGAAAGACATGATATTTCCTTTCAACAAAAATCCCTGCCTCCTTTATTTTACATCTACCCTGCCCCCTTTTTAAATCTCCTCCCAGGAGCTGATGCAGAACAAAGACAACAACCATAATATATTCTGTACCCATATTGTCATTGCATTATAAATAACACTCGCACCTCCGCAGTTTTTGCATAAGCCCGTCTACCTGTGTGAATCTTTAAATTTGACGCTGTTATTTCTGAATTTCCTACTGGGGCTATTTTTAAGAGTTGCGAGCTACAGGAGATGGTTCAGTCTTTAAGGACTCTAGTGTGAAGAAGAATGAGGTGGTCCAGATGATCTACTTTTAAAGGAATAGCTTGGCATTTAACATCTTGCTGAAAGTCAGATGAGAATGTTGATACCACTTTTATGTCTGTCCATCCAATATAAAGCTACAGCCAGAATGCTTTACTTAGCGTAATGCATGGAATCAGCTGGCTCTGTCCAAAGGTTACAAAATTCACTTACAGGCACCACTCAACCTTAGTCAATTTCTATATTTTCTGTCTTCCTTGTTTAATCCTATGGAAGCAAATAAGGGTCATCAATATTCTGAGCTTCTGAAACGGTGTTGCATGTAAAAAATAATTGCATGCAGGTACTTAAATGTGTGAATATGTAAAAAACACAAATTCAACTTTGGGAATGTGTTAAAGGTTTTGCAGCTGTAGCTTCACATTTATCAAACAGACACAAGGGTGGTATTGATCTTCTAATTTAACTCTTTGCAAAAAAGCGAATAACCATGTTTCTGAAAAATTCCTTGAAGTCAGGACAAAAACAAATCTATTACATTAAAACAGCCTCATTGCTTCACTTCCTTGCTGTGTTTCCCACAGAGGCCCTAATGAGAGCACAGAAAGAGCAGAGAGGGTGTTGGGTGCGTGAGTGTGTGTGATGCTATAGTCTGATCGATGTGACAGTGAGAGTGAGTCTCCTCGAAGAACCCCGGCCTTATTGCTCTTCTCTTACACACTGCCCCCTCATACACATAACATACTCTGTCTCTCACTGTCTCTCTCACACACACACACACACACAGACACTGTACAATGGTACAGTTTCCTTCCCTTCTATCTCCTTCTGTCATCTTCTTCCCCCTGTCATCCTTTTATCTCTTGTTCCCTTCACCACTCCTTCTTTATTCCTTCAGCCCTTCTTCTTCTTTCTTCACTTTAACCACAGCTGCATCCTGGAGGCCAACCAACTGTGCTGATCGCATTGTCTCCGCTCCACCTCTACAGCCGACCAAATACCGATGGCTATTAGCCAACCAGCATCATGCAATGAAATATTCTGAACTGAAAGGTTCGCTGAGTAGCGCCAGAGCTTTCAGCTGCCAGCAAATGGTACTAGCTTCATTTCACTGAAGAAGGTCATGGTAACAGAAGCAATTAGATGATTAATCAATTGAGCTGATCAACAAAATACTGATCTGCCACATTTTATTACCAATTTTTTGTTCGTGTTTCAAGCAAACTTTGAATTGATGATTTTTCATTTGTCTTCATTTGTCTGGTTTTGGTACTCGCTGCAATCATGTATGTGTTCAAGTTCTTTCATTAGCAGTGATAGAATATTATATTTGTTTTTCTGTCATTTAATATTGAGACACATTGTGACAGGATTAGCATCATCAGTCTTTTGTGACGCTGTTGCCATTTGCAGAGTGAACTAGCTTTTTAGCATATTTATCTTGCTGGCTAATAATCTATTGGATATCCAGATAAACAGAAGATGAGGAGGCACATGAAATGGTGGATTACACCACTGAACAAAAAGCATCTCTAATCTCTAAACAACATACTAATCTAAATGTCATAAATGTGCCATCAATGTCTCACCAATGTCAAACTTTACTGAATAAAGTTCTGAAAAGTCTTGTTGTTGGATAAAAATGACAGCACAACCCCTCCGAGGTCAGATGAAAACAAAGTGAGCAGTTTGAGTCGGGGAAGAGGTGGCAGAGGATGGCCGCGTGGATAATCACCTCCCGAATCTACTGAGCGATTCTGACAGCTTTGAAGGAGTTGGAGATACAAACAAAGATTTTAAACCCCACCAGGGGATTTCACTTACATTTAATCCCCTCAGAGTTCAAGTAGGTTTCAGTTGGGG
>JBBMOC010000001.1:5310450-5326976 GCA_037975185.1 Centropyge bicolor
GGGGGGGGGGGGGTAAAATGCATGTGTGCATGTTGAAGTATCCATAATATTTAACTTTAAAAGTCTTCCAATACTCAACAAAACTGTCACACTACAAGGTCCATTTAGTAGATGTTCTAAAGCTTTTGATCATATCACTGAATCACAGAATCCAGTTACCCAGTTGTCCAGGTTTAATTTGAGGATTTCTTGCCCATGTAGGCTTTAAAGGGGAACTCCAAAAGTTGTATAAATCATTTTGTGGCTGCAGATGGAGCTATACAAAGTCGGATAAATTGCCTCATGTGGTGTTACTTGAGTCAGCATCAGTTTGGTTTGAAGACTACAAGTTTGAAAGTTTACCAGACCTCTGTTGCCTGCTCCACATTAGCCACTGCTAGCACATCCCTAATAGGTAAAATTGCATCGTGGGTAATGCACGTTTTGGCAAGGAAGATGAATTAATGGAGAAAAGATGATCTCTCTGATTCTGCTGCATCAATTGTCCATCATGCGTCTGAGTCACTATAGAGTGTAGAGTGCAATGCTAAATTGTTGGAGTGCATTTTTAAGTTGAGACTGAAAATTCATTCTTGACCTTGAAAACAAAGCTGGTGCTTTCAATCATGACTCATGATGTTCCTCAGCACATGGATCAGATTCTCCAGAACAGCTACTACATGGACTTTGTAGTGAAAGAGGAGTAAAGATAATGTGTCTGTCTTGGAGAGATGGATGCAGTTACACCTTTTAAACATCCGACTAGAATGATAAAAACCATCTCTGGAGGTGATTTGAGAGGCATTAGATTTCAGTCTGTCTTGAATGCTTCCCGCATTAATTTACACTTAGTTTTTTATGTCAGCTATCTGATCTGCCCCAGACCCATGAAATAACTTAGTGTAAATGGGGCAAAAATGGTGACGGTACAAGCTACAAAATCTCCTCCAAAGATATTAAATGCTTTGCAAACAGGCGTTAAACTTCAATTCAACTTCATGTGAAGAAACATAGCTGTGTTAACAAGACTGACAGATTTTATATACAAATTGTATTCATTCTGTAAAAGTAAAATTAGGAGATGTTAAAGGGTCTTTGCATTACCTTAAAATCACAGTTTGCTCATAGACTCAGAGGTGAGGTAGAGGAGTCAGGCTGCGTCGGTCAAGTGGTCATGTATCATAATGTATCATAAAATTGCAGTGCCCTTGATTGAAGAGGCCTCAACAGGTGAGATATGCAAATAGTACCATACTCCTGGGACACAACAAACATTCATTTTATCAGTAAGAAATGACCACTAGCATCTATTAAAACACGAAAGAATGAAATGTTGAACACTATGACTCCAAAGTAAAGGAAAGGACACATGAACCTTCCACAAGCCGGCTTTCACGTAGCTACATTAACGAGCTCTAAACTCCATCCTGCTCCCAATCCTGCTTCTTCTACAAGAGGACGCAACATAGCGAGATCAGTGTCAGTCCTATCCAATCTGTCTGTTTACTGCTGAGCTAAGCAAGGTATTTACTGTCTAAATCTGTTCAAAGGCTTTGAAACCACCGCCCTGGTCACATACCACCCTGGCTTTAAGAACGTATACTTACTGTACTCCAACCATATGGAGTCGAGACAAAGAAATGTTTTGAGAGAAACTTTCAGTTGGGCTTAGTATAGTAGCATAAAGGAATTATAAAAGGGTAAAGATAAGCAAATCATAACAATGTGTCCTAACTAATATAAATACTGCAGGCCAATGTTCCCATGAAGAGAAATATTAAGTTCATGGATTTGTTTTGTCTTTCATGAGCCACTTCCTGTTTCAACTTTTAAATGTGCATGCAAGTAGATGTATAACATAATAGACTATTATAATAAACATTCAGCACATCTGTCTACAACTTTGTTTTTAACTTCCAAGATGTGCTGTTCTAACAGTCTGCAAATGGCAAAAGTTGATTTCAGATGGTTTCGTAACTTATCAAAACTGTCAAACCCACATTAACCCAGAAGAGAAAGCAGGATCAGCACATGTCCTGAGCAATCTTTCCCTTGATAATGTTGGCACAACTTCAGCGATTTGAAGGGATATTTAAGTTTAATTACCTGTTTTATAGGGACATCCTCCATGATGACAAATACGTAGAGGGGAGGATTTTTGTAAAAGACACTCAATCTATCATCTCTAACATCCAAACCATTGTTTTATGTGGTGTAGGTACACAAAGTTTAGATATTGGTTTGCATTGGTTAATTTGAATTTGGTCTACAGAGTGCAGCTGTGCTCCTGTAAGTTCAAAAAAGTGAACTCAATAACGGGTCCCTGACACTGAGCAGCAGCCCTTTTGTATAATGTTAATTTTAATAATCCTAAAGTTTAAAAACCCATTCCTAATTCATCACTTTCTCTTTATCTGCATCTGTGATGGGTATAGACTTACTGTAATAAATCAGGGAGGATTAATGGCTTTTACCTGGTTTCACCTCTTCAGTGCATTTCATGGAATGAGAAAGAGATCCTGACAGCCTATAGACTCAACTGTAACGTGTTATAAATAATGAGCGCACTGTTCACTGCAGTCGTAAATATTAATCTATAATTACAGGAGCAAAATGCAAGATTAAAAAAAAAAAAGCACTCACAGAACTGCACTAAACCATTTGGTCATTGTGACTGAACATTGGTGGCATCTGCATGAGACAGGAAAAGCAGAGAACAACACACCCGGAAAATCAGTCCAGAGTTGCACTTGAATGAAAACGATGAGGTTATGTAAAAAAAAAAAAAAAAAGCTTCGTCTCATTAGAAACGACCTGTTTTTAGGCAGAGGCTCTGACTGTACTATAATGAGCAGTTGACGAGAGGAGAAAATGTATAATGCATTATCTCCCCTTTTATCCCGAGGATGAGAGGAGGGCCAGTTTCTATGGGACATCCAAGTGTTGGTCATGGATTCACGCATCTGTGTGTTTGTCTCCGCGTGTCGTATGTGCATGCGTGTAGATCTTTTATACATCTGTGTGGAGAGAAGAAAGGCTCGGGCCTCCCCTTGTGAGAGATTTCACCTTGTGAAACAGGAGACAGCAGAGAGGAAAAGAGACTAACCGACTGATGAAACTAAATAAATGAGCAACGCGTCACTCATCCAGATCATTTTTGTTTTCTTGACGCTGCAGCGTTTCACAAGCACCAAAATGCCAAAGCTACATTAACATGCATAAGCCGTTTACCATATGTGATAATGAGCGATGTGATCGTGTGAGATCATCGCTATCAGGGCTGTGACCACGCTGCAACGATAAACATCAGATGGTGTAAATGCGCGGCACAAAGGTTCAGCTGGGGCCGTATCATCCTCAGGATCACTGCTTCTGATCCACTGCAAACCATATGGCTCTGCTTCACTTTAACACGCATGGATTAAAGGTCTGGTTTGCCCAGCCACAGACACTTGATTTGAATCTGTCAGTATCACTTTACGTGCAGCTCTTTATTTTTCCTGAAATATGGCAACCAGGCTTTTAATTAGAATGTGAAGATTTCTACTCAGTGATGCCTGACATCCCAGTCAGAGCCTCAAACGCTCCTAAATGTTTTAACGGTAGCTCAGTTTTTTGCTTTGTTGTCTGAGAGGGATTTTTGTCTGTCCAACATATATGTATTAATGAAATAATAACCCTCTTTTAAAAATACTTTAAAAGAGGGTTATTATTTCATTAACACACACACACACACACACAATAGTGCTGGGAAGTCCCCAGTAAGTCACACAATCGGTTAATTGTAATTTCTTGCTACTGTAATTATTCGACTGTGTGGTGATAATTACTAGATCGTAGAATTGGAGCAGAATCTGTCATACTGTAATTATTTTACACATGTTGTATCTGGAGTCTCAGTACTGTATAATACTGGATAAACAACTTGAACGTGGATATAATTCTTCCAGATTTTTAGCCCTGGCAGCAGTTGACCTGATGGTCAGGCCACAACTTTGGTCCAGAAATATCCCAACAACTACAGGATGGATTGTCATGAAATTTGAGAGAAACATTCACGGTGCCCAGAGGATGAATCCTAATGACTTTGGTGGTCTCATGACCTTTCCTCTAGCGCCACCTGAAGGCCAAAGTTATCCATGTATCAACTGAAATATCTCAGCATTCACTGTAGAGATAAGTATAACAGACATTCATGGTTCCAAGAGGATGAAGCATAAAGACTTTGTTGATCCCTTGTAAATAGAAGATAGCATTGGGATTTTGAGTGAAATTTCTTTACAACTTTTAAATGACTTGCCATGAAATTGGTCTCAAATATTTATGTTGCACTCAGGATGAATTGTAATAATTCTGATGATTCCTCAAACCATCAAACACCTGCAAGTTCATACCATCTCCTTGGCTGTACTTTGTGTCTGTGCAAGCATGCTAACCTGCTATACTAAGATGATGACCGTTGTGGCCTAAACATTATAGCTGCTAAAGATTAGCATGTTGTCTTTATAAGCATCTCAGCATGTGTGTACAACCTCATAGAGCTGCTAACATGTCTGTAGACTCTTTTTTACTGTACAGCTCAATAACTTCTTGCAATCATTTTCCTGCTGATATCCTCACCTCACCTCTTTCCCCCCCTCCCCTCCTCTCCTCTGTAACAGCTGTGGTTGCCTGCAGCGTTTAGCTAACGCATCTCTGGCCTGTCATCCAGAGGTACATTAGCGCGCTCATCAAGCAGGACATACAACACGCATGCAAAGCCTACACACAGGACATGCTCACACTGTAAAGCTTATAGTGTCATTCCTACTGCACCCTTTGTGTGGGACTCCTCATATACGAGGTTCCTAAAAAAAGGGAACGCCTGTTTGTGAAGGAAAATAGGTTGAAGCTGTGAGAAGTGTGTGCGTGTGCATGTGTGCATGTGTTTGTGTGAGAAGCAGAAGAAAGTGGTTGGCTTTGGTAGGCTCACTGATACAATTGATAGTGACAAATATATGGCTAATTAGTGCAGCCTTGGCTCGGCTGTCCTCACCTCTCACCAACCCGCTGTGAAATTGGATTAATTTACCTCGCCTTAATACACTGTATCAGCCGTGGAATTCAACCAATTGCAGGTTTCTTTAATGAGCACAGATTTGTTTCTAATTTGGAGAGAAGCATGTTTAAAATTTTGTTTAATCTACAATGCATGTTCACATACTTTAATGTAGTTATGTGCGCTCTCTCTCTTTCACACAGGCATGTCTGCACAGCATGGTGAGCATGTTGACTTCTTCAAGGCAGGGGTTGCTAGTAGTCCAATTAGGTTGGCTCTTCTTTACCGCGTGCTAAGGTTCTTACAAAAGACAATCTGTTTCTAAGGAACTCCTTAAGAGCAGCTCAGTCCTTAAAACAAGCAGCAGACAACATCTCCTAAGCTTTTTTCTGACTCCATCTGTTTCCATCTTGTGCTGATAGTTTACTAAGTCCATCCAGAAGCTCGTCTGAAAATCATCTCAACCGTTCAAGCTTTGCCCCTAAATCCCCAGTTGATACTCATAATCTCCACTGTCCATATTCTGAACCCTCCACAAGCACATAGTCACAACATTATTGATATAATTGGCTTCCCATCCTATTTTTGTCATCGGCTAATACCAGGCTACAACAACTGACAGCTCAGGTCATTCCAGCTATAGGGGTAGTATTACCAATCCTGCTGAGCCAATGCGTAAAATAACTAAGTCTCTAAAACCTGTAGGTGCACATTCCAGTATATGTGAATTTAACTAATCTGAGACTGAGATAATCAGGGTTAAGTTCAAGGAGTGCTTAAAAATGGCTTGGATTCATCTTTGTAATATTAGCGTGTCTCGTGTGACTCACCGTGAACTCCATTTTTCCACATATTTCTCCAGTCTCTTCTGCATCTCTCTTTTTATCCCTGTCTGTTTTAACATGACTGCTCTTTGCCAACAGCACCCCTGCGAAGTACAAAAACGTCCGTCTGTGAGAGCCTCTGCGTGGGACTTTCTTGTGATGCTGAGAGGAAATCACTGAGTGAGTAAGAGAGCGAGGGATAGAGAAGTGTGTCTATCTACTAGAACTGTTTGTCTCACTAAAACAATGAAAAAAAAACACAATTCAAACTTTTAATACAGAGAAAGGTTCTGAAGGTAACTGAAAGAAATATGTACTATTATTTGTGAGCTTTCATTTGAAGTTGATTATGGAAATTAACGGCATCATCTTTCGGCTGTTTGGAGTTATTTTTTGAGCTGAACCTCCAACAAACAGTTTAACCAACTTTCATTTTAATTTTAAAGCCCCTAAAAAGAAAGAGTTACTAATCCTAAATATTCTTATATCTTGAATATTTAATGCCCATGTCTAAATAGGGTACAATACAAACAAAATCCTGAGCTGTTTATTAAGAGTTTAAGAGCAAATGTTGCCTGAACGCACCCCCTTCATCTCAAACCCCACCATCAACACTCCTGAAATTCCCCCCCAGTTGAGAATTGGAAGCAGTGACAGTGACATCAGGCGATTATTTTTTGGATGAATCTATGTAAATTCCCAGTTCTGAGTCTTCAAATGTCTTGTTTTGTCTGACCAACAGTCCAAAAGATGTAAAATTGTCAGTGCTACATACAACAGACATTTTGGATCGATTGACTCCTGATGATTAATTTTCAGTTTGAGCGACTAATTGGTTCTACTGAAATCTTGAGATATGGTGAAACCTTAATTACAATTCACAAAAAGCTATTCTTCAAATTGCTAACTTACTAGTTGTCATTATCACAAGCAGCTTAACTTGTTTGCCAACATAGAACAGCCACAGGTTTGCAGCCAATAAAGGACAATTCTTTCACACGACACTGTTTTCCCTTTACACTGTCTCTTGTGACTCTGCTAATGTAATATATGCTAAAGATCAGACAACATCTATGTCTGTCTGACAACTTCTTTGCTTTTGAGTGTGGTGACTTCAGAGTCTATTGAAATCTATTGTTATGTAATACTGCATAAAGAAAAATTACAGCCCTGAACACTACAATGTTACATGCTGGAGTCACGAGACTACAAAGAAAGATGTACACACACACACACACACACACACACACACACACACACACAAACACACACTGACACTCGGACACACAGACACTGACCCAGAGAGATTGCTGAGTATGTGCATTTTTTTGGTCCCCAGCCATCTGTCAAAGGTTTTTGGGGGAATAGTGATGATGATGGGGTCTCCAGACAGAGATGACAGCAGTTCAGGACAGTTCAGTTTAGCATGTCACAGGAGGCTGACACACAAATCTGCACACACACACACAAAAAGGCGTTTATGCCTGGAAAGACATATTGAATACACACACAAACAGAAGCAACACGCTGAGCTGCAGTGGCAAGTTTTACTGGGAAACAGAACTGGAATGTAATTTTTTGTGTATCTCTTGTATACACCAGCACTGTTAAACATGGTTTAACTAAAATTTGATTACCTACTTCTGGAGGATGGGCAGTGTCCGCATGTCTACGCTGATGTGAAATGAAGTTAAGCACTTAATGACATCCTATCAGAAGTGAGACAACTTTGTGTGCAAGACATACACATATGCAATGTGTGATATGCAAGTTTACTTCAACATTTTTTTCTCTTCTACAAACTAGCAGAGGCTATATTTTTTGCTTTTTATACAAAAAGCAACACACAGTCTTTAAAAGTTCTGCCTGAGTCACGTCAGATAGTTTTTTGGCAACGCTGGTTGTCTAACAGTGATGACAACAACTCTCATGATCTTCACGATGTCGTCAAACTACATCTATTGTCATTATTTTGATTGTGAGACCCCTAGTGGCAGAAATTACATACGCTTAGAGGGACATAAGTGTATTTAAATATAATAAAACTACTGTTACTCAGTCATAGAACTGCATTGAACATTATTCATATTTAAAGAACAGAAGTAATTATGAGGTGATATCAACATACAGATAGTAATGAATTCAACTGCAAAACATGAATACATACACATCAATGTATGTTACCGCACACTTTGTAGCCGTGAGCTACTATTTGCTTTAGTCTGTACTTTATAGAGCCAATATTCTGTCCTTGATGGTTTGAGCCAAAGTTTGAAGTAGTTCTGTTTATTCCTGGCGTAACTGCTCAGCTATAGCACAACTACAACAACATGAAAAAGCCAGAGGCCAGCTTGCACAGATGAGGAATCATCTCCAGAAAAGCGAGCACGCCAGCCATCCAGTCGGCCGAGCGCTGTGATGTACAGACCAAGAGGTTCTGCATGCATGTTTTATTGCAGGCTGCAACAGCAACAGAGACAGGGGCACTTAAAGCGGAATTTCAAATGATAACATGAGAGACAGAAAGAAGAGGCTCGAAAGAGTTCAGCGGGTTGGGTGTGCGTGTGATGCCCTTGTGTGTGTGTGTGTGTGTATTTTCATGTGTGAGTGTATTTATGTCTATGTGAGGCGGTGTGTGAGTGTTTACCTGCTGGTAGTGGAAGACTGATCTGAAAGCATGTCAACTCTATGTGTGTGTGTGTGTGCGTGTGTGTTACTGTATATGAGGCAGTAGAAGCACTTTAGCCAAAATTAGCATAGAGGTAATTGGGCCATGAGAACAGAAAATGTGCAGCGATGATTTTTACTCTCCGTGACATAAGAGACTGCGAGGAGCTGAATAAAATAAGCAGTGTTTGTGTGTAAGTCGAGCAGAGCTGCAGCTGGGTGCTCTGTTGTCTTCAGCTCCTAATAACAACAAAGTGTGCGACGGCGTAAGTTTACATCCCTGCGCATGCAATGTCATCACATCCCACTCTCGTGACCCCCCCACATGTCATGCCCACATATTTGTGTGGTAACATAAGTGGACATATGCTGACCATATGCTTTGATTTAGTTGTGGTAGTTTGTGTGCGTCTGTCATACACAATCATGAGCACAACAAAAAGAGAAACAATGCAGGGGAAAGAAATACAGAGATTGCCACAACTCAAAATGTAATAAGGATAATAATTTAAACCACGTTGAATGATTTAAGTCCTCTTCACCACTGCCTCTTTTTCTTCACAATGTCATTCTGGGACTTTTGTCTCAGAATTTCCCCTTGTACACAAAAATATCAAAATGAAAGTGCTGCGTTACTGCAACCATTTAATCACACTAAATGAGGACCTTCGTTCTCACCAGAGGATGAGCCGTTTTCACTTGGATACTCCCATGCATGTATTAAACTTTAAATGAGATGCCTGTTCGTTTCATTAAAGCTGCTTGCCCAGTGCACACACAGATCAGTGTCTTTTGGTGGCACTGAGTGGCTCACTGCCCGCATGAATGAATGGGCTCTTTCAAATATAAATTTGGCCAAATCCTTCTAATTGTAAAAAGAGTCATTTCCGAATGTGAACATCACATGACCCTGTAGTTTAGATGGTGGCCACCACATCAAAACGGCTCCAAACACAAATGCTGCTCCTCAGGGTTCGTCTGTAAACATTTCCTTCACCCTCAGGCCAAAATGCACAATTAATATCGTAAAATCTAATGAGCATGAAATTTGCTCAAGATAATCACACTCTCATGAGGATAAACCTTTTTGAGCATTGTGGTTCAGGCCAACAGTTGGTAAGAACTGAAGGTTGCACAGTGGACACCTCAAACTGCAAACAAGGTCAGGTATTACTCTGAATTATGAATTCTTGAACCTTGAAGAACAGAAAATACATTTTTATGTGCCAGGGAGAGAAACACTCAAATGTGCAATGGAAAGCAAATCTAAAAACATTTTTGGTTCATGCACCGGGCAAGCAATTTTCATTCAAGTGAGCTGGCACCATTTTAAAGTTTGATATCCACATCTTATTATATATCCATGTTCTGGGACTGTCCATCACCTGTCGTTTCTCTGGTGCCACCATCAGGTCCGCGTTTCAGTTTGTTTACAAATACCTGCCAACCTAATAATATTTCCATCATCAGCCTCAGCTGTACTTTGTGTTTAGCACTAATTAGCAAATGTTGTCAATATGGCAAAATTACCTGTTAGACCGACATTTAGCTCAAAGCATGGTAGCCTCACAGGGCTGCTGGCACAGCTGCACAATCTCAGTGTTGGTGTGTTCAAACGAAAAGTGGGTGTCACTCTTTAATATTCTCGTCAGCATTTTCTACTGCCGTCTCTCTTCATTTTTTAAAATATTTTTTTTTACCATATTGTATTTTTTCCTCTCTTTTCACATCAGAAGCCTTTACTACCATGGCCTTCCCTTATCTTCCTCTGTCTCTCTCCCTTTCGCTCTGTTATCAAACTTTCTTCCTCCTCTCCTCTCCTCTCAGGCTTGTGAGTGTCTGGGTGGAAATCAAAGTGCATTAAACATTAAATATGCTGTCAAGAGGCAGAAGTCTCTCCATGCTGATGATGATGGGGAAAGTAGGGCAGTGAGGGAGGAGGTATGGATGGAGAGGAGGAGGGAGGAGGAGGAGAATGGACACAGATATGCAAAGATGGAGGGAAAGACAGATGGAGGCAGAGACACTGAAGAAGAAGAAGAGACACAAGAGCACATAAATCATCACACATATTTGATTTGGAAAACATCCGAATTGATGTGCTTGGTGTGAACTGTGTGTGTGTGTGTCTGTGGTTAGGTGTGAGACAGACAAGATGTGCCCGGACAGAGTGCATCCTAACCTGCCTTGTGCGGTTGAAATCAGATCCCTGAACCACACACAGAAACACACACTGAACAGATTAAGCCTGTTGCAGTATAAAGTTGGTAAATATGTCTCTATTTCTCTTTTTACTGTAGGAGTTTTTTTGTTTGCAAGTGAGAGACAGTGAAAAAAACACATTTACTTCCAGACCACTGAGGCTCACACACTCCACACACATTTTGTCCATAACAAACTGTTTCAACAATATGATGCACGCTGCAGAATAGATGCTAGTTGTACTACAAAAAAAATAGAGTTAAAATGTATGACCGGTAAGAGAGAGAGAGAGAGAGAGAGAGAGAGATTGACTCAGCTGAAAGGTTAAAGCAGGCCTCCCTCTCTCTCCTGTTACTATGCAGACTAGCGAGATAGAGCAG
The DNA here is from genome assembly GCA_037975185.1 of Centropyge bicolor. Taxonomy (NCBI): domain Eukaryota; kingdom Metazoa; phylum Chordata; class Actinopteri; family Pomacanthidae; genus Centropyge; species Centropyge bicolor. The sequence goes on from JBBMOC010000001.1 coordinate 5,321,541, forward strand.
TCCCCCGCTGCCACAGGCCATACTCTCTCAAATTCAAATTCAAAGTCAAATTTGCTTTAATGGCATACCAGGAAGAAACCAGTGTTGCCAGAGCGGTACAATGTATTTGCTACAGACCAATATTTTCACATTAAAATCCCTTCCTTGTGTGTGTGTGTGTGTGTGTGTGTGTAAGAGAGAGAGAGAGATTCTGCTTCTGTACCCAAACCTGTTATCCTACAGTGAGTTTTATAAGTAATTAATTGTAGCCTCATTTATTTAACCAAATAAATATTAATAAAAATAAATAAAAAGCCCAAAACATAAAACCTATGTAAATGCTCTGTTTCACACATTATTCCAAGCTGGTTAAACCCAGTTGCTATTATTGCTTGTTACATGTTTTTAACAAGTGAAACCACAAACCATATATAGCTCCTTTACAAATGGCTGGATTGATTGTTTTAATGCTGTGATAGCATTGATATTATTTGGATTATTGCAGTCATTTTGCCACAGGTTTATTAATATTTGTTCTTTTTGCCAGTAAACCGGTTCATATCTTAGGTTTTTTGAACGGTGGGAGGCTGATAGCAACGGTTGTTTGTGTTGCTTGTGATTACAGTCTGTACAATGTAACCTGAACATGGTATTAGCTCACCTGAGGACAAACAATGGAGTTAGGAAAAATCAAGACGAAGACCCTGCAGCCATGGGGGGGCCTGTCTGTGTTCCCTAATTCCTATGCTTGCAGGGTGCTATGTTCCTGAGCTCAGTATAAGTAGCCCTAACCCTGGAAACAGAGGAACTTCGGAGCATAGAACCCTGGGAAGACAGGACCCTTTGTTATGATCCCTTTATGTGCCATATAAATGTGGAGAACCCTCGGAACATAGGAATAACTCCCAGACATGCCAGCAGCTCTGTGGCAGCAAAAGTTTGACCTGGTGATGGCATGAAATGAAAAGCCTTTCAGGGACATGAATATCTGTAATATCGATGCATTTCTACATCCAGCTTTATTTGATACCATTTGTGTAAATTATAATTTAATAGAGTGTAATTTATACACTCTATTGAAAGTACAGAAGATATATTTAAAAAAAAAAAAAACAGAGTCAGATTTTCAACCCAAAGCTGGGGTATCGTTTTTTGTATGCTAGTGTAATATAAAAGTTTACACACTACTCTGTATCACATTTCACTGCAAAGAAAACAAAAATGTCCCCCTCACGGTCGCGCCAAAGTGAAGGGATCACCACTGTGTACTCAGAGTAACACATGTAGAAAATACTAAACAAGTCCTTGTGGTTTAATGAGCAGCTCTCTGTTTGGAGCTGAGCAACAGCAGCTGCGTCCAGCGACTGCAGCTTCTCAGACGCCGGGTCCTCATGAAGTTTCTGTATAACATCTGTACAATCTGTTTATTGGCTGTTTGGGACAAATAAACACGGAATGTAAACACCAGTGGTCGGATTTGTGTAAGTAGCACAAGGCCAAAATATGTGCCATGTTCAGTACGAACACACTTTCTTTGAAACTGTTAACTCTTCTGAGAATTTAGCTGCTTTCTCTTTAGCCCATTATATCGTATTTTTTCATATGTGATCAACTCGTATTTATTCATATATATTAGACATATTCTCAGATTGTATGAAAAGGGTTGTCTCTTCAGCAGTGTCGATGCAACACTTAACAGAAGGTGATGGTTTTTCAATGCTGCTTGTGCTTTGAATCCTCACTCTTATAGCTAAACTTCTTTATTCTTAAATGTGTTTGGATGGTTAACATCTCAAACTAACTCCAATTTTACCCTTGTCTCAGTTGGATGGATGGTGTGAGTGTCTTACTTCGGCTAACATCTTGGTTGCTAAGTGCTTAGTTGCTGGATGAGGTGGAAGAATCAGAACTTATATAAGGACTGTACTCATACCATGGTCTTTTCTTTCAGAAAAATTACAAAGGACATTGGTTTTGGTCAGCGGCTGGTATGATAACATCAAAAATGCTCTACATGAAAGTTTGTTTACTTCAGATTTTGTTTGTTTCGTTTTCTGCTGTGTGGTGACATTTATATAAACATTGGCTTTTGGCATGACAGCATCAGTATCGCTGGACTGTACATAGCAATAACAGCAAAATAGCAACAATTATGATACACTGAATATAGTCCTAAAAAAGAAAATCAACCGGTCGATCGACGGAAAACCTGTCTGCAATTATTCTGATAAGCAGTTGTCTCTGTGTAAAAGCAGAAATGCCAGATGTTCTCTGGCTTCAACCCCACAATATAAATACTCACTAATCTACTGTAATAACAAATAGAATATCTTTGGGGCTTTGGTGCCTTAAGATGGTACATTGGCCTCACTAGCCTCTGACATCCCGAGAACAAAACACTTAATGACAATTAATGAACAAACAATCCAGGTATCAAGTCACTTCATTTAGGTTTTCTGAACCTGCTCCATGTTTGGTCCAAAGTTTAGCTCAGGTTGGCTACCAGGTATAATCTCCCTTTTAAGGTATAATACAGCATGTAGCATTTCTGCATTAAAATGTCCTATGTTATGTACTTTGCTGAGTTGTTTCCTTACATTATCCCAAACAACAATTTTCAAACCCAGAGTAATGCATGCTTTTATTCAAGGTATCCTCTTTACCTTCTGTAGCTTTAACTTCCAGGATAAAACCAAATTTAACATTAATAAAACTTTAATTCATCAGCAGTGGTGGTTTATTAACAATGGGGACGACAACTATCCCACTATCCCACGCTACTTCCTGACGTCTTCAAGCTACATCGTTTGTTATTGTTTAGATTGAACGACCTGTAGAAATTACATACTGCGCCTTTAAAGTAGTAACACCTTGAATTATATAATGATATACATTTCTCTGCACCACTGTATTACAGTTTGGGACACCTGTCAGCATCTGTGTTGTTCAAGTGGAAGAGGAATGACAGGGCAGAGTGCGTGAAAGATCTTACAACAGGTCATCAAACAAGCTGAAAGTTGTTGAAAGTAGTTGACTTTGTGACAGTTAACACCGTGTGTCAGTGGAGAGCTATCATTTCTACTACAGCCAGTGCTAACAGATGACTATCAGAACAGACTGTTTGAGCAAGGGTTGATGAATATCCAACACAACACATTGTTTTCCATGAACGTGACAGACACAAACTGCCTCAGCACCATCTGAACACGGCCCACTGCCACGTTCAGGATCAATCCAAGTTAGCTCCATATTGACTGCCTTGAATCCTGATACACTCTACGCTGAAGTGAGGAAACTCACTGTTGTCACTGACATTTAATCTCAGTCTGTGTGTATACACAGAAATATTCAGCTCCTCAGGGTTATTGCTGCCATTTGAGAGCAAGAGAGAAGATAATAGCCCTTTTGAAAGCAGAATAAAAATAGCAAAACTTTGGTGGGCATCCAAGTATGAGCATTGGTCTACAGAGGACTCAAACTCTCCCTGCAACCAAGTTGAAGTCCCACACAGACAGCCAATTCAATTTTCTCTGTCATTTTGTTTTTATTTTCATTTTGTAGAATAAACTGTGCACTATCAATATTTCTTATGTGGAATAATGTTTACTTAGTTATTACATCTTTTTTTAATAATATAAAATATAGATATATCTACCTACCAAAATAGAGATGAAGGATGAATAGAGATCCCAGACGTTGACTTGCCAAGTGATTATGCTGCTAACTGACAAAAACGTATGTACCGCAAATGATCTGGTGAATCGCACAATTCAAGCAGAGGCCAGTCATTGCAGCCACTTCTCAACTCAAACTCACAAAGGGATAGTGAAGAGATCGCTGCAGCTACAGAGAAGAGGGCACCATAAAATTCCAGTGTAAAAGGGTCGTAGCTGCAGTCACATGGTGAGAATTTGGTTCTAAATTTCTGACACTGCCTGGGTTTTGATGCAGGTGAAGAAAACTTTAAATTGATGAATGATGATCACGTCTTATGATCTAAGACCACCATTTAATTGAAATCACAATATAAAGGGTTATTTTTACCTCTCAGATTGTGTTTTTTTAATATAGAGGCCTGGAAGTGAAAAACTACATTTCACAAGAGAGAAGAAAAGATTCTGAAAAACAAACAATTTTATGTATCAGAATTTCATCTTTTCTAATTTCCTACATTTGTCTTTCAGCCTAGAGTAACAGAGTCTGAATTGATTGCTCGAGCTCAATTTTCGGGTTTGAGATTCACTAAAGTCTGAGAAAAGCATGTGCTAAGTGATGCTCATCTTGTACGTCTTGACTGGCTGTAGGGATATAGAAGCACAATCCACTCAACAGATCAATATTTCAGGGTTTTCTGAGCACAACAGGTGTATCAAACGAGCAGGTTTAGCGTTGCTGGCAGGTTTGAGGAGTTTGGAACAGTGAGTGTATCGTGAAAGTGTGTTTGCGTGCAGAGACTTTCGGAGCGTTTTTTTACTACGGCACAAGGATTTCAGCACAGAGAAATATAAATGTCTGTCCCCTTTCTGCTGGACCAAATGCAAACAGTCATTGTGGCATCAGAGCCTCGTTCATCCACATCCACAGGAGTAAACAGAAAAACAATGAAAGTGTTTCATGCAATAAAGAACGCATCACTCACACATATGCACAGATGTGTGTGCGTGTGTTGGGGGTTGGGGGGGGGGGGGTAAATCTAAAGGAGTTCATGAGGCTTTAGGCCCTAAAATGCTCTTTGATTATGATAACCTGCAGCATTTACACAGACATGGACTAAAAGCAGTGAAAGGGAGCGTCTAAAATCCACAGCTTTATTCTGAAGGGACTGCAGAGGACATAAATAATATGTAGCTGCTGCGCTGTTACTCTGAATTGATCTCTCATTGATGCCCCATGATTTTTTTTTTTTTTAATCTGATACATGTATTGCAATTATATCAACACCTGAATATCTAGTCTCCCATCAGTCCATATTTACCCTGCAACATGGACCTCTGGATTCATTATTGATGCTGTGTTGGTGCATGTGGATAGGGTGGGTTTGGCGCACGGGGAGTCGCCTGTGAAAACCCCAACACACACACACACACACACACACACACACGTCTCAAGAAGAAGCCATTTAACACACACTCGACCCTGAACTTCACGTATTCCCACCCTGGACGACACGACCCCCGCAAACTGCGCCTGCACATGCTTCAGGTGTGCGCAAACCCCGCAGTAAACCAGACTGCGATGCTGAGCCAATGCAGCGGCAACACACGCCCCTCCACACACACACACACACATCGACACACACACACACACACACATCCGAGTCTGGACCTCCAAATGAATGAGCAGCATCCTGCGCATCTCGATGTTGCTGGATGCTCAAATGTGCAAATGCAGCCGTGTGGCACATTTCAATGGAGGGGTGGTGGGAGGAGGAGGAGGGGGGGAAGAGGAGGAGGGGAG
>JBBMOC010000001.1:5327372-5354759 GCA_037975185.1 Centropyge bicolor
TTTTTTTTTCTCTCAGAAGGCTCAGATGCACTCGTGCTGGTCTACTTACGCACAGCCTCCTTTTTCGGGTCTAGGGCACTGGCGGTCTGCTGGATCTGGCCTATTTTGTTCTGCAGGACCCAGACCCGCTGGTTGGTGCTCATGATGTCGTTCTCCAGCTCCTGAAATAAGGAGCAGGCATGCCGGGCCAGGTCCGACAGCTGTCGCAAGGTCCGGGACAGAACCACGTTGCTGATGGCACACAGGTCCTCGAACAGCAGCCCTTCATCGTTAGGGATCTGGTGCCTGCACAGAAGCTGCGGCTCCACGATCCGTTTGGCGAATGGCATTATGCACGCCACAGATGATAGGAGGTGTAAGCCAAGTGTAAATTCCCACTGCCTAGAAGGAAAAGGAGAAAGGGGGGAAACATCCAAATATATAAATCCACAAAAAAAAGAGGTTCAGGCCGACCGTGCGTAATTTCCCCCCCACCGGGCGTCAATCCAAAGTTCCCAGGTTCTCCTTGAGATCCTCCATCCTGCTTGCTTGGTTCGTGGGGGGAATCACTCACACTCCCGCTCACACACACGCACACACATGCACACACATGCAGGACACGGCGAAGCTCGGGTCAGCGGTGTGAGGATGCGTGCGGAGTCTGCGATCACGGGTCGCCGCCGCCGCCGCGCAGCGTTCCAAGCAGCCCGAGCGCACAGGAAGCGGCGCGCGCGCGTTTCAAAATAAGATCGCGAAACCTGCGTCGAGTCAGGATTAATGACGCGCGAGAGGTTTGTGAGAGATAGTGGAAGATGCACAGAATATAATATGAGGTAATAATGTACAGGATATCTTATAAAGGTCGTCCTTCGCTGTGCTGTTGTTGCGTGCCCAGTTTGCTTTTATTTTTAGGTCTGTTCTTGGTTTTCCGGTCTCATTGTGGTTGTTTTTTTTACGGGGGGAGCGGGGGGATTGATGCAGCCTGGCTCTGTGGCCTGAGCAGTGTGCAGGCTGAGAGGATGAGAGAGGAGACTGAGGTAAAACCTGGAGATGTGGATGTGTGCACACAGGGAGGAGGGATGGAAGTCAAGCATCATGTCAGGAGACAGCTGATTGATCCTGATGTGGGTGATCAGGTGAAAGGAAAATCTATAAGAAAAATTATCAGTATCAAACATTTGCATATGCAAACCTCTGGACCAGGTTCAGTGCTGCATGCAATGGTTGATCTATGGATTTAATTTCAAAGGAGCAGGCAATTGAGCTCGACTTATGAATTTCAGGTAGCTTATCATGAAATTTCCTCTGTGACAATAAGTCTGTAAGATTTGATTTGCCTGTATGATCTGGAAGCTGGAATGTTTCTGAGGGCTTTCACTAATGAATGAGATATGAGCATTTAACCCAAACATTCTGTTTCTTTACCAGCTCAAAAAAACACATTGGCACTTCATGACATTTCCTAGCTGTGTGAAAATAACTTGATTTTAAACTAATAACATGGTTAAAAAGTTGACTACAAAAATTAAGCCACGCCTCTGTTTGGTTTTTACAGGGAATTCGGCTGTGAAGTATTTTTTAGTTTATAGTTTTACAGCAGTTTGCAAATAAGAGGTCTCAGATGGAGTTTAATATGTTCACCTCAAATATGCCACATCATTATATAGGATGATATATTGTACATACTCAAAAAGAATTTGGAAAATTTGTTTGTTACAAAACATGTAAGAAGATGGAAGAAAAAAATGTCTAACACATTTTGAAAACTTGATTTTTCATTATTTTAAACATACAGCAGTGGGATCTGTGGTCCAAGGAATGTAGACGTGAAGCAAATGTCACTAAAACACACAAGGGTTAATGTTTCTAATGAACTAGAATTCATGGGCTAATTATGACAAGATTGCACAAACATGTCTAATTGGATAAAATGATGAGGTTATTTTATATCCAAAAGGTCAAAGGTCAACATCACTGTGTCATTAATCAGTTTATTCAACATACTTCATTGTATCCACCTGGTCAAACATTGAGTTTCCAAATTTCTAAATTATAAACTTCTCCTAAAAGTTCACCTCCAGCAGGAGCCTGTACTGTAGCTGAGCGATGTCCAGTGAACAGATATTTTTTGCTGAATGTGAGTTTCCAGGATGCTAAGCCCGGCTGTTGTGTGTTTCATTCACAGTGATTAGCCTATAGCCTCTAGGCTCAGTCTGTATATAGACATGTCTGCAATAAACTTGCTGTTGCAGCAAATTTGAGGCAGCTCAGATTGACAGTAGCCTATCATGGGCCTCACTGTGAGCTGCCACCAAGACAAGCCCGCTGCAAATTGCTCCATATTTGCATCCCAGCAAACAATGTAGTGATTATTTATAACGAGCCTGGGAAAACTGATGTTAATGGGGATTAACAATGTTGTTAGTTGTTTGTACAGACAGTGTGAAATTCCTTACATTTTTCCATAACTTGAACATTTCCATCCTCTGTCTTCTTTAACATGAGTGGGAGAGATTGTGATCATGGCTTTGAATCTAGCAAATAAAACTTAGATCTAATTCAACTACACAAGGAGGACGTTTTCCTCAGAGTCCTGTCTGTCGAGTGACATATAAATCTCAAATCTACATCTACAACTCAGCAGTGATGGAAGTAAATGTTTATAAGTACAATTTTGAGTTACCTGTACTTTACTCACGTATTTCCATGTAATGCAACTTTATAATTCTACTTCACATCATCACTATGTTAATGAGACAGATGTAATTATTACACCTGCACACACACAGGTGTTTTCAATCACTCAGGCTGATTCGACCTCCAGCCACATGGAGTTAGTGGAGCTAGGCAGGAATTACATGTGTGACTAAACTTTATTTTCTAATAAGAGTGATAATAGGGGACTGTAGGCACTTTGTCACAGTGTCATGTCTTACTCATACACAGATGTATTGACAGGAGGAACGATGAAAGCAACCAGTGAAGCTTCTGATGAACATGTAGGCACGTAAGTATTGTTTAACCGTATAATTGTTGAGTATGGCTACAGCAGCATATTACTAAGGCACAATCATTAATCTGATGAACATTGACTGTGAAGTTACAGTTTGATACAGTATTTCTACAGGAGCTAAATCTGCTAAATAAATAATCTCACGGTTTAACTGCTCACACAGTATACAGCTGCCATTTCACAATAATTTACTGCAAATATGTAGTAACTTATTTTGAATGTAATGTAACTAGTAGCAAGTAATTTCCTGTAAATTTTTGTGTAAGACGCTTGAAAAAATGTGAATCCAGCCTTTAATGAACATCTTAGTACCAATTATGTCCACAGGAGGGCACTGTTGTACCAAGTTAATGTTCCCAGGGTTGTAAAACAGGTAAACAGCTTTAGAGTGTGTTTGCAGCTCTGATTAAAACATGATTAGTTAAAATAGTAGCACTTGAAAAGTTTTTGTTTAAATAATAAAACAAAAAAACAAGCCTTTGCCTGAACACAAACAAATGTCAGCACAAGAATTAAAGTGGTAAACTACAAAAAAAGTCAGTATGGAGAGGTTTCTCGGACTGATTTTATGTTGCTGTTGTGGATAAAATGACAAAAATAATGATTAATGTTTTTGTTTTATGGACGTTTTTAGTAGATTATTGAATGATTTGCAGCAGAGAAAAAGAGGGAGTATATTAAATAATCTTTAGGTGTCGATAATAAACCTTGCCCCCATGGCTGATTTCTTATCAGCAGTTAGGGCTTAACAGTGCATGACTAGCAATTTCATTCACTGCTGGAAAAATTCACCAGATAAGGAGGCTGGAGGCTCGTTTAATGTTAAGCTATTGTTTCCAGTTTGCTTGACATTTTTCTGCTCAAAGGGTCATGTTTGTTTGACAAATGACAGCTGGAGAAAATCAAGAGGAAGTGCACATGAGCAAAAATCTGTTATGTTGCTCAGATTATATTTTAGTTAATGATGGCAGTAAAAACTTGACTTTTGTTTGAACCTTTCAAGAAAAGTAAATACATTCCATAACATAAAAGATAAAATGAGATAAATAATTATAAACAATCACAAGAAATTCCTTCAGTTGAGACAAAGATAAATAAAAGATAAAAATGACTTGAGAAGATATTTAAAGATGATGTCTTAATTTGCAGGATAATTATCTGAATTCTGTCGTGTATAATTTTGTGTAATTTATACATTGGTTGCCTGGCTTTTAATCTCATGCCAAAAGGTTTCAGATTTTTGTGTTTTGACATTGACAGACTGAATTTATTCACTCACTCTAATTTAAGTGTACGCCTTTGAGAAGGGCTGATGTGTCTGTTTGTGACTAATAATGCGTAACAGTATGAGACAGACTCCCCCTTCATGTGAAGACAGCCCTCACTGTTTCTCTGAAACATCCTATCTGTAAATGAAAACTCAGATACACCCTCAGTTATGGCTCTACTGTCCAAAGGCCAAGGCAGTAGCGAAGGTTATTGAAACTGTATAACAGAGTACATTGAGCGTCCTTCTCAGAGTTAGTGTGTGGATGGAGCTGAAGATGTCCGCTCCGATTCTTATAGTGTTGCTGGCTGTGTCCTGCGCCGTTTCTGCCCAGACAGACGTGGAGAGCCAGGCGAGGGAGTTCCTGCGGCAGTTCGACGAGGAGGCCATCACACGTGTGTACCAAAATTCGCTGGCATCATGGGCCTACAACACCAACATCACAAAGGAGAACTCAGACAAACTGGTAAGCATTCGGAGACACCAACATACAGATCATGTAGCTACTGTGACTTTACAAATGCTCACAAGAACATAATATGATGTCTATGTTTTCATTCCATCCAGGCAGCAGAGGGGAAAATTTGGAGCGAGTTCTACACCTTGAAGTCAAACGAGGCCCAGAAATACCCCATTGACCAGATCACAGATCAAGAAATCAAATTACAGCTCATCTCCCTACAAGACAAAGGCTCTGGCGCCCTGTCCCCGGAGAAAGCCGCACATGTAAGACAGTTACACTACTTCATTCTGTTTTTCATGTTTGCAAAAGCTGCAGTGGCACAAGTTTCATCTTCTGGACTGTGCAGCTCCAGTAGTTTGCTTTAACCCAAATGTGTCCTTGTGTTTTTTTTCTTCTAGCTGAGTACGGTCATGAGCGAGATGAGTACGATCTACAGCACAGCAACAGTGTGTCTCATGGATGAGCCCCATAACTGCCAGACTTTGGAGCCAGGTACACTCAGTTATTAAGGAGCACTTAGGGTTATGGCGACGTGGCTTCCTGCTACTGTCAGCCTCAGTCAGATAAAGCAGTTTATCATTAACATTGCCACTGAAAAAATGGAAAATGAGTGTTTTTGAGTTGAGGTTATATAATCCATTATGGCAAATTCTTATAAAGACTTTTATAAAGTTTAGTGCTTTAATTTTCACCCAGAAACAGGCTGAAATACCTGAATGTTTTTACTTGTGGTACATTTACTGAAGTACAATCTTGAGGTACTTTACTTGAGTATTTCCACTTTATGCTACTTTATATTTCTACTTCACTATATTTTAAAAGGAATACATTGTACTTTTCTTTATCTAACAGCTATAGCTGTTAATTACTTCTCAGGTTAAGATTTTACATTAAAAACTATAGGCTAAGTTCATAAAAACAGATTTAACCAGTTTTAACCTTTTTGCCTCGCGACCCCTGATCCTCTTACCTCTTCATGGTCCCAGTTCAGATGTCAATGAGTTCCACCAAAGAGAGATTTTAAACATCTCAGACTGTTTCCTTTTGAATAAATGTTTGAGACCAAAGAGGTAAAGCTTATCCGAATTTCACAAAAGCAGAAAAATATACAGAAATGTTAAACAAAAACAAAACCCCAAACAGATTTATGTGGCAGACTTTTGTTTTTTCTTCCTGCCTGATATTAATCATCTCACAACTCTTCAGATTTATCCAGTGACCCTGTGGAGGGGTCGACCCTCAGGTTGGGAAATACTGGACTAAAATATTCAGCTGTAGATAAAGTAGTTAAGTCGTTGCCTTCACCTTGACTAACTACAACTGTAAAATACTGCTTACACATTGTTAAAGCAGTATTCATATATCAGTTACAGGCCATTTTTACTAGAAAGTACCTTGTTTCCCCACCGTGAAACGAAAAAAGGAATCTCTTATCTTATCTTTTGTTTTTGATACTTTTACTTTGATATGTGATATATTTATGGTACTTTATAGACTCTTGTAGGGACTGTTACTACAGTTCTGGGAGAAGTACTGAGAGGTTTTGCTGAAGTAAAAGTAGTAATACCACAATGTAAAAATACTCAATTAGAGGTAGAAGTCCTCATATACTATATATTATCATTCTTTTAAGCAGAATTTTGTAGAATTTTAATGTTGTCAAGCCAATTTAACTGTTAAGTACCGTTGTGTAGTTTGATCTATAATGGTGAATAGTTTGTATACTGATGTTACAGTTCAGTTTACGTATATCTTGAACTGAGAAGTAACTACTAGCTGTAACTGTGTGTTAAATATAAAAAGTGCAATAGTTCCCTCAGGAATATGCTGGAATAAAAGTATCAGTTATTATGAAATAGCACCTGAGTAAACAGTTAAATTCCACAACTGCTGTCACATTTGTTTTACTACAAAATTTTATGAAGTTTCTCCAGGAAGTTTTTTTTACAGATATGATGACAAGACAAACCTTTATCTGAGATCAATGCACTCTGTCACTGACTTGATGCTCCTTTGCTTGCAGGCCTGGAAGAGGTAATGGCCAACAGCAAAAACTACTCTGAGCGTCTGCATGTGTGGGAGGGCTGGAGGAGAGCGGTGGGGAAGAGGATGAGGCCTCTGTACGAAGACTACGTGGATCTGAAGAACGAAGCAGCCAAACTGAACGGTGATATGTCGTTGTTAAAGACAACGTCCCACTTGATGTAGTCATATTTTAGGCTATTATTGTGAAGATGTAACTTAAACATTCTCCCATCTAATCCAGTGGAAATACTGAGGTACTATAGGTTTATCAAGGAACTACATGGGTGAACATTAATACTCCAGACTGTGCGTAGGTGAAAACAATGTCTGATAGGACACAGGGGGAACAGACAGAGCTAACCTTATCCTCTCTCACACACATGCAGGTTTTGAAGACTATGGCGCTTACTGGAGATATAACTATGAGACCATTGAGGACGAGGTTCTGTACAAGTACACCAGAAACCAGCTGATGGAAGACGCCCGTTCTATATACAAACAGGTGTGTGTAATATCCAGGGGCGTAGCAAAGAATTCTGGACCCTGTACATAGACATTATCACCTATGACACTGCCTGTTTGAGGTAGAAATGTTGTTTTCCGTCGTGTCTAAACCATAGACTGTAAAAAACAAGAAACAAGCAGAGAGACACAGATAAGGTGATGGTTCCTTTAACTACGTTGTTCTGAAGAAGCACATTTCGCTTATCCTGGCCATAAAAAGCTGTGTTATAAAGCTATGAGGTTATTAGTGATTATAAAAGAGCAGTAACCCGTCGACCTGCGTGGAGAAATGCACTTCTGGTGTGAACAGCCTGGCTGCTGCTTGCACAAAGTTTGACATATCGCAGTGTTTTGTGTGACTCTGAACCTCTTTTCCTTCCAGAATGTGGACACACTGTCCAAATTAGCACACCAAGACTGAAATTTGGCTCAATGTAAAACAGCTAAACCTGAGTTATGACAGGTCTTTGTGATAGCAATATTGTGGGATGCCTGTTTAAGAGCTATTCTCCTGTCCCCAGATCTGCAGCTGTTCATTCTAGTTTCCTCATGACGGCCATGTAAAGTCAGCCCCCCTTTTCTCCCCAGTCCATCAGCCCTGCTAATATCTGTCAGTGGATTGTATGTCTCATGTTCCAGAGAAGTAGTAATTAACAACAGTTTTTTTTTTTAACAGATCCTGCCGTTATACAAGGAGCTGCATGCCTATGTGAGATCCAGACTCATGGACGTCTACAAAGAAGGCATTGATTCAGAAGGACCTCTGCCAGCCCACCTGCTGGGTATGTTGAGGATCCTGTTCACAACTGATAATCTGATCACAGGCATCTAAATGTAAATATTAAGCCTGCTGATAGCAACGTTCCATATATTTAAGTTTTTTAATTTAATTTTGGCTAATATTTTCTATTAATAAGTTTGTGGCAGAAATGCATCATAGTTGAGAGCAAACTTTAGACAGTCAACAGCATCATTCAATATTCAAGTTTCAAAATTTTATTGTCATATGCAGTGAAAATGTTGCACTGCACAATAAAGTTCTTAACTCGTTGTCCTCTGATTATCATCCACAGAATACAGTTGAGGAAAAAAGAAGAAGTTAGAAAAGACACAAACAGAACAGGGGAATAAAAATCCCTTTGCTAAATATAGAAAACGTAGATACATATATTATTTATATTTTGGGAGTAGTTATTAATTAATGTACATCTCTCTATATATTGTACTGTCTATATCATTAACACATACATTTTGTTGTTGCTATTATTATTTTAAAGATTATCTTATGTATTAAATATATCCAATACTGAGAGACAAAATTCAGTTATTGCAGCACAAGGACAGACATAAATACAGATGGATACATAAAGTAAAAATTTAACAGGTATGTAGAAGTAAAAGAAAAACAGAAGTAAAACTAGAAAATTGATTAGATATGAAATTACAAAACAAAGGTGACAGTGGTGTGATTTTTAATAAAATAAATATATGGAATAAAAAGAGATTTTAATGTTCATAGTTCCATAAATTGTGCATGGCTCCCTCTGTTGTCCAGGTCTTATTACTACCACTTTGTGTATGTTTTATTGAAGAGGATGAAAAAGCTGAGTGAGAAAAATGAGCTCTATATACTTGTACCCTGTACCCTGTCAGTTGCTTATGTTTTTCAGATTTGGTAAAGTTATAATTCTAAACTTCAGGAAAATGTTATTCTGTGATTTCTTTGGCTGTAATAATACCAAAAAAAAGGACCTTGTCACCTTTGAATGGACTGTAACTACATGCATCTGAGTAAGGTCAGCATAGAAAAAACATCTCTCGGTCAGTGAAAACTAATTACCTATTGTGTTTGTATTTCAGGTGACATGTGGGGAAGATTCTGGACCAACCTGTATGCTCTGTCAATCCCCTACCCTGACAAACCAGATATTGATGTCAGCAGAACTATGGTGGAGCAGGTACATAACAATTTAGTGGAATTCTTTTTGTATATCAGACAATATCAAAGACACGAAGAAGACCAGCTTTGCAATATAGTCCATGCAGTCACAGAGAAATTAAACAACATTAAAATCCCCAATCGGAACTGAAAACCAATATCATTTTGAATTTCAGGGCTGGACTGAGCTTCGGCTTTTCGAAGAGGCAGAGAAGTTCTTCATGTCTGTGGGTCTTTACGAGATGTTCCCAAACTTCTGGACTAACTCCATGCTGGTGAAGCCTGACGACGGACGCAATGTGGTCTGTCACGCCACAGCCTGGGACATGGGAAACAGAGAAGACTTTAGGTAGGATAAATCCACAGACATGCACATATTCACACAGGCAAATATTTGTAGCCGAAACAAATCAGATATTGACATCATTGACAAAAAAAACTTGTGCAAACTTATGTACGATTTTTTTTGTAGCGTGACTGATTCACAGCACATATTGTGTCGTATCTTTCAAAGCTTACTTTGCAACAGTTCACTTAAAGGAACAATGTGAGATGATGTATATGTTTTTATGCTGTGTTAAGAGTAATCTATCTGTAGATCAGTACACGAGAGCCATAAATATAAACTTGCTAGAACAATATTTATCAATCTCCTTCCTGCTGATAAAGATAACCAGAGTCAAATATTAATCCATTCAGTTGCCCCAGGCCTCACTGTGTTGGAGGGTTGAATGTCTCAAAGTTTGTCCAAATGCAAAATGTAATTGGACAAATGTAATTCTTTCAGAAGTCAGATTTTATGGCTCCTTGAATGTTAGTTTGGGTTTAAATTACTGAGTAAAAAAGTCTCCATGAAACTGTGTTCCTCAGCCTGTGTCCTTAGACAAGGACTTCATTTTTTTATTGAACTTGTTCTCCAGCGTTTCTTACATCTGACTCATCAGAATCTTATTGCGCTGACTTTTTTTTTATTGGTACAGTATAGCTGATATGGCTTCATGCCATGTTTGTGTGTCACATTATAACTGCTGACAGCAACATTTCTCCTACCGTGTTGTCAGGATCAAAATGTGCACAGAGGTCAACATGGACAACTTCCTCACGGCGCACCACGAGATGGGCCACAACCAGTACCAGATGGCTTACAGGAACCTGTCCTACCTCCTGAGGGACGGAGCCAACGAGGGTTTCCACGAGGCTGTTGGAGAAATCATGTCCCTCTCTGCTGCAACGCCCGAACACCTGAAGAGCCTGGGTCTCCTGCCTGCTGATTTCATTTATGACAGCGGTACTATTGATGGAAATAATACTTATCAAGCCAAAGAAATATTAACCCTCCAAAACATTAAAGCTGCTATAAACAATAATTTGATAATAACAATGGATGAAATGATGTAGTACTGTGTGTGGACTAAGGATTTAATTACACATTTTGAACATCTGGCTAGAATGTGTCTTAAACCACCTCCACAGTTACAGGTAGATTTTCTTGACAAAAAAACCCTCTCAGTGTTCACTCCCTGTCCAGCACCAAACAGCAGACAGACACAGTTAGCAACCACCTGGTGAACATACATGGAGGATTTAACATTTAGTTTTTTCCCTCAGGAGTTAGTGGAGACCAAACAGAGCTGAACGGAAAGAGAATCTTGGACTTGAACATATCAACTGAGATAACAAAGAAAAAGCTACTACATTTTTAACTTTTGAGTAACCAACTATGACAAAGCTTTTATTGACATTTTTCACAATCAAGAAAAGGATTTGATGTTTTTTTTAACTCATAAAGAACATCATTAATCTGTACTTGGCTTAAACCCATAGAAATCAACCAAACTGGACATGCAATATTTTTAAAAATACACATAGATAAAAATCTGACCAAACGAGACCTACTGTGTGAGTAACGTGTCTGAGTTGCTGCCCTTGAATGACATGTAGAATAAAAAATAGCTTTAGCACCGTTGTGGCTGCATGAATAGTCCATGTCAGACCTGTATTCTCCTGTTTACTTGAGTGAAACCAGGTAATCATGCATAAGATGACCTTGGGCCCTCTGCTAACTGTTATACTAACTGTCATTTGCTGACGCAGGTGTCGTAAAAAATCAAATGCAGAGTGCTAAACACCTCTGGGGTTTGTGGCAAGCTCACTGAAGAGTCCCCAAAAAATAATGCATTCCACTGTAGAGACTGGTTTCAATGTCCTTTCCAGACACATTTCAGAGTCAAAATTATGTTTAGACCAGAGGCAGCTTTCTGACTTTTTCACTTCATATATCCTGAACTGTTTTTTGAGGGGGATTTTTTTTTTGTCTTGTAGAAACTGAGATCAACTTCCTGCTGAAACAGGCGCTCACCATCGTGGCCACGCTGCCATTCACCTACATGCTGGAGGAGTGGCGGTGGCAGGTGTTTGCAGGGAACATCACCAAGGATCAGTGGATGAAGCGCTGGTGGGAGATGAAGTAAGCAGAAGCCTATATGAAGCATCTGTAATTAATCCAGTGAAGTTAATCCACTCTGTGAAAATTCACAGGTAAATTATGTGAAACTCTGCTGACATCTAAGATCGCTGTAATCAAAGCTGTCATGACATCAAAAGTGGGGATACAGAAGACAAGTATTGTGGCTTTTCATGTTGTGGAACCTCAGTGCAGCAATGCTGACTCTGTTGTCACAACAGGAGGGAGCTGGTCGGGGTGGTGGACCCAGTGCCGAGAGACGAGACCTACTGTGACCCCCCCGCTCTGTTCCACGTGTGTGAAGACTATTCTTTCATCAGGTAACACAAGATGTAAAACTGCACTTCAAGGAAATAAAAGCATAACATTTCAATTTCCAGCCATTTTGAACCTGTATCTTCTCACAATCAGATTTGTTTTCACTTCTGACGGAAAGGAATAAGACACATTAGTGTTTTGGTGCTGAACCATTTTTTAACATTTCTAAAGGCAAATTTGAAAGCTGTAACTATGTGTGTGTTGATACATTTTCTATTTACACAAATTTATATTGTTTTGTAGTTTTCTATTATGCTTCAGTTCCATCCAAAATCTTGATAACTGCTCAACTCAGAGAGCGTCTTCCAGTAATCTTGTCAATTGTTTGAACCTTTAAGACACCCAAAGAATATTCTTCTAATATTCAGTTTCTGTGTATTGCATTGCCACTATTAAATCGTGTGTGTGTGTTCGTCCCTGGTTGTGATTACAGGTACTTCACAAGAACCATCTACCAGTTTCAGTTCCAGAAAGCGCTCTGTGATGCAGCAGGTCATGCAGGACCCTTGTCTTCATGTGACATTACTAATTCTAAAGAAGCAGGAACCAAGCTGAGGTATGAACAGCTTCTTGTTTGTCTTTGAGAGTCGTTACAGAATCAAACTGTTTTGTTTGTCCTGGTGATGAACCCTCACATTTTCCACCTGGATAGTCCAACACACATTTGAAATCAAAAGAGAACCCATTCTGTTCTGCTGTAGCAGATTATATTAAACTATTGTGATGCTCAAGTATAAATGCAGCAGTAATTTATCATCATCATCAATGTTTTCTGGTAGGAATATGTTAGAACTGGGAAAGTCCCAGTCCTGGACCCGGGCTTTGCAAACGATATCTGGTGACGTTAGGATGAACGCTCAACCGCTGCTGGACTATTTCCAAAAGCTTTATGACTGGCTGAAGGTAGAGAACTCCAAACACAGCAGGCATGTAGGCTGGAGGACGGATATCAGGCCATGTGAGTACAAACGTCACTCTCACTTTATCACCACGAAGATATTAGTTTACCTTACCAGGCATGTTTATATCTGGACATTTTGTTGTAATATGATTATTTGCTTTCTTACTTTCTTACTCAAGAGTCACATTATCCCCCATAAAACCACAATGCTTTTTTTAGGTTTTTTTTTTGTTTTGTTTTTTTACAAAATTAGTAAACAAGAGAGATGAAGTTTTGGAGTTGCTGATAGGTGGATATTGTTAGACACATCCAGGCTTCTGTTTTCCAGCCTTTGTGCCAAACTAAGCTCACCATCTCGTGGCTTGAGGTTTGTTTTCATTGTACAGGCAAGAGAGTGGTGTTGATCCAAGTAAGCCTCATATCGCGTTTACATAGTCTGCACCAAACAGAGCCACTGGAACACTTTTTGATAGATTTGAAAAGCTACCTCAGAGGCATTTAAACTGAGCTGAATGAATGGACAAACAATCTCACCGTTACATAATAACTGTGACTAAAAAGAACTTTATGTTACTTGTGGGGAAACGCTGGCGTGAAAAAATCCCTGAAGAGATTTTTAAGGAAGTAGAAAATACACAGAATTGAGTCACTGGTGATTTTGTGGCAAATATTGCAGGATCAAACCACATTCATTTACTAGAAGGAACATTTCCTGCTGCTGCTGAAGCAAAAGTGCTCTAACTGGCCAGATTTTGGCGCTACTGTGCACCAAGTGTGATCATATCAATTATTTAAAAATTGCAAGAATTCCTTATTTTACTTTTTACTATAGTGTCCCCCACTAGCGAAACTGCATCAGTTTGTATAGACTGGTTTGCTGTATCTTAATTAGCTTGCAATTGAGTGATGCATTCAAGTGTAACACAACAACAACAATCCGTTATAAGAGAAGCAGTAGGTGATCCATCCAAAAAAATCCATGTGTTTAAGATCAGCTAATTATGTATTGCACCACGTTTGGTGAAGATTGGATGAAACATGGACAATAGGAAGCAAGAATCTTTTCTGTCTTTAGCAAAAAAAAACAAAATTTATCAAACTAAACTCATGATTTATTTATTTTTTTTTTTTTTTTACAGATTTGAAATATGCCGTTAAAGTGAGAATAAGTTTGAAGGCTGCGCTGGGTGATAACGCTGTGAGTATTATTAATCATTATTAGACTAACATTGAAATATATTGCATACGTTTGAGGTGACCTGTTTGATATCATGGTTATGACGTGAGATCAAGTATTAATCCACTAACATATGTTTCAGTATCCCTGGAACGACAATGAGATGTATCTGTTCAAGGCCAACATTGCGTACGCTATGAGGCAGTACTTCAGCCAAATGAACCAGACCAAGCTCTTCACGTCAGTATCAGCCGCAACAAAACCCCCAAACATATCAAGATACTTGATGCTTTGTTTTCATCTGACCGTCTTTTGTTAGCGCCTTAGTTTGAGAGCTTTTCTCGGTTTGCACCTGCAGAGCGGAGGACGTCTTCGCCTACGACTTGACTCCCAGAATCTCCTTCTACGTTGCAGTCACTGAACCCAACACTCCCTCTGTGTTTATCTCAAAGGCTGAGCTGGAGGCTGCCATACGGTGAGGCATTATACCAGTGTATATTGATTACATACAGTATCTTTCAAAACATTTTGTGCAATATACTTGTTTTGCTTCATCTTAAATGTCACATGTTGTGAGCAGCTGTCATAGCCAAGCTAATTGATTTTATTTTGGGTGTTTTGGGTTTTGGGTTTGGCCATGTCAGTCTGTCGGTTCACCGCTTTGGTCCAGACTGAAATTTCTACAACAGTTAGGAATTTGGATGGATTGCCATGTAAGAGTCATGGTCCCCAGTGGCTAAATCCTAGTGATTATGGCCAACCCCTGATTTTTCTTTTCAGTGCCACCAGCAGGTTAAAGATTTCACTTGAATGTAAAATTCTGTACAGACATACACAGTTTCCTCTAGCACCACCCTGACAACATTTTTGTCCCAGACATTCCTGCCAGTGTACTTTGCCATTACTTTATTTATCCCTCACCTTTTCATCATCAGGGCTGAATTTCAACTTTTCCAGTATTTAGGTTTAAGACCAAAAACATGCAAGCCAGTCACGTCAGCCTCAGCTTGACTTCATCTAGCCTTTATTCTCTTTATCCATTCCAAAAAAAATTTGGGATGTAAAACATAAATAAAACGGAATGTGATACAATCTGCAGAGACCTTTTCCGAGAGATATTTAATATGTGTGAACGATAATGATGATGATAATAAAACCACTTTGATATTGATCTCAGGTTAAGTCGAGGCCGAATCAACGAGGCCTTCCAAGTGGATGACCATACGCTGGAGTTCGTGGGCATCCAACCAACACTGGCCGGCCCTGTGGTACAGAAGGTGACCGTGTGGCTGGTGGTGTTCGGGGTGGTCATGGGAATTGTGGTGCTGGCAGGCGTCTACCTCATCGGCAGCGGTATCAGACAATCCAGACAGTGAGTTTGCTCTTGAGAGTTCGACTTCCTCCATGTTAGACAAATTAATTGCATAAAGATGAGACATGTCGTGTTTCTTGTGCTTGTAGGAAATCTGCAAATCCGAACCTGGACAACCCCTATGATGAAAATGGTGATGGACAAAGTAACGCTGGCTTTGAGAACAGTGACGACAAACAAACTAAATTCTGAGTCCTCAGCTGTCACTGAAGAACGGAGGGGAAGGTGTCCTCAGCGCTAGTGTAGGTACAGCAGACTCAGTCTAAGAACGGGAACATATCAAGCCTTTCCTTTTGTCACCAGCCTCTCTTCAAACATCAACAGCTAAATGTGTATATGAGTGTAAGATTTAGTTTGTCGAGGATGTTTACTCTTACAGACAGTTGTACAGTGTGTAAAAAGCCGACTTAATTGTAGTAAACGAAGTATACTTTCATGTGTGCTATTTTTATACTTAATGTGTTTTACAAATACAACTTAAAATATACTTGACTGTGTTGCTTTGAGACATTAAGTTAGAATTAAGTGTAATGAAGTACACCTTTTTTATTTTTACACAGTTTTACCTTTTTTTGTGTTCACTTAAACATTAACTAAAGTTTTTTGGACAAATTTTAATAAGCATCAAATAAACCAAATAATTGTTAAATATACTAAATGTAAACATAATACCTGACATAGTAATTTAAGTCTCATTTCAGGTATATATGTCAAATTTAAAGACAGTAATTTATGGTGTCTCAGTAGCATAGTCAGGTACAGTCAATAGTATTTTAAGTTGTACTTCTTATGTATCAGTACAAGATCAGTATGTTAAAAATAGCACCATTAAAGTAAATCTTGGCACATATTTGGAATAGAATCAGAGTCTATTTTACATAAATATTTTAATAACACCTGAAAATGTGATTTAATGTGTAAATCATTCAAGCTTTATTTCCAGTATAGGTTCTTGTCTTTTAATATTCTACGTTTCCTCCTACTGTTGTGAATTGAATTTTTTAGGTGTAACACAATTCAAATTAAGGATATTCGATCAAAAGATCAAGGATTGTGTTTGTTCATATTACATTTAAATATTTTATATTCTGTAAAAGTCTTTGATGGTCAGACATTTTTGTAATACTATTTGATACTTTTACTCATTTTAAAATACCAATTTAAATGCAGTCAATGCATATTTGGTAGATTAAATAATGCTTTGTGATTGAGTTAATATAATGGACTCATGATTGCAGTTTGAACCATCTCACCTGCTCACAAAATAATGGACTTCAGAAAGTGTTAAATAAATAAAGTTACTATCACATCAACTTGTCTTTTTATGCTAATTTTTAATGTATATTTAATGAAAAATCTTTTACACAGAATATTCATGCTTGTAAAAAAAACTGCTTAAAAAGTCACTTTAAACAACTAAACTGA
This sequence comes from Centropyge bicolor, assembly GCA_037975185.1. Taxonomy (NCBI): domain Eukaryota; kingdom Metazoa; phylum Chordata; class Actinopteri; family Pomacanthidae; genus Centropyge; species Centropyge bicolor. The sequence continues at coordinate 5,344,220 of JBBMOC010000001.1, forward strand.
CAAACAAAAATGACATCACATATTTAAATCTAGACCACACACACACACAAAAACATCTATTGCATATATTTGTATGATACATATCTACGCACTTCTGCAATAGCAGAATTTGACACAGCAACATTGGTTTCTGTCACTGGAGCAGGAGGCTCAAACAAAAGAGCTCCTCTCATGTTTTTCTTTAATATCATCTTCAAGTCATTAGATAAAATTAACAACAGACTTCTAAACTGACCTGACTGAGAACTAAGAATGCGTCTGTCTGAAGGAAAGTGACTCTCCATCAGGTCTGAATGATGAAGAGGAACGACTGCTCTTCCTGCCCTCCATCCAGCGTTGCCATTTCCACTGTGTCCGTGTTGGCGATCTGGATGAACCAGCCGCTGTGCAGCGCTGACTCAAACTTTCGCTGCCTCGACCGGTCGGCCTTCATGTAGAAGACGAAGGAGAGGGTGCTCTCGTCGCTCTTGGAGATCTGCTTCAGCCTCTGCTTTTCGCATGTCTGCAACAACAAAGGGGGAAGTCCACCAGAGAGAGCACAAGTGGATGAAATAGGGGAAGGTAAGTTCTCTACAACATGACACTCCACCTTTCCTGAAGCAGCAGTGAGGCTGGATGTTGGTCATTCAGTTTGTCCAGATCAATACCATGAAACGTTATACTGATATACATAGTTGTTGTATATATTATATATTGTATTTATGTGCACATATATCTGCTTATTTTGCACTCCACACACACACACATATTTGCACTACTAGCTCAGGCCTTTGGAAAATGCCAATGTCATGTAAATCTGGAGCTCAATTGAAACCGAAGTCAAATTCCTTGTATGTGTACGCGCACCTGGCCAATAAATCTGATTCTGATAGCTCCCAGTAGTTATGTGTGAGTCATGAATGAAACATCTCTGTTAACTGACTCAGGAGTCCTAATCGCCACTAACTCTCTCACAGACTCGTCCCTTCTACCTGCTGATAGTTAATATAGACTGTGAAAATGACGGGAGACCAAGTGTCATTCACACTATTGTGCAACTCTTACATTAACTGTATTTGTGGAAATGTATAAGTTAATTACTGTATTAAGCACCAGACTTTGAAGCCAGTTTGACATAGTGGTCAAACCGTGTAATTCCAACTTCTCGGTTGGTCAGGGGTCCAAAAAACATTTGTCCTGCACACAATGACGGGAAAAGGATCAGCTGGAAAATGGTGGATACATTTTTTTTGAGCGACCACAGTCATCAGAATTTGACTCATTCAGTCCAATAACATTTGGAAAACCTAGAAGAATTATATCCAAACAAGTTAGCGGGCTCTCAGTCTTCCCAGTCCCACACTTTGGATTTTTAGAGTGTATTCTTCAGTAAGTGCTAGTTCATGAATCTATATATGTAACACATTAGTGTGTCACATTAAAATGAATGATGCTTGAATTTGATTGCAATACTTTACAAAAAAAAAAAAAAAAAAAAATCAAAAAGTGCAGCGTGTGAAAGTGAATGACGGCTGTTTTCAAATCAAATCAGTGACAATGAAATATGGAAACATAAAATAAGGGAAAAATCTATTTCTAGCAAATAAATCTGGCATATTCCAATAAATGAAACTCTCTTTTTACAGATACTCCCTAGGGGTTACAATCTACCTCAAACTTCTTTCTGTACGTGTTGCATGGAACTGGCTGATGCACCTTAGATCTAGCCATGCGTACACTCACTCAGTATTAGTTATTACCTCCACCTGCAGGCACACCCTCTCCCCGTACTTGCAGCACCTCAGGAAGCAGTTGGACTCTGTGAAGTTTAGGACGACTGGCATCCCTCTGAAAACTCTGTCCACAGTGTTTGACTTGTAGGAGTAGATGGTGATCCTCTCTGAGCACAGGGGAAAATGACACTTAATAATGAATGAATGAAGAGAGAATCTGAAATCAAAAACTGGTCTGTGCCGTGTTGCTGTGATGACAAACCTGGATTGGGCGAAGCGTAGATAGTCCTCAGAGAACAGAGACCTCGGAGGTATTGGTGAGAGGCCACGTGTTCGATTGTAACATTGGACGGCTTCTCCTGTCTGAAACTTCCACTTCCTCTTGGAACTTAAAGAAACACGGGGAACAAACAAACAGAGCGGATGCAGTTCATGATTTAGATCCTCTTTGTAAGGAAAACAAGTCTGACCTGTCGAAGTTGAAGAGGTCGACTTCTCATTAGATTATTGGATGTTTATTTAGCTCAAAACGTATAAGACATTAAAGGAACATTTAATTCTCAAAAACCAAGTTCTCATGCAGTTCTGCTATACAAAAGTGAACTTGATCTCATTGAGAGTGTGTCTGTATAAACAACTAACCACAAGATTAACTGGATTTTACATGAAAATATTCACATCTACATTTACTGTTATCTTAATTATGTAGTTCCATAGAGATAATACCAGAGAAAGTATGGCAATGTGAAGATGGGTAAGGATTTGTTCTTATATATTGTTGCCATTAAATGTAATAAGCTACTGATGAATGAATGAATGAATGAATGAATGATAAAAATACAGTACATGATTAAAGCAGTGGGTCAAACTTGTTGACTGTAAAAAAAGATGTTTTCATTTGAAAAAAAATCATTGTCTAATATTTCATAAAAAATGTAAAGATTAGATAAAAGTCCAAAACAAGCATAGAATATTTTACAATTACTATTTTTTCTTTTTAATATTTTATAAGTTTGTTTTTTCCTCTTTCCAACCCCGTCAATCATGTCATTACCCCTCAGATTTATACTCTGACCCTTTCTTAGGTTAGGCTTAGGTTTGGAACCATTGAACTAACTGTTAGTAAATTATTTAAAACTTCAAGCCGCTGCAACAGTAAACATGAAAATTAATCATTAATACATCAATATAATAATGTTATATATATATATGAAAATACATGTCAGTCACAGGGTGAGTACTTTGTTACTGTTACATCCTTGACAAAGTGTGATTAATGTATTTTAATAAATACATCAGAATGTAGAAAAAATTCAAACTTGTGACATGAAAACCTAACGAACTAATAACCACTAGTACTTTAGTCAGGAGAGAGACGACAGGAGACAGCAATGACTCACCAAGCGTCACAGTGCTGGTTTCTGCCACAACAACAAAATCGTTCAAGATGCATCCTGTCCCATGACATTCCTGACAGGGGCTCCCATCCTCGCAGCCCCTCCCTCTCAACACAGAGATGCTGGTTTTTGTCATGGACACGATGAGCAGATCCTTGTCCTCCACATTCTCCTCATTTTCAGCTTGGCAATTATCCTCCTCTATACCCACATCCTCTCCTTGTTCCCCCTCCTGCCCTGCGTCAAGCTCCTCCCAGTTTTCCTCCCTCTTCATCTCCATGCTGAAACTGAGGAGCGTGGACTCCTTGGACACGGGATGTAAAGTGTCCTCAGCTGGGGAGGATGGCTCAGGGTGTCCCTTCATCCTGCTGGCCTTGTGCACCGTCTGAGGAACAAGAAGGATGGAGGGGGAAAGGAGGATGTGGGTTCAGACTTTGGGGAAAATGACTTATAAAGTAACAATGTGAGAGTTTGAGAGATAAAATAATGAGGAATAGTTTCATGCATGAGTTCATCCCAAGCTTAATGTGAACTCACCAGCTTTGGATTTCCCTCAGCTAACATCTCTGCCAACGACTCAGGGCTGAGATCCTGCAGGTCCATGTCGTTGATCTGCATCAGTTTGTCTCCTCTTCTGAGAAAAAGTAGAAAACATACAAAGCTCTACTTTATTGAGGGTTTGTAGTTATAACTAATGACAATATTAATACAAGAAGTCAAGCATCTTAAATGAAGACAAACACATAGCAGATGTTTGTTTCTGTCTCTTTAATAGTCAAAAACAACAAACAAACAAACAACATTAACATTATTCACTGCCAAAGTTAGAATAGTTTTGGTTCATTCACACGTTAGACATTTTTGTATTTCTGTCTTTCTAAAGAAAGCTGGTCTTAGTTGGAAAAAGGTGATGTCATAGAGTCTCATGGACCAATCAGGATTCAGCTACACTTGAATGATTATAAGAAAAAGAATTGGTTTGTCCATCTATCATAATGTCAGTAATGTCAACAAGTTTCTGACAACAATGTAGCTGCAAGTAATTATTAATCTGCTTTTTATTTTTTGGAATCATCCATTAATTGTTCTGCCGGGGAAATATGAAAAAATAGCGGCTTAAGTGGTATGATCACATATCTTGTTTTGTCAGACCAACAAAACCAAACCATTTTATTTGTCTTTTGTTATGTTTTACTATTTAATTAATCTTTTTTTTTTCATTTATTTTTACTTGTACTTGTTACATTCTGTGTCAGTCAGTGTGCTGGTGTTTGACTTCTACCTGGCAAACGCTTTTTCTCCACTCGCTTTTTTGTACTTCACCACATTTTCCACTTCATACTGGTGCTTTCCTTCGTGGACCTGGTGGACGATCAGGACGCATCCCTTGACCACAGAATTCTGACATTTAGGAGGAAAGGAACAAACTTTATCATAACATCATCCAATACACACAATCCTATCATTGAAAATATATGTCACAGGCAGCAGTTATCAGTTCGATTCTGTCACCCACCTTCACGTCCATGGTGCCGACTGCGTCCGCTGCTGCTGATGGCAAAGACTGAAGCTGACCACTGACACTGACTCTCTTTTATAGCCCTTAATGTGTCTGTGCTTCTGCTTTGCTTTAACAGAAGGGGAAGTAAGACAGGGAGGTCGCTGTCACAGTCATGAATGGGGAACTGATGTCAGAAGAGGAAGTCATTGAACATTCGTAAATGTTGGACACAGTACACAGTAGGATTTTGTTCAATCAATGAAAGCATTTTATTTTATCGTTCATATGGATTTTCATACATGTAAAACCTTTACTAACTGCATCAGACCGCCGACTAATGAAAGTTGCCTGAGGAGTGATCATACACACACTGTCCTTTAATGTGCCACAACCATAAAACATCTCCTATAAAATACACTTTTCTTCTTTTACTGGATGTTCACTTCCTCAACCTTTAACAGTAGTGAGTAGCTTTTGATAGTAACATCAGTGTTAGAGTCAAAAAATTAGCATAATGACACCGATCCCGAACAGAGAGAAGAGGAAACAACAGCCAAAGATTACTTCCTCTGCGAAATAAATAACTCTGTAGTGGAGAGTGAACAATATGAATTTGTACTCTGTGTGGTTCTACAATTGTCAGCCCAAGTACAAACGGAAGGAACAACCAATGGTTCTTCTTACATTATGACTCCACAAAATATAGTAAACAACAAATGCAGCCTATATATGTTTTTTTTTTGTTTTTTTTTTTAAATCTGAGAGTTTGGGCCTCTAGTTGGGAAAAGCAAGCAAAATACTACTGCTATTCCTTTAACTGGAGTTTTTATTGTAACAATATTTCTATACTGTTGTCTCTTGAAAAAACATATTTCAATCTCACAGGAACTTTTACCCCATAAACTACAGTGAAAGTGTTGCACTGGTCTGCGAGGCCTTCGCTGTTTTATCCTGCCATGGGATGTGTTGCTAAATTTATACAAGCACACACAAACACACACACACACACAGGCTGAAGCTATTTCCAGCTTTCTCTATCGAGCCAGCGAGGTCCAGCTAAATCTGTAGAGGCTGAGGCGGATTGAGTTACACGAGGGGCCACTGTCGCAAAGTCTCAGGTCCACGACCACCACGCCCGCAGTATGTCTGAGCTGAGGTCCAGACCACGTTTCCAAAGTCATCATCTCAGGCGCTGGGACAAGTTGACAAAACCAAAGTCAACCAGGTACTGTGATGTAGTGAACATGAGATCCTGCATGACGTGTGTGTCTGACTGCTGAGCTTTTATTTTGAGTTTCTGTTTGATTCACAGGAACAGATGACATAGAGTTTAAAAGCCTCTTGAATGACTCTTATGAAACTATGACACAAAAATTTGAATGTGGGTGAAGCACATTGGAATAAAAAGGGGATGTTGTTTGGTCAATGAATAAAAATACAACTAATAGAGAAGAAAGAAACAGATTCATATTTTGTGTTGATTGTTGTGTTATTCTCTATGAAGAGAATATGTTTGAATTTATATCTGAGACTGAATTTAAACTTGTTAAGTTAACAACTGATCCGTCAAAGTAAACCTCCACTGAGTGAAAGTGCAGTTTAAGGAACTAGTTATAAATCAGGTCCTGAAAGTACTACTCACCTTCCCATGCTTATTTTTAACTGTATAACACTTTGCTGTATTGTGTTTGTGGGACTTTCAGATGGTGCTACTCGATGTGGTAATAATAGGGGGAGGCCCTCATGCCTTGACCCTGGCTACCTTGCTCTCCAGCCCTGGCCCTGATCCAAACTCAGACCCTGGACACGACGTCCCCATCTCCCCCTCCTCCTGCTCGGACCCCCTGACACCTCAAACCCAAACACCCAACAACAAACGGTACAGTGGCAAGAAGAGGAGGAGGGCAACGGCTGGTATGTTTGACTTTGGAGCTGAAAGAAGTAGACAATTCATCGATTAGTTGAGAGGCAAAATTTGATTGTTAAAGTCAAAAGGAATATCTTATCATATTTTTTTTTTTAGGCAGAAATGTCTTAAACATTCCCTCCATTGTTTGGGGTTGGTCAGACAAAAGAAGCAATTTGAAGATGTGAAATCAGGCTTTGGAAAATTGTGGTGGACATTTTTCGACGTATCATGGAATTTTATCAGCCAAACAATACAGAAAATAATTGTCAGATTGATTTTTATAATTAAAATACTTGTTAGTTGCAGCCCATCTAATTAAGAAAAGTCATATTTCCTAGTTATTATCACTTAATCTTGACTTAGTCTTGACTTAATAACCAATGAAATAAAAAATGAAAAACTATAATTTAGTTACAAAATTAAGTGTTTAGACAAAGATAATGGGTATTTCTCATTATTTTTGATGTAGTCATTTTTACTAGTTTTCATAATTCAGACTTAGAATGAATAAAACTTTCTCATCATTTGAAGAAAACAATGAACACTGTGATTAGTCTCTGCAGGTGTGACACTGGAGGAGCAACTAGCAAAGTCAACGATATCAAAGGGGGTCGTTTATCCCCCGTTGAGTCTCCGAGTGGTGGATTCGTATGGCGAGTGGACCGTGTTGTGGCAGAGCCAGTTCACAGCTCTGAACATCCCCCACCTGCGCTCACACACACTGGTGCACACAGACCCTCTCAATAAGGTATGAACACGAGCTGAGTCCCCTGAAGTAGAAATGAGGAAGGTGCTTCGACAACATGAGGGTAAATGCACATATGTGTATGTTTTCCTTCGCAGAAATCACTGCAGGAGTTTGTCTTAAAATACAACCGTTCAGCAGAGCTTCACAGTCTTCCAGACCAGGTTTACATCCTGGACGAAAATGCATTTTTTAATGACATGAGGCTCGGCAAGAAGGAGAGGAAACGTCTGAACGTCACCTCAACGCTCAAGAAGAGTTTGTCCTTCAGTCTGCCAGGAACCAAACTCAGCGTGGACTTCTTTAAAGATCAGGTGTGTGTGTATGTGTGTGTGTGTGTGTGTGTGTTCTGCATGGTGTGTTTAATGTTACTCAAACTTAAAGGCAATGAATATCTGTATTAATTACTGCTCTCTCTAATGTCATGTCTTCACAGTTCCTCTAAATAAAAGATGTTCCTCAAAGCATGAAACACTGCATCTAAAAAACTGCTGTTATAGTTTGAATTTTGCTTTATACCTGTTTGGAAGTATTTCTTAACTATCTTTGAGGTTAAATATTTAAGATTATAGAAAGATAATGATATAATTACAAGCTTGCATTAAACAGTGGATTGTTTGTTTTGGTCTATTTCCCGAACGGCTGAGTTGTTGAATCTGAACATAACAGGTGAAGAGATACAGCTTGGACGAAGTGCTGGTGAAGGGAACAGTGGAGCGCATCGTCCCTGTGATCGAGCTCAAGGAAGAGATGGAAGAAGACCTGGAAAAAGAGCAGGAGACCATAAGAGCGGCTGAGAGGAAGGGAGACAGGTCAAGGAAGAGAGTGAAATATTTTCAAGTCCAACTTCAGGATGGCATCGTCCTAAAAGCCCGACAGGTCGTTATGGCAACAGGTCCCACTCGAACCCAGATGGCAAACATCCCCTCGTGGGTGAAGAACATCGGAGAGAGCTACCCAGAGGAGCGTCTCCAACACACAGTGCACCTCATGCACCACCTGCCAGCTGCTCGACAAACACCTAAAGAGTGTCAGAGAGAGAGAGAGACTTTTCCCACTCCAGGTGAGTCAGTTCTGTAGCAACATAACGATACAGAAAAGCTTTGCAGGGAAACTGTGTTTTAGCATCTGTCAAGTATTTTCATACTATTCAATAACACTTTGCTTTCTGAGGTTTCCCTGCTTCTGCAGTGTGTCCCCCACCCTCGCTGCAACACTTCCCTTCACAAGTACCATGTGCCTATGTGTGTCTAGAAATGTGTGTAGTGTGTGAGGCAGGGCAGAGAGTAATGGTAGTGGGTGGAGGTCTGACCAGCGCTCATGTCGTCTCAATTGCCCTTCAGCAAGGTGCCAGCCACGTAACCTGGGTCTTGAGGAAGCACCTGCAGGTCTAGTGACAGTGTGAAACTGCATGTGGACCAACCATAAAAGAATTACTGTAGATACACCCGTCTGCCTCCGACACACGTACCAGCCTCCGTCGTCTCTCCTCCAGTTGAAACAGTTCGACGTGGGCGACGTGGAGAGCCTGGTGGGTCGGTACTCCCACGTGGAGCACGGCATCAAGATGGACGGCCAAGCTTACCTGAGACAGTTCTATAATGAGCGGAGCCTCCACAAACGGCTGGCAATGATCCGCCAGGCGAGGAAAGGAGGGGCCGTCACCCCGGAGGCCTACATCCACCTGCAGCCTTTCATCCAGAGGGAACGGGTGGAGGTGAAGACATACTGTCAGGTACATGTGTGTGAGGGTGTAGTGATGAAGATAATCTCATCACGGGTGATGTAATATAATGTAATATGGAAGGGTTTTTTTTTTTTCTCCAGGTGAGTGAAGCCAGCTGGTGCTACAGGAGCCAAGCCTGGACTCTTTCCCTCAGCGACGGGGACCGCTGGACCGGAGACGTAATCTGGCTCGCCACCGGCTGCAAACTTGATGTCAAACAGGACCCATTGCTTTCTGAGGTGATGAAGGAATTCCCCATTCAGGTGGGTTTTTATATTTTTATTATGAAAGAAAGGTTTTGGTTGGTTTAAAAGTTTTTAAAATGACTGCACAAACATATGATTAGTGTATTAATTCTTGAAACTAGCCCATGTACTCCATATTCATTATAACCTGAGCAAGGAAATACTCATTCATAAAATGTGTCCGGCGGCTGCATGAAGGTGATCGACGGCTGGCCATGCATATCAGAAAGCTTGCAGTGGGCAGACAAGTGTCCTCTCTACCTGATGGGGCAGTACACTGCTCTTCAGGTAGGTCGTCTATATAGAGCTTCAGTCTGCAAACATAGGTGTCAATAACAATCTGTACAATCATTTTACAGACCTTTCCCCCTCCTCCTACACACACACACAGGTTGGACCTCATGCTGTGAACCTGGCTGGCGGACAGGCAGCCAGCATGCGAATTGCCAAAGACATCATGCGCCGTCATCAACAGGACAATGCAGAGGCCTGTGAACTGAGCGGAGAGAAGTCTAAAACTGAAGAATATATTCAGCAGATGCGAGGACTGTTATGGCTTTAACCTGAAGAACTCAAACGTGTGTGAGCAGCCATCTGTACTTGATGATGGCAGAGCTGTGTGACTATTTTTGGAACAACAATTCTCTTTCAGATGAATAAATATTCATCCTTAAGGGCCTAATCAGTGATTTTTTTAAACATTGATTAAAAGAAAATTCCCAAAAATGTAATAACATGGTGGCTTGGAAGGACAATCTGTATTTTATGTTCCTCAGCTGATCTGTTTTACATTAGTACTAGCATCATTACAACATGGCTGATTTAACCAAATATTTTACTACATTCAAAAATGTAAATAGAGTTTTCGTTATACGAACTAAGGTCTTCAGTGTTTTTGTATGTTTTTTCATATTGTACATTTGCCTGAAACAAATCTCTGATTCTGAGCTGCATGAGTAAAATTGACTTGAGTCGACTTTTAGTTTTAGCCCTGTGCAAGTGGAGGAGTTACTCTTTGGTCACATTTGGATATTCTGTTTTGCTGTTTTTTAAAAACTCATTTAAATTGATGCTCAGTTATTTTCAGCTACTCAGTTTGCACATTGTGGAAATTACTGATGTTATTTGCAAATTCTTAAAGCTGCAGCTGCACTCTACTCCCTGGGAAATTTATCACGAGTTGCAGGATTTTCTGCAGGATTCCCCACCATTGAATCAGGCTTTCACCATCTGAAAGGTGCACTCATATTTGCATTTGTAGAACTACCCTCTCTTTTGCAGTCATTGTGGATCCCCCCCCCCCCC
>JBBMOC010000001.1:5355117-5559685 GCA_037975185.1 Centropyge bicolor
CCCCCCGTGACTGCAACACAATACAGTTCACTTATTTCTCAGTCTCAAGTCCTGCCTCTGTATGTGCAGATGTGCATAAAAGATTAAATCCAGAACCACATGAGTTCAGGAAGTCACCAGGTGAACAACACAATTTTCTCATCACTAGTGGAAAGTTTTAGCCCCGCCCCCTGCCTGCCTGCCTTCCGGGTTGTAATCTTACCTGAGAAGGTGAAGGCTGCAGTCACAACAATAAACTAATTCAACTGTCGCCATAAAAGAAGTAACACGGTCAGATCAGATCATTTGTATTGAAAAAAAAAAATTCAGCTAGGTGCTTGAGTTTTACAATGTAATGTAACCTTGACTATAATGTTTTAACATTGATGAAAGAGCTGCTCCGCCAGGTGAAGTAGTAACATCATGCTCTTCCATTATGCACAATGGAAATATTATGTAAACTCAGTCCTATAAATACAACATGAGGAACTATCAGACAGACGTGATGTTTTTCTAGAAAGTAAAATGACGGACAGAGATGATGAAACCTGATGTCTGAGGGAAAGTTTCTCTCAAACGGTTAAAGCAAATGTAGGAGACTTAACTGTCAGCTGCGCTGAGATCAGCTGATGATCAGCTGATCGGTCAGCTGACTCATCAGCTGACAAACTCGCAGCTGCTCTCAGGTCAGTTGATCCTCTGTTTCAGTCAGTGACAGTCTACCAGTTGTTGTCCTTCAATTTACCAAAGAAAGTACCTCGAAATCGGGAAAATCCAGTGATTGTGTAACCTGTGATTTTGTCATGTCATGTTTCTTTGGACTATTTGATTTTGGGATATTCCTCTAACAGGTTTCTCCTCCTCTTCAGTCCAGGTTGTTGTCTGATTTTTACAAGATGCTTTTATGACCAAGCAACTAACACAACAATAACAAAACGTTGCAATACAAATTTTAAGATTGAGCTTTGAGATGAAGATTGGTTACCTTTAGAAACAATAGAGAAAAACCTTTATGTATCGATGCACATGTGAGTTTTTGCCTGTGTGTTTTCCTGCCTTTCACCTACTGCATGCTGGGAAAAAGAGCCGAATATATGTATTGAACATGACTGCAGCAATAGCAAAAGATATGAGAAATATTACTGGCAATTTCAACATGTCATTTGCTTTTTTCTTTGTTAAATCTTAAGGAAGATTTATACTGTATATAAATGCTTTTTATTGTTATTCTATCCTTGTTTAATGAATTTTTTATGTTGTGCAGTGAAACCTTTTCCAGCACGATGAACGTGAGGAGGGTGACAAAGACAGTCCTGAGTGTGGAGCAGTCAGAGGGAGTTGGTGCTCGTGTTCGCAGGAGCATCGGCAGAAAGGAGGCAGGTTCATCAACATGTCGCCTGTCAACCCTGTTAATAAACAGTGTCATTGTCATTTATGTGAAAGTGCACGTGTTTCATTTCCAGCTGAGAAACCTGGATCCTTTCCTGATGTTGGATGAGTTCAGAGTGAGCAGGCCGGCAGGTTTTCCAGATCATCCTCACAGAGGATTTGAGACAGTAAGTGTTTGACTGGGATTATAGGAAAGTTAATTTGGGCTGTTTGTCTTAGTCAGGATGGTCTGAGGTTAACCCTAATCCCCCGCCCCCCTTCATGAGGTGATGGGTTTTTTCCACTGCTTTATGGCACAGACCAAAATATTTACTGATTAATCCAGAAAATGATCTGCAGATTAATCAGTGCTGAAAATAATTTGTTGAAAACATCCATATGATGTGAATATGATGTCTTTGGAAGATAGACTCTTATAGGTTATTAGATACACTCATCATAATTACCTAGTCATGGGAAAACAGTAGAATATCCAGTTTTAACTTCTGGGTGCTTTTAACCTCATTTTTCAAAATGTATTTGTCAAAACTCACCACATGGGTAAAGAAGACTCCAACTATAGTAGCACAGACTTTTACATAACACTGAAAAGATATTTAAAAAAAATATATCTCAAAACAGTACAAGAGTATTGAACTTGTACTCATCTTTTAACCAAAGAACTGAAAAGGGGCAGCAACAGAAGCTCAGGTATGACTGAAGGGTCCTACTCCTACTCTGACCACTAGATGGCGACAGCAGGACAGAATGTAAGCCACAGGGCCAGTTTGCCTTCAAATGATGTAGGTTTACGGATTTGAAACAAAATCATACAGAAAGGCACATTTGTCTGATATATAATACCTGCTTGTACTGTTTAGTTTGCATAAGCTCAAGTTAAGCCCAGAAAGCTTTGGGTTAAAGATTTAATGACGACCAAAAAAAAAAAAAATCCCCTATTTTGAAAGAGAGGAATTGCCTCGGCTTCTGTTGTGTTTTTGTGGAACGATCCTTGGTTCTGTGGTTTTTGGCTTTTTAAGAAATAAATGTATTGTGTCTCCACCAAAGAGAGTCCCCCTTGACCACTGTTGCTGGCACGTTGGCCTTCTTCTTGAAAACTGAGAGATCAAATACACATGCAACCCAAAAAAATGAGATCCCATTACTGCGGTGGTCTCTTGGACATACGCATATTAAAAGTTAAGGGGTTTTTTTTAAATCCATTCCCATGAACCAATTCAAATTCTCCTCTCTCGTGATGAAGGTCTGCGGTTGAATCCTTTTTTTGCAGTATGAAAAAAATTTGTCCATTGTTATTGACTCACATCTTTAAATGTTTCTCCATATCTGTCTTTATTTAATGACTGATTTTCGAGCTGTGTTGAAAATGAGTAGTTGGTTTATTTAATTGACAGGGAGGTAATTGATGACAAGTTTGATAATTGAATAATAATATTTAAAAGCTGGTTCTATTTGATTTCTTATAATCACCCTCACTGTAAAGCAACATGTTTTACCAACAGGGAACCCAGTGACTATGATTATTCTCAGTGTGTTCATAGACTTTCAACATAAACATAAACTGTTGTCTAATTTTAGCCATAAAAACTTTATAAGGTGATAACATGTCAGTGTTCTTTTAAGAGCTTGTTTCACTTCATGAATGTGGCCAAATCATTCAACTGATGGAAAATTACATTTGTGTGTGGTTTGGAAAGTGATTAGTTACAGAATAGTCACTCACATCATTTATACACTTAGTAATGTGTGTGTTAAGTGATGTTACTCACTTTTTCCTTTTATTACATCTCTAGAAATTGACAGTGTTTCAGTTTTTTCCTGGGCTTACGGTTTCTGCTGTTTGAATAAAGTGGAAGATTAAATACCTATTCATTTCTGACCCCAAGCCTTTGGGGTCAGAAATGACTCCCACTGTGTGAGTCACTTACTGATATACTTTTGTGTCTTCCTTTTTAGTGTTGATATTAAATTCACATGTTTCTTAAATCATGGTTTCAGCTCTGATGAATGGAGGTCATGTGGCAGGTTGGACTTTTAGCTCAATAATCCAACGTAACAACCTCAGATATTGTCCTTAGATTGCCAGACGTTCCTCCAAGTGTATTTGATTTGGCAGATGCAACTTAAATCTCCCGGTGTGGGCGGACGGGACTAGGCTACACTCCCAGCATGCCTTTCAGCAGGTGTGTTTGCCCACACTCACATGACTTTTGAAATCACACAGCTGCGGAGACAGATCACAGGCAGCTCGCCGCAGGGGCTCGAGCTTTCCTCCCTTAGACAGATGTTGACCTTTGAACCCGTGACCCCACAATCAGCACTTCTCTTCCTGTCCAGTCTGACCACTGGGGCGGTCAAACGAGCACACACGTGCTTTTGGCGTTAAAGCAGCGCTTGTTTGAAAACTCATGGCCTGATTTAAAGTGAAAAAGCTCATCACCTATTTCTTTACATGTGTTCTGAAATACAACTAATTATGAAGTCATTTGTGTGAGGCAGTCATGCTCACATTTGTAATAGCTGTTAATGCTACATATCTTTCCTCAAACAGGTGACGTATGTTTTAGAGGGGGTCACGGCCCATGAAGACTTCTGTGGTCATTCAGGACGACTGGGACCTGGAGATCTGCAGGTACAGACTAACTGCTTAATAGTGTCCATTCTTATGATTATTTTAAGCAATAGGAATAGTAGCTTGATGCCACTCTCATGTTTGTGTGGTAGTTTTATTACTTTTGGACAGAGCCAGCTGTTTCCAGTCTTTGTGCCAAGCTGAAGGCCGTACCATCATACTTACCATACAAATATAACAGTGACATCAATCTAACTCATGCATTTCCCAAAATATTAAATCATCTCTGCAACTCCTCCACAAATGAAATTGCTAAATGAAGCGATGATATTATATGTTCTTTCACACATGAGAGTCACGTTTTCCAACATTATGATCGTTGTTGTCTACATGTATCTGTCCAACACTCTAATAGTAATGTGGCAGATTTTAAGCAGGTCATTAACATGAATCAGAGGCATTCAGTCCACTTGTTATTAACGCAAATGAAAGAGCAGAACAAGACTTTAAGCCTATTGGCATACAAATCCCCACAAACTCATTACATATGCATTAAAATGTTGTGCACTCACACTAATTGGATATCATGCCCTGTGGGTGTTTTCCTGTGTTTTTAAAGTAGTAAAGTTACATTCACACACACATGCACACACACACACACACACACACACACACACAGGCTGCTGACTCAGCTTCAATGTGCAGCAGCAGAGGTTCAGTCAGTTCAGCTGAATTCACTCTAACTCAACATGTGCTCCCTCTGTAGGCTCGGACGTCATGTCGGTCCTTCAGGGAAAGCTCCAACACTGTCTCAGATTAAAGCAGGGTTTCATTAAAGGAAGTGGGGAAAGACTGCACGCCGACAGAGAAACTGTTCAAGAATTTCCTGAGTTAATGTTGAATTCATTCCACATCTGTATGTATCCATTTAAGTAAAAAACAACACTCAATTTAATATATTTTTTTACATCAGTATTTTATGTTATTTAGTATTTAATATCCACCTTTATCTGGACTTTATGTACCAAAGTGGTAGTTTATTACGCCTCTGGTTTTTCCAATTATCATCTTTTGTTCTGCACGTTTTGTGATGCAACACATCCATGACAGTAAATAACCCAGTGTGCAGCAATAAAAGAAACCAAAGAACACAATGAACAGTCACAGATGAATTATCAGTGGCCAGCTGCATTAAAGCAAAGCCTGGGAGTGGAATTTTACAGCTGGCCTGAAGGGGAAGCAGGAGCCGCTACGCCCCATCCAGCGCTTTGAATCACTACCTGAAACTGGCTCCATGTTTCAGAGATTATGTTTCATATCAGAGGAAAGCATTTATATTTCACTGATGCTCACATTTATCTTTACTCTGAGGTTTTTGTATAATAGGAGCAGTGACACATCTTCTGTGTAACATTGCTGCAAATGTGCCAGAGGATCATCAGGAGACCAACAACAGGTGTTTCACTGACAAAAACCCAACCAAATTTTCTGCCCATCTATCTTGTATCTATCTGTAATGTAAAACTACTGGTGGCACTAGATAAAAAAAAATCAAGTGCTCACCAATTGACGTAAGAACATTTATGTCTGTACAAAAATGACTCATAATTGCTCAAAGACTTGTTGAGTTATTTTTGTCTGGACCAAAATGTGGAACAAGGCCATTCGTAGTTTTTTATGGTTAATAAAAACCTTCTCACCTCTGGTCATTTATTGCAAATACAAAAACAAATAGAATGTGATGGGCTATATGTGTATGTGTGGCCTTCGTGTCTTTGGTTTATTTGAAATACGTCTCCTCGTCCACCAGTGGATGACAGCAGGGCAGGGGGTGGTCCATGCAGAGATGCCCGTCTCAGAGGAGCCGGTGGTGGGTTTACAGCTCTGGGTGAACCTACCGAGACGAGACAAGATGGTGGAACCGGCGTACCAGGAGCTTAAAGGCTCAGACATCGCCAAACCGAGCCAGGGAGGAGTTACAGCTGCTGTGATATGTGGAGAGGCTTTAGGAGCGAAGGTGTGTGTCTGTTTGTGTGTGTGAATGTGTCTTTATGTTTCACCTACAGGCTCGTGATGTCACTGCAGCATCATTAAATCAAGGAGAGCACTTTGAAAACCGAACATGATGTTTACTTTCCTGGGAGCTGTTGACCTCATAGTGATTGCTCATTTGTTGGATGCTCGAGGCAAACAGGAAAAACTGACAAACAGTGACATATTCGTGCGTGCGTGTGTGTATTTGATTGTGTGTTTGTGGGTCTGTATGTCTGTGAGAAAATGCCTGTTAACCACACTATTTGACCAGTATGAGTTTAAGGAGAGTCTGTTTGAAAAGAGGAAACAGCAAATGAGGAGCAGATTACTTTGGCCTGCGAGGGATGACTTAGTAGTGTTGGAGTGCATACGTGTGTGTGCGTGTGTGTATGTGTGTGTGTGTTTACTAAGGTTACTGGAGGGCAAGAGACACAGTGAGTTACGGTCTGGCTTTAAAACTTCTTGTTTTTATACAGACCATCGAACTCCTCCTCCTCTCAAACTCAAACTTTCATTTCTCTTTATTCAGTGTATTTATACTGTACAAGGTGTGGTGAATGTGTTTTGTTGATAAAGAGCAGGCCCTCTTAACTGCACAGTAAATGAAGTACTCTTGACCAAGTCACAACTTACATCTGATAATAAAACCTGAACAGGATAATGGGGAGAAAATACAATGAGTGCTGGTTTTATTCTGAGTCCTTTGAAGTGAGAAATCAAGAAATAGTGAAAGTACTGAATGTTTCCAATAAAACAGACTTTCCTCCATTTTTAAGGCCCCTCTGTTTAAAGTTACAAATTACAAACAGCTCCCAGTGGTAAAAGTCGTCATGCACCAGTTGTCACCAGGACTGTGTCATTATTTAAATCTGAAATAACAATGTCTTTTTCTTTGCTTGTTTTGGTCGTGAACACAACATTGATATTTCATATTGTGTTTTTGGTCTCAACCAGCTCCTCTTGTCTCTAACTGTGTCTGTCTGATGTGTGGTGCTGAGCAGATAGTGTACTTTTACTGTTGTATAATTAGGAATAGTAGTAGTATTAGTAGTGAAATTACTTCTCCAATGAGCTTTGTAATGACTAATTGATTCTACTATAACTTGCCGTGCACTGCGCATTTGTGCACGTCAGTCCCTGAAAATAAATCTATGTGTTTACTGTATTTTCACAGATGACAACAGGAACTAAGAACTCTAAATAAAATGCAGGCTCTTTCATTTCCTTCACTTTGCTCACTTTCTCACCAATATTCTCTGTTTGCAAATCCCCAACACTGAAGTTCCATTCAGGTCATTTGGGTTTCAGGTCATGTTGAATAAGCTGGCTCTGAAAACCCCTGTGATTACGAGAAGGGTGTCGATCCAGATAAGATTATGCAGTTAGCAACGAAGCAATGCAGCGTTAACTGACAGTTCACAAGCCATTTGCAGCCAACACGAGTGCAGATGGTTCTGAAATTCTGAGCAAATGACCATGATAGTCGCTGGCGCCACTTTTTCAAAGTTTGCATGAATGTGTTTTCTATTTCGTACAAAATATGTCAGGCTTGTGGTTGTGTGTGTGTGTGTGTGTGTGTGTTAGAGAAAATTCTCACTGTCTTTTTTCTCCTTCAGTCAAAGGTCTTCACGAGGACACCGACCTTGTACTTAGACTTCAGACTGCAGGAAGGAGCCCTGCATGTACAGCCAGTCCCCTCAGGTAGGAGAAAACATTTATGGATACACCACAATGTGTCTGTAAATGGTTGTTATTAACACAGGTGCCAGAGAAGGAAGCTTACACAAAAAACATCTCATGGTTGCTTTGGGCTCTGACTGATCTTTAGCCACCTCAGAGCTCGTAAAGCTTGTAAAGCTGTTGGAGGACACGTCAGCTCAGCATTTTACATTAACAGAGAGAGAGAGACAGAGAGAGAGAGAGAGAGCTTTACAACAGAAGGAACAGGGGAAACTACTTCAATTTAAATTCACGGTTCCTTCTGTGTATCCTTCAGCCTCATACTGTACATTTATCACCACACATTTCAAGTTTATTCTATATTTTGTAAATTTCCCCACTGTGAGATGAATAAAGGTATATCTTTTCTCAGGTATATCTTATTCTACCACCTCGATTCCAGAAAACATTATACATATAAAAGGTTTGTCTTTGTTTGACCTCATCAACTTCACTGATTTTTGGAAACATTTGCTTAGTCTGAATTTGCTGCCAGCAATATGTTTCACACAAGTTGGGACAGTGGGAAACAAAAGTCGCTGATGATTAATTCTATTTTGATGTTACGCAGCGTCCCAACTTTTTTGGAATCAAGGTTGTATATTGCGTGTTGGCATACGACCTGTGCAAACATACTGTACATTTTGGGCAGATGACAAAAATATACATCACACAAAACTATAAACGTTGCTCAATATTGGATTTAGTCAGACATTAGTCAGATGGCCACAAAAATTACCTCAAATAAATGATAATGTTGCTTATTAACCACTGGTTGTGTGAATGAGTGACTAACAAATTCACCATGTGACCTTAAGAAAATATGAAATGTCAATGTCATGTTCACAATTTGTTTCTGCTGCCCACAAGGGGCCAACGTCTTTATTGCAGAGAACTCTTCACCAACTTGTACTTATAAATGATATTTCTATGTTTGACAGGATGGACTGCATTCATCTACACACTCTCAGGATCCATTCATGTTGGTGAGTATAGTCTGGTTAATGTTTAGGCCCACTGGACATTATTTTATATGACCTTTGCACCAAGAGATTTTATTTCCCTCATGAATATATACAGACCTGTTTCATGTTGTCCAACACTTCAGATTAATACAAGAAGAAATGACAAATAACCAGGGTGATGCTCAGATTTTGTAGTTGGATATGTGCACTCTTTGCAGTGTATTTAATCACTCCCTCACTTCCCTCGCTGCTCTTCCTGCTGCCATGTCTACATTACAGATATGTGTGTGATCTCAGGCCAGTCGCAGCTTTCCTCCTGCACTCAGCCAAAAGGCCCATGTGCTCCACTTTAAAGCCTGATGAATTCATACTGACACTGAACTATGATCTCTTCACACTTTTGACCACTCCGGTTCAATCTGAAATCTACCGAACATCACTGTAAAAATTATTGTGCTACTGTATATGTTACGACCATCTCTGAGATTGGCTTCATATCAACCACCTCATCCACATGTTATATCTACACCCTGTTGTATCAGTGTGGCCGTCTGATATGTTATGAAATGCTACATTTCATGCTTATTGGTCGGCATTGTGTGATCAGGGAATTCCTCTTGCATGAGAAGAAACGCTTTCAGACGGTGGACTCATTTTCAGAGGCTTTCTTGGTTTGTATAAACCTGTTGTTTTCAGTCAGAAATCCCCTTTTTTATTATGCCTTCATAAAATTTCATTATTATACGATCACTCTCCGTCGTTACACTGCAGCATCTCTCAGACGGTCCGTAATTGCCGGCAGATGTTTTGATGACACGAGAGGATGAAAATGGTTGCTAAGATTAAAGAAGTTATTTGAATTTGAAGTCTCCGGCTCAACATGTAGTCTGGCCAAATCAGGACCAGCTGGTTTTGATGAATGCTTCCACCACAAGTGGAAGTGTCTGACTCTCTCAGCATTCAGTGTCAGTACTGTAAGTGTTACAGCGTGCAAACAAAGTGCTAAACTAGGTCAAAATGTTTGGATCACGCAGGTGCCTTTATTTAACTCTCAGTGGTTTTGTTATGCTACATAGACCTGAAATGACTTGTCAAACAAATTGTAATTATTATAACTGATGCACATGTCAGCTCATAAACTAGTTTTGGGTGAAAAATTAAACAGTAACGCAATTGTCTGCACAGGTTGAGGCACATTTTCCTCCCTGTTTCCTTTCCACCCAATGAGAAGCTCCTACTCCCAGAAACTCATAGAGTCCCATTTGTTTTCAGAAAAACATAAAAAGACCACAAACCCGAATCAATCATCTTAAATAATTTATTTATCCAGTGATTTGTTTCCTATCATGACATAACAGTCCCACTGCTCCAGCTTGACGTTTCTCTTTCATTGCAATTAGCAGTAATAATGTTATGTAATTATGAAGTATTATGAGACAGAATATGTTTGAGTGTGTCTCTGAAAATAAAGGGAGTGGAGGGTTTACACTTTCTTAAAGGAAATTTATGCCACTATGAAAAGAAGATGTCAGTGTATCATTAAAAAGAATCATGGTATTGCAGTGCTGTCAAAATGTGGTACAGAATGTGAATATTGAGTCAGGCTCAAGTCATTTGAGAACATTATGAAGTCAATTCAGAAAGGCAAAATCTGTTTAAAATGAGAAGGAGTGTGTCTGAACATTTCTTATTTTCAAGGCCCAGATGAGGAGCAGCAGAAGGTAGAGCCCCATCACACCGTGGTGTTTGGAGATGGAGACAGTGTCAAAGTTCAAAACAAGGTGAGAAACTGAAGCCTTATGTATTGAGACCAGTGGTTCCTAAACTCTTTCCCATAATGACTCCTCACACCGTCACTCATTTTTTATCATTTGTGATGATGTTTCTGATCCAAGGTTTTAATATTGTTAGGTCCAATGCCGTGTAGCCTTCTCAGGTACTTTTGATATCAGCTTCGTCTTCCTGCCATCTTTCGTATTGGTACAAAAGGATGGATTTGACAATGCTTTTACACAGATAGACCTTTTGTCTTTGGGGGGTTCCACATGGTACTGAATTGGGACAGTTTTCACCGATTTTGTTGTTGAACAAAGTGGAGCAACTTTTCAACCCCTGACGGGTTATTGTCTTGTTGGAAGGTAAAATGAAGGATTTTGGAGGCTCCATAAATAGGAAAATATCCAGTATTTTGCAAGAAAGGATCCAAGTTTAGACAAGAGTAAAAAAAAAACAAATTTTGTTTTTATTTTCTTCTAATCATCTTGTGACCCCACAGATTTATCCCCTGACTTCTTGTCAGGTCTCAATCCCTATGTAGGGAACCACAGATTTCAAAAATTACAAATGAAGGACTGATGAAAGGTGATAATTCTGCAAATTTCCCCTGCAGGGCTCTGAAGCTTCCCATTTTGTGCTGATCGCTGGAGAACCGATCGGAGAGCCTGTGGTACAACACGGTATGTCATTTGTGATACTGGCAACAAGTCAAATGCTTCATTTGTTTCAGAAGTCACAGGCAGAACTTGATCAATACCTGTAATGCAATACCTTCTTATGTTGCTTCTGCCCTTCAGGTCCGTTTGTAATGACCACAGAGGAAGAGATCAGACAGGCTATCAGGGACTACCAGTCTGGCCGAAATGGCTTTGAAAGGGCTGTAAACTGGAGATCCAAGATCAGGGACTCTTTCTGAACAACACATATGGCGCTCTGTCCCTGGTGAAACTGTTTGCTGTCCTCATTGGCCGTTGTAAAAGCATATTTATAGAGATATTTATTATGTAAAAATGTCAAAGGTTTTAATGGTAGAAAATGTGAGCATGTATTTTTCAGGATGTGTTCGTTTACAGACATGTCACGTCCAAGTGCTTCATGCAGGAATGGACGTCACACTCCATTGTGTTAGCAGTGTAGTATTTTTGCTACTTTTCCTTATAAAATCCTTGTAATTTTCCCCTCTGTGATACGAATAAAGGTATATCTTATCTTAAAATATAGATTTTTAGGGTAAATTTGCTGCTCTCCGCTCATCTTGTTAAATTTAAACTTTATTACACTGTCCTCCTGCTTTTTGAAACAACACTGTAGCAAAGCGGTGTTTTGATATTTTATCACAAAATTTGCTAAAGAAACAAAAAGACTCTGTAAAACAAAAAGAACCATGATAAAAAAAGAACCAATTTTCCAGTCACTAAATATCACATGATCTCAATAACTAAAAACCTTCACAGATCACATTAAAATATTGTTTTAAAAAAAAGTTTTTGAATGTTTTGTATTTACTATTGAAAACATGGTTTTGCAGCTTGCACAAGCTTCTGTGCTTCATTTGCATACGAGTATGAATATTGCTCCCATGTTTCCTCTGTTATGTATGTTCCCGGCAGATTGCATCCTGAGTCAAATGGGCCTGGATGGGCGAGTGGGTGGGGTGTCGGTGGGACTGGGGTGGTGCTGGCATCTTATTTCCCCTCACACGTTACGGAGGTCTGGATCACATTTAAAACACATGTTCCTGCTCTTCGGCTGTGTGCGGTTTGGCAGCTCCAGAGGAAAAGACACTGATAGGGGATTTAACAGGCAGGGGACTTGATCACTTGACAAACAGACATTAAAAAAGGAAGACGGGAACACACAAGCAAATAAAAAGGCCGAGCTTTGAGTCGGCAGGACCAGCAGCAGTGGGAGAGACAGAAGGGCAGACAGCAAGACAGACAGCTTCTCATAGCTTTTGCAGAATTAGCCCACATCTTAGAGGAAGGAATTGTGTGGCTACTCCTGCACCTCAGGGCCTTTTTAAACGGATTAACCACAGTAGGATCTGGAGAACTGGGGACTGACACAGGGGAGGTTTAACATACAGATATTGTAACCACTGAAATTAGCAGAGAAGGGAAGCCAGAAGTCAGCAGCCAGTCAGGAGGTGGGAAAATTAGGAAGAGTTTTTCCACAGAGAAATTTATTCAGATCATCTCACGAAAGGCCCTTGAAATATCTCTCATGTGTTCAATGCCTTTGGACAAAAGAGTGTGCTTATAATAATCCGTCTAGACTTTTATTTTTCTGAGGTAATTTTAAGTTTCTAACTTCTAGTAGCCTCGTTATTTAACTGGACACCTCAGGTCCTGCATCAAAGCCTCTGCAGCAAGAGGTGCATGTTTTAAAGCCTCTTTAGCCTCCTCCATTTGGCTCGTGGGTGTCTGGGTTTGCTGTGACAGGTTACGTCTGGCTTAGACACACACACACAGACACGCACACACTTTCTCTCTCTACTGTGCAGCTGGAAGATCAAGAGTCTGTGTTGCACATACCTGCACTGAGAGGACTTGAGTGTGTGTGGTCTGGGGGACTCAGCTGGTCTGGGAAAGTGAGCGAGAGAGGCAGCCAGCTCTAAGTGCTTTCTGCCAGAAGTGAGAGGAGACAAGTTCATACTGCCGAGTGCTTCACGGAAAAGAAAGCGAGCACAGCCAAGGGATGATGATGAAGATGAGACGGACTCTGTGCAGAATCTCCTGCCTGGTGACCCTGGTGGTGGAGCTGAGCTGGATAAACGTGGGCCACAGCGCGCACAGAGAGGGAGGAAACAGGGTAAGTGGCATGATGCTTTAAGTGGATTTAAAGTGCAACATAAGAAGCCTCTTGTGTTTTTGTAGCTGGTGTTTAACACAGATGTTGGTGCTGAAAGTTTAATTTATGATTGAAAATTGTCCAGAGGGCAGAAATTAAAACACAGCATTATATTCTTGATGCATTTGATGTCACTTGTTTTTGCAGTGTTGTAGAACCTCTTGCCTCTTTTCACTCATTATCTCATAAACCTCGCTCCTGACCAGCGAGGACCCTCACATGTGCTCACCACGCTCTGTCCGCTGAGGGTTTGACAGTAATCATGTGCGCACTTGTGTGTGGCACAAAGCAGAAATGCACATCTGCATCAGAGGGATTTCTGGACTAATTCACTCCTGTTCTTCGCTCTTATATTTAAATTGATTTTCTTTATCTAGCTGTCATTCATCTCCATTATTTTTACTCACTACCAGCCCCCTCCCCAATCTTCACATCCCTCTCTCATGCGCTCTCCCTCTCTGTTTCTCATTAGTGGGTCTATCCCCTGGTAGAAATTGCAGAGGGGAAACCTCCCTGTTTTCTGTTGTTGTTTCTGTGATTTAAGTGGAAGCAGTCAGCCAGCCAAACCTGCCCCACCCTCCGTTCTGCAACACACTGAACACATCAGAGGGCTCACATCATTACAGTTGTCTAAAGGAAGGGAAAGCAAACGTTGCGCAGACAAGTGCAATATTTCATGACTGTCCTCTCTGATGTGCCTCCGCCCCAGTTGTAGATCTACAACTCGGTATCAGGTTTTGGTTTTTCAGCCTCAGAAATAAGCCTGGGAAGCCCTAAATTTTAACTCCTCTCGTCTCCCTTCTCCTCCTCAGAGCAATTTCACCCTTGGCTCTTTAAAGCCTAAATTCAAGTTAAAAATGAAATAGTAAAAAACTTTCACATAGGACATCATTTTAGATTATGTGCAAGAGATTCTTCTGCATTTCATCACGTCTTATCTAACCATACAGATTTCATCTTTTCGTTTTGTTCTGGTTTATGTCGTCATGGGAACTTTGCCTTTCTGTGGTAGCATGACAGGTGTTTCCTATATCACAGCTCATCTTCTGTCTATGCAAAGGTGCCAAGGATAATATCACACTTTAAACAGTATGTTCATGCAACATGTGCTTTTAAGTAGATGGCCCTGCTGCCTTCTCTCAAAATGCATTGTGGTGGTTTTGATTTTCAGACATCCTACATAAAAATCTGCAAGTCATCCTTCTGGTGTATATAAATGCATATTCTTTGGTAGCACAGTCATGAGACTTCAGAGTGAGCAGTGTTCAGAGACAGGCAGTTTTGGAGCAGACACACAAATCTGCTGCTGCAGCTGTTGATAATCACACACTGACTAATGGGTGAGACATCAGGCCAAGTCAGTCCACACTACAGCAAACATCCTATCAGCTCAGCCACAAGTTAGCAGAAAATAATGCACATAATGCAGCTGTGTGTGCATTTACTTAATTTTATAAATCACATTTTACTTCCTTATTTTTGCTTGAATTTTAGCATTTTTTTTATTTTTGCACTCCATAGAGTCTGCAGACACACAAGCAGCTCTGAGGCTCACACACGCTCGCACTCACATTGATAATACAGATTATATATAGAGTGTACAATTGGCATGTGAAATTTATCAGGTTGAATCTGGAATCACTGACTTATCCACTAAATAATGTGCTACATTTACTTTACTTTATTTATTGTGAATGTTATCCACAATAAAGTGCTAAGGTGTTTCAGATAAGTATCAGAAACCTAAATTTACTACTCACTACTACTGCTAATAGAGAAAAACTCAGGGGATCACCGCAGTCTGTAGGATTCATCCTCTGGGGAATAGGAAGGTCTGTGCCACATTTCATGGCAATCTATCCAACAGTTTTTGAGATATTTCAGTCTGAACCACAGTGATGGACTGACGGACAGACAGATATTGTCATCCCTAGCGCCAAGCTAAGCCCATGTCCAAAGTGGATTCTTTGGTCTTTTGACGCATGATTGCCACCATCTTGACATCAAAGAGGCTGTAATTGCACTCATCTTTGCTTTCAATACAGTCAATCCAGTTTTTTCAATTAGGAGAAAATTTAGAATTTCCATCCCAAAAACACAGCATCATGACATCAAGAGAAACTGAGGTTCAAGGTTCAAGGTTCAAGGTTACTTTATTTGTACCGTTTGTTTGCAGTGGTCACACATTGACAAACAGACAACACAGGCTTTCGGCACACAAACAAAGTGACAACAGTGCAACGGGGAGATACCAAGATAAAACAAGTAAGACAAAATAAAACCCCATAAAACTCATGAAAGCTCAAGTAAGACCAGATAAAAACAGATAAAAGAAGACGAAGAGTAATAAAAACCAACAGTTCTCAGGATTTTTTCATGTTAATATGACTGATGGCTGCTGGGACAAAGCTATTTTTGTACCGCTTAGTTTTGCAGGCAGGTACTTTGAACCTCCTGCCTGACGGGAGCAGCTGAAACTCTGCGTTGAGAGGGTGGGAACCGTCATTGGAGATGGAGCCAGCCATCCTCTGCACCTGGTTCGTGTACAAGGATGATGGATATAGCTGGGCCTCACTAATCAGCCTGCTCGCCCATTTCACTACCTGGCTGAGACAGTTTTTGTTTTGAAGTGACAGATTCCCAAACCAAGACACAAGACAGAAGGATAAAACAGATTCGATAAAAGCACGATAAAACAAGGTCAGCATGGTTTTGTCGAGGTGGAACGCTGACAATTTCCTCAGACAGTACAAGCGCTGGTGACCCTTTTTGTACACAGCTTCACAATTTGCTTCAAAGTTCAGTTTGTTGTCGATGACTGTTCCAAGATACTTGTATTTGTCGACATATTCCACCTTCTGACCCTTTAAAATGGTCACCTCTTGGTCAGGGGCCCGCTTGCGGAAGTCAATGATCATGTCTTTAGTCTTAGCAATGTTCATCTGGAGGAAAGACTTTTCACACCAGTCCAGAAAATCATTGACAACAGGGCCATGGCTTGTTTCGTTATCCTGTAATAAACTGATAATGACAGTGTCGTCTGCATACTTTAAAATGGTTCTGTCCTCTCTGTTGCTACGACACATGTCGGTATACAGGATAAATAGGAGAGGGGAGAGCACACATCCTTGTGGGGAACCAGTAGAGGAGGAAACCTGGTCAGACAGAACTCCATTCACTGTCACTTTTTGTGTCCTGTTTGTTAAAAAGTCCAGGGTCCAACCCACAAGATTATTGCTCAAGTTAAAATGTTCTAAGAGCCTCAGGGATAAAACATGGGGTTGGATTGTGTTAAAAGCCGACGAGAAGTCAATAAATAACAGTCTTGCATGTGTTCCTTTCCCCTCCAGATGTTTAAAAAGAAAGTTAAGTAAAGTGACGGTGGCATCCTCAACACCTCTGTTGGGCCGATAGGCTAATTGCATAGGGTCAAGGTCTTGCTCAGTGCTCTTAAGGATTTCAGATTTCACCAGTTTCTCAAAGGCTTTCATAACAATTGATGTCAGTGCAATCGGTCTGAAATCACAGACCAAAAGTTTTCCATCATTTTTATGTTGATGTGAAACATTGAAGGATGATTGGCTGTGGTCTCCTGCAGATAATGAAGCAGTGGGAGAGGAAGGTGCGTTCAGCCTCCAGCCTGGATGAGCTGCTGAGACTCGCGGACTTCCCTGACTGGAAGTTGTGGAAGTGTCGTATGAGGCTGCAGCAACCAGAGGCCCTGTCTTCTCCACCTTCAGTGGGCTCCCACCGCTCCACACGCTATGCGGCTGAGTCGTACAGCCTGGAGATACTTAAAGGTTGGATAAACAACATACAGCCCATGTTGCATGTGAGTCTGTGCATGTGTGTTGATGTGGTTTTGAACTGTGCGTGTCCCCCCTTCAGCCATAGATGAAGAGTGGCAGCGGACTCAGTGCATGCCGAGGGAAACGTGTGTTGACGTGGCCAAGGAGCTGGGCACCAACCCTTCGATGTTCTTCAAGCCGCCCTGTGTGTCTGTCCATAGGTTTGTTTGGCACCAGGCATCCTACCTGATACTAGAGATGACAGAACTTCTTTGCAGTCTTTCACGTTATATCAACATCTGTTCATTCATGTTAAATATATCCTTATGTTGGAGCTAATGTTGAGACGATATTTGACTTCAAGTTCAAAAATTGTTTATAGAGGTTGTTTGAATATTTTTTTGAGCATATTATTAAAAAAGAAATTGTGAAGATTGATACCACTCTCATGCTTATAGTATAAATATGAAGTGGCAGCTGGTTAAGAAAAACTACTCAGCTGCTGCCGACATAAGAGAGGAATTGATCTTCTCATTTCAGAAAGGAAATCATCATGTTTCCCAAAATGTCAAACTATTCTTTATCACTCCTGCCATTTACCATCCTTATAGTTAGATCCTACATAAAAATATTTTCTGTATATGTACCCATATAGATTCAATTCAACCTCTGACCCAATATATTTTAAATGCAGAAAATTCTCATGTCTGTGTTTTTTTTGCCATGCACATCACTTTACCCAGATGTGAACTGGTTTTCCCACTGACAGGTGCAGTGGCTGCTGCAATCAAGAGGGCGTAACCTGCAGAAACACAACTACTGTGTTTGTGAATAAAACTGTGAGTGTGGATATCCATCTAAACTTTTTAAGCTTTTGTGACTTATCTTCAGCAGTTCAGCAGTCAAACACTCTAACACCAATGTCTGCGTGTGTGTATGTGTGTGTGTGTGTGTGTGTTTCTGTGCATATCAGGTCCTTAGTGTCGTCCCATTCAAGTTTGTACCTGAACCTGTGCTAATAAAAGTAGCTAATCATACAGAGTGCAGTTGTATGGAGCCCGCCATAAGACGACGTAACGCTCAACCTCACGGGAGCAGTGGGTGAGTCAAAAACCTCAGTCTTGAATAGTATTTCTCAACACATTCGGTACGATGTTACTTCATTTCTCTTCTGTTTCTCAATTTGGTTCATTGGCAGCTGCTCTCCAATGAGCCAGCTGTCAGAGGCAGAGGACTCCAGGAGACTTTGTGCCAGTGGCTTGATTTGGGATTGTTCAACGGACAGATGCATACCTTACCCATCCAGTACACCAGGTGCGTGTGTGTGTGTGTGCACATTTGAGGTACTTGTACACAGTGAAAATAATCACTAGTTGCAGTTATATATAAAACAGTCATAATTACCTCCTGCTTAAACAGTTAGTAGTAGTAGTAGTATAATATTATAATTATAGTAGTATATCATTAGATATATAAACTCAGAGTGACCATTTTTCTGCATCAGCTACTTTTACTATTTAATATTTGAAGTACATTTTTCTGATTATACTTCCTGAGGACTTTTACTTGAAATGAAGAAGTGATATTAGGACTGAATACTTCCTCCACCACAGCACGTTGGTCCAGACCGAAAGCAGAACTGCACTGATTTTACACATCAATTCTATTTACAGGTCTTGGGGAGTACTACTACATATATAAAGCTGTACACATGAAAAAAAAAAGTTCTATAAAAACTATGTGGCTCCAAAGAGAGACGTGTGAGGTTTGATAATTTGCCTCAAGGTGTGTCACCTGAGTCCATGGCAGATCTCTGACCTAACTGTCCAAGGACAAGTTGCATTGTGGGTGATGTAGGTGCAAGATTTTGAAAAGGAAGACAAGCATGTGGAATAGAGAAGATGATATCTCTGGTTCTGCTGCATCAAATCTGAACTGTCCACTATGAAATCAGTGGAGTAGTTTCTGAAATGTCTTAACAACTACTTCATGCATTGGCACAAGACTGTGAATATTCATTTATTTATTAGCAAAAGTTAGCTCATGGTAAGTTAGCTCATACATGTTAAACATCATATCTAGAGAATTATATTTCACATTATTGAAAATCAGTAAACTTTTTACCAACACACTAAAGTAAATCTTAATCTCATTGAGTATGACCAAGGTGATGTATGATCATATGATCATTTCTTGTACTGTCTGTACTGTGACTTAAACGCACCATTATTACCTCCTGCTCAGACTTTCTTCTCAGTTCATGGATGCCTGACTGTGAGATTGACGTGGAGCGCTGCGACTGTGTTCCTAGACCTGTGTCGACTCTCCAGCCGAGACCGACCCAACTCTGTCAGCTCAACTCTTCCATCTGTGCTCACAACCATCAACGCTTTGATCAAGCCTCCTGCAAGTAGGCCACAGAGAGAATTTACTGTTGTAGTCTGCTCGATGAACACTTTCTTTAAATGGACATGTCCTTGTTTTCATCATATAACTGACAAGTAAAATGGAAATGTTGTTTAGCCATTTTGAGCTTTATTGTGTCTCAATTCATGCAGATTTTATACTTTTATAAATTATTCCTCTTTCATTCGCAGATGCAAATGACCCACGTCCCTTAGGGGAAGGAATCATGACAACCTGCTGACCAAGGATGTTTGGAAGCAGAGAAAAAAGGCTCATAATTTATTTACAGTCCTATTTATGCCAATCACTTTAACTAATTAAGATGATATTAACTCACACGACCATGTTAATTGATTTTTTTTAACATGCTTGCCTTATGTTTCAATCAATGTGTAAAGTTTATGATGTTTATGATTTGTACATTTGTTCTTTGTGCACTGAATATGTAGTTTATATTAAAAGATTATTTTTATAATTTGAACTTTGCTTTGAATCCTAAATTATTTCTTAACAGACAAGTGACTCTCGTTATTCAAAATGATGCAAGGAACTCACCTGTTGACTGAGTTCACCTTTAGATGGTGGACAACACGACAAATTAAAAACCGAAGAGCTGCCAAATTCAATTA
The DNA here is from genome assembly GCA_037975185.1 of Centropyge bicolor. Classification (NCBI taxonomy): domain Eukaryota; kingdom Metazoa; phylum Chordata; class Actinopteri; family Pomacanthidae; genus Centropyge; species Centropyge bicolor. The sequence goes on from JBBMOC010000001.1 coordinate 5,375,225, forward strand.
TTGGCTGAATTTTGTCATGAAAAATTAAGTTGTAAAGCCAACAATACCCGATAAGTTAAGTCTTGTTCCTTCAGAAAGACGATAAGTGTATTGAGATCTCATTCCTTGGATTTCATTTTCATGAGTCTATAAAAATTGTTCACCCTTCTTGGACATTTCATGTTTTATTGTTTTACAGCACTGAATCAAAGAGGATTTTTAAAAACTATTTTCTACAAAGCAATTTACACAATACAAATGTAAAACAGAATAAGGATCAATAAGAAAAGACACACATAGTAGCAAGAAGGTTCTTGCTTGCCTAAGTAGTTCCTGTAGGATTTCTACTAGCAAAACACTCTTCTTCAATCTTGTGATCGATACAGAGTCGTCATCTTAAATACCCATGATGCATCTTACAACACGTGACATAACGCACCCATTGTGAATACTGAAATAGTGGTAAGAAAATACATTTCAAATAATTGACCTGTAATAGGTGAATGATAGCTCTTTCCTTTATGGTCCCTTATGGAGAACACAATATTAGGGACACAGAATTTGTATATTAATACTTTGCCGATGTATTTAGTAGGGTGAGTAATCAACAGGACACAGATCACTAGGAGACAACAGACCATCATTGTGACATGATTAGTGAAATGGAAATCACCTGTGGATGTGTCGGGCATGTGAGAGTAGAGGATCAAACAAATGGAGGAGAAATTCTGATGCAGTCTGCAAGAAACCTGATTTGTTTTCAAGCAAGACAATGAGACAAGCGTGAAGACAAAGTGAGACAGTAATGCTTCAAAAACAACAAGGTCAATGTCCTTGAGCGGCTGCCGAGTCCAGGTCTTGATCCAGCCAAGAATATGAGGCTGGATTTGAGGAAGGCTGTTCAATCACGATCATGTAGCCTGAGAAGTTTTATAAAGAAGGACAGGGACTTGGACTGGATGAATACTACTGCAAACAAGTATTTTCTCTTTCTCTTGTCTGTTTTCAATTTGACATTAAATGATTTTATCAGTTTCAAAAAGGCCACATTACATCCACTGATGTAATGTTGTAACCATAAATCATACATTTACATATTTTTATAGACACTGTACAAGCAGCTGTTTTGCTGACATGACATCTGCTACACTGGCATCTATTCAATATCGGAGATGTTTTTGTCAGCCAGATGGTGGTAAAGATGATATATATCTATTCCTCCATATGTTCTGTATTAAAGTATTTGAGTTTCCAGGCAAAAGTCTATCTTCTCTAATAACGTCTGTGGACCTGCAGCAGGAACAACACTGGACTGTAAATACAGCTTCTCATAAAACAGGCGCATCCTTTGTAAATGTGCCTCATTTGCTGTTGTCGATTGGTGAATGTATTGATTTCCCCCCTGGCAGAGCTGCTGATCAATACAATGCAAACATTAAAGTGTGTTTCCTTCCGATTTCATCATCAAATGGAAAGACACCATCATGTTTTAATTTCCTCGTATCCCAGAGCTCTGGTGGAAATATTAAAGGTACAATGTGTCACTATCAGAAAACTCTTGTTATTAGTGACACCAGTGGCAGCTAAGTGAACTGCAAGTCGCACAGCCAAGCCACAGCCAGCCAACTTTAGCTTAGCTTTACTTTGTGAACAGAAAACAATTGGTAGTTATATACCTTTTTTTCGTACCATCATCATTTATTGTTGACTAAAATCAATGCAGTTTGCCATAATACATAATTTAGTATCATGGACCACGTTAGCTGGTTAAATAATTTGGCATTTGGCCAGCCAACTCCCGCATCCAATCAGACAGTATTTTGCTAGTGATACCTTTAATGAGCAAGCAAGCTAAGGTTAGCCAACTAGCTGTGCCTGAGCTACACAGTACTTTGCAGTATTCATAACATTACCTAAAGATAAAGTAATTTGCAACCAACAAGCTAAGTAATTTAGCAGCTAGATCAGCCTGGAGGTAAATCTGTAATCCTCTCAAGATATTATTTTCCTATGTTATCTAGCCAGCAATTTGTCTGCGTTAGCAAGGAAGCTAACATTAGCAAGTTAAAGCACTATTCAGATGCTTTGTAGTAATGCTAGCTTTGACTTTGGACTTCAGAATTTAGGGATTGGTGTTAGAGTGCACCATTTCTAAGCTAACGGTAGCTTGTGTTGCATACTGCTGACTGAAAACTCCACAGGCTAGGCAACCAAGAAAGCCTGGGAAGGCCTTGTTTCTTACGTTAGAGTTACCCATTGGCAATACAAAGTAATTAATAAATGTAAATTGTTCACATTCTTACATATTGTACATTTGATAAAGGTGTTTGTGACTGAGAGAAGCCCTCCTGTGGATGCTAATGGCAACATTAGCGTTGTGCCATTGGGAGCCAGACAGGTTTTTACAAAGGTCAGCATAAAAAGTGTCAGACACCTGCCACTTTTTAGTCCTCACATGGGATCAAGTCTTTGAATCCTCCTCTGATCATGTCCTGGTGGTAACAGCACAGAAATCGATTTTGCATACAATACAAATATTGAAATTAGTATTTGAACATTGCATATTTAAGATTATCTGATGGCACAAGACTAAACAGGCCTGAAGTTACAAGGTGTTTGTCTCCCCCTTCCTGCACTCTTGGTGTACTCCTGTTTTCTAACTGTTTCTTACTGTTACTTGAGCACACACATCATGACAACAAATAGTTTATTGCACTGTTGCCAAAAGAGTAATATCCAACCCTGCATTTATAGTTTGCCTAATACTAAACAATGAAATCCATATTTTATTCTTCTCATGTTTGATGTTGATGTTGATAAAAGTAAAAAAAAAAAAAAAACAAGCATTCATACACTGAAAATATGAAATAAATTTGAGACTAAGAGATTAATATAAAAGACCATGATCCCTACAATTTTTAATATTTAACAATTTTATCATACTTTGCCTAAAAAACCTTTGCAAAGATGGCTTAAAACATATTTCAAATCCTGCCTTTTTTACATCCATTTTTTCCTGGCTTGCGGCCTCCTTTTTCCCTACCTGTGTTTGCACATTGCTGCAGTCTTCGCATAATATACTGCCACCTGTAGGTCAGTGGAATAGTGTAGTCCATTGACAGGAATGTGCATCGTATCATCCATGTGTTGTGAGAGCGCTTCCTTGTGCACGAGATGAACAAAACAGGGACTCATTAAAAAAGTACTTTATCAGGGTACATTTAATTCCTTGTGATTGAGCACAGCGAAATCTACCTACCTGCTGTCATGGTTTTATTAATGAGCTATTTCCTGTTTTATGTTGAAAGAGCATGTCCTTAGGTGTGTTGGTTTACTTTACTTCCTGCCTTTGTGATTACAGTTTAGCTTCACCTGTCCCTCATTAGAGTAGAGGTACAAACAGACAAACATTTGATCCACAGACATTTGATAAATTATTTCTCAGAATGACCTGTTATTCCTTTTCCTCGCTTTTTATGGAGGGTTCAAACATCTTCAAATCCAATTGAAATTATTCCCAGGTGAGAAATGGATCCTTAAAATGTGTAATCCAGTAGACATAATGACTAAGACTAACTTCAATATATCAGTCTCAAATTAAAATAAGAGCAAGGGCATTAGTATGAAATTTTATGTATGTGTGTTTTATGTCACCTGGCAAAATTAATTGTAAAAAAACAACTCAGGTTACAAAGACAAAACTTCAAACAAAACTGAAATAAGAGTCATTTTGTTATTGATGTGTGTGCTGTAAAGAGGCCCTTATGTCACCAAGTGTACATTAATATAAACAATATTTCCCATAGAGCAACATTGGAATCAACTGTGGAATAAACACAATGACATTTCAGTTGTCTGATGTCAATTGACAGTTTTGACACTTTGCATTTTTTTCCTTCAGCTCAATGAACAGATCCAACACCTACACTGACCTTTAGAGTTACTGCAGGAGGGGTCCAAGAGGTGTTTTTGATTTAATTCCTTTCTTCATGTTGAGACGGGTCAATGAGACTGAAACATCTAAGGGAGAACCTGTTTCGCATCTTCATGAGCTTCACACTCAATAAAACCAAATCCCACCTTTTATTACAGAAACTCTCACTCTGCCAAGACTGAAAAGGGACATGTTGTCACATGTGCATTTACTGGGGATGGGGATTTACTGCTTTATTACTTTCATTTGTCATGTGTTTCTTTGTAATTGATCAATGAAAGCTTGAAGAGCAACACACTTTTTTATGTGTGACATAAATATGAATTTAAATATTAACAAATTGATGTAGTGCCGTAGATTAAATACAGATTTTGTGTGGATTTGGATTATTTTCTTGTTTTATTATTACCTTACACAGAACATGTTTTTTTTATGATCCATGGACCAATATGCAACTTACATAAGCATAAGCAAGAAAGATCCTGCTTGGGAATCTTGCAGGATCTTGTGCATGAATCTTTCTGCAGGATTTATTCTAAACTGCCTTAAATTCTTAAATTAACCATTTATAGGGCAAGTAACTATTTTTGGTCATTTCCGCACCATTCACAAAACTGAAAAAATGTACAACAGAAATAAAGTTTTCTTATGTCCTCCAATAACACTCTGGTTACATTTTTGAATTTCAAAGTATTTCAATGAGTGCCCTATAAAGGGTTAAGAAGACAATAGCTAATCCTTATTTACATTTCAGACTTTCCACAGAATGAGCCTGACCACAAAGATGACATGTTAAGTAGAAGGTTGAGACCATGCAGGACAGAAATTTGCCAAGGTGCTTACAACAAAATTAAACAAACACTATCCAGACTGAATCATACACCCACTCAACATAACCTGAGCATGATCCTCTCTTCTCTGTGAAACATCATTAGGACATTGCGGTGTGATAAAGTGGCTATAAGGGTAGCGTGTGACAGAGCAGAATAATCATGCCCAGTAAACACAGCGGTGCAGAAACTATGTGGTGTAGACACAGTCAACAGGATTGAACATAGCCAAAGTACAGAGGCCCACATGAGACTCCATTTTCACATTTTCACTGTGCAGTATAATGTAGTAAGTGACACTATTGATTTTATATTATATGTCTACGACTGGAAAATAAAATGCATGATGCAATATGTTTCATCTAAACGCCTACTTAGTGTCTGAATTGCATTAACACACACGACAACTACGATAAACATAACACACAAAACGAATGTGATTTCATTTACAATCACTGTGCATTTTTCACACTGTGTACAACACAGCTTAAAAACATTCTGTAAGAAGAGCACAACTAACATTTAAAATACAGTACATCTCTGAGGATTTCACATTTAGAAATATGACACAGCAACTGAGTGCAGGCAGACGATTACACACCAACATGAACAGACACAACATATTAGAGCGCACTGATCTGGTAACATCCAGCAAAAACATTTCAATGTGTTTATAATTTAAAAAAGTTATTTTACTTCATTAAAGGGACGCCATGACTCCTTGAAGTGCCAGTGTTTTGTAGTAAAGGGCTGACCCGCCTTATTCTGCCGTTTCTATATCTATATGTATACTATATCTTTGTATAAGGTTATTTTTCATTTGTATAAATATTAACTATGAAGCAATGAGCAAGGCCACTGAATCAGGAGGATTAAAATGTTGAATTAATTATTTTTTTAATACCACTCAACAAAGCAGTTAGTATGTGAAAAAAGAAAGTGAATTATTACTAAAAATATTCTACAAACTGCTATGACTACACATTCAATAAGACTAATACGCAACTATATCACCAAAAGAGCAATGGATCGAGAAAAGCACAGATGTACACATACACACATGTTGTCACACATACACACTTCCCTTACGCACAGTTCTCATGATGAAGCCGTCTGCTGTTGATCGTGCTCAGACTCGCCACGGAGTGATGCGTGCTGCGGACGGAGGTCATACGTACGTCATAATGTGACGGGCTTCGCGAGGAGTGTTTGAGGATCATTTGACAGCAGCAACAAAGCTGCTCATTGAACTGCTTCTGGAAGGTCTTGCTCAGCAGGTAAAGGGCAAAGGGGTTGAGGCAGGAGTTGGTGAAGGCCAGGATACGAGCTACGACGCTGCACACAAAGTGAAGCAGGGAAGTGTCGACCTGGTGGAAGCCAGGGTGGAGAGAAAATAGTTCATAGGATGAATATACTAGGGATATAACCCCTCCCCAAAATGAGCTATTATGGCCTGTTTTTCTTCAGTAGCTTTCTCATTTTAATTTCTTCAGAACAACAAAAATACATTCCACCAAAAGTCATTTCTACAGCCCGTTTACAATCAGATAGAAACGAAGACACAGCCGTACTCTATTAGAGATATAAATGCTTTTTGACTACCTGGGAGTAGTGATAGGAACGGTATAAGTAGAGGACGTGAGTGGGAAACCAGCATACTGCAAAGAGACCAACAAACACCAGCACCATCTTGGCCAAGCGCTTTCTTGATTCAACCTGTTGAAACAAAGAACAACAATGTTGTATAACAGACATTAGTGTTTAATAGGCATTAAACCAGGCTGCTCTTTAATTGTATTTCTGCCAGTGTTGGAAGACGTATTCAGATTAAATTATGTAGCTATTGCTATTAGGTAGCACAACACATAGTGAGTATCTAATGGGCTAAGACTATATGTTAGATTTTAACGTGTTCGATTTGAATGTTACAAACAAATTCAGACAACTATACTTAAACAGTTCACTGAATAAATATGACAGATTCAAACAGTTTCAACACTGGCCTGTTGTCTTGCGTGCACATTGCTCTCCACAGGCATGTTGGAGGCACTCCTCATCAGGCTTTGGGCGATGAAGGTGTAGTAAACGGATATGACCAGCAGGGGAATAATGTAGAAAATGAGGAAGAAGGCCATAGAGTGGACCTTAGGGTGCAGTTCCCCAGCATGGGGATAAGGGGCACAGGTGACAAAGCTCTCATTTGTGGAGGTGAGGTGGAAGGTGTGGAGGTCTGAGAAGACGGCCTCGGGGATAGCCAGGATGAGGGAGAGGACCCAGATGAGCGCCGCCTGCAGGACAATGCTGGCAGTGGTGCTTGATGTTTGGATGTCCAGGGGCTTCACAATGGCCCGGTACCTAATAGATAGATAGATAGATGGATAGATAGATAGATAGATAGATAGATAGATAGATAGATAGATAGATAGATAGATAGATAGATAGATAGATAGATAGATAGATAGATAGAGAGAGAGAGAGAGAGAGAGAGATTTATAGCCTGGTTCTGTTCTGAGGTTTCTGCCTGTTAAAAGGAAGTGTTTCCTTGCTGCTGTCGCCAAGTGCTCGCTTATGATGGGAAATGTTGGGTCTCTATAAGTAATATTATAAAGGGTATGCTTTAGACCTGCTCTGTATGAAAAGTGCCTTGAGATGACTTCTGTTGTGATTTGGTGCTATATAAACCAAAATGAACTGAATTGAATTGAAAAACTGACCTCACCAATTTTTGACCTGGCCATCTGAGGTTGGTGGAAACAAGCTGAAAACAATATATTGACATACTATCACCTTTTAAGTTTATTGGTGACCTTATTCACAAACATTTCTTCGAGCATAATTATTATTGTTGTGATGTTTCTGGTCACCTTGTGAATGTAAGTTCATGGTCGTTTTAGTTCTTTTTTCGGTTACTACTAAGTCCTGGATGAAATATCTTGCTCTTAAATGTGCGACCTAGCTGCTTGTTGCTAGGCAATTTTTAAGAGCTTCTTCACTGGAGACAGCTGTCTGTTGCAGCCAAAATCAACACTGATGTGAACAGTGAGAATGAACCAAAGCTGTAGTAAAGTATTACTGTAGTTAATGCAGCAAAACCAACGTTATATAAAAGATAATATAACAATAAAACCCATACAGCTGAGGGAAACTGCAGAGTTGAGGATTATTCATCACTACAAAACCCCCTTCTACATACAAGTAGTCATGTGGTCTATTGTTGATGTAAAAATATTGATTACAGCTGCTATAACAAAAAGGGAGAAAGATACATTAGAGGTGAAATGTTTATGGGTTTATATGACATTCTCAGGTTCAGATGATTTTACTGTACTATTTCAAAAAGATTCAACTCCACCTTAATAAATATTCATAGGTTTCTTGATTTCAAAGTTATAGGGTCATCAGTTCATCAGAGATAGAAACCACTAATAAGCCACCAGTCAAAAGCAATAAGTCATCTGCAATTATCAATGTGAATATGTCAGTTTTACAACATTGCATTTTGTTGTAAGTTGTTAATAAATTAATTTAGGTCCAGGTGTTCTGCAACTTTTTTCCCAGAAGACATGCTGTCAGATGATACTTTAAAGGGTTATTCTGCATCAGTTAAAAGCAAAAATCAATAACAGCTGAAAGGACAAAGCAAGTAAAACATTGGAGGAGAATAAACACTCGGCAGATACACGTTTTCCAATCTGGCAACCCCACAGTTGTTCTTGTTGATGTCTCATAACTGATCTATTAGGCTTTAGAGTTAAAAGCATGAGCCTGTTGAACTTGAGGAAGTAATATAGAAAATGAGGGGAAATGAAAACAAGGCACATCTTGAAGATAACATCAACCTGTTGAATATTTGAAAGGAGTCATGATTATTCAAATCTCTGAACAGGTCTTTACCCACTTCACCTCCACTGTCTGTTTCATTTAACAGACATAGAGGTATAGAGATACCTTATATCTCTATAAGGTAGGAGTTTAATATGGAAGAGAAACAGTTGAAAAACACAATTTGAAACCATCACTTGATTCAAGGGTGAACCTTGAAAAACTGATCAGATAACATGGTGAGTTGAGCACTTCAGCACCTTGATGCTGTGATCCTGAAACATATTTTTAATCACACACAAACATTATAGACCTTTCCAATGACATTGACTATTGATATATTGGCCACTGACATTTTGATATCAGCATTTCATCCAGACTGTGATTTTTTTTTCCTGTCACCCAAACAGGTAAAGGTCATCTTTTGAGATCGGAAGCTTGAAATCATTAATTGGCAGAAATTAATTGACGCACTTGCAAACAGAAGCTCAGCTCCCCTGATCAATAACTACACAATAGATATTTGCTTGTCTTAAAATAACAATGATCCATTTTCTACACATTGCGTGAATTTATTTTATAAGGACTAAATCAAGGTGACATCTGGAACATCTGGCTGCCATTTAAAGGGTTGATTGTAGATTCAATTAGGTGATTATCAGTAGCCTACCTGTCAGCAGAGAGGGCTGTGAGAGTGAACACAGATACCCCGACCGAGGTGAGTTGGATGAAGGGGATAACCTTGCAGCCCAGCCTGCCGAACAGCCACTCCTCCGACAGGTAGCGGCTGGCGTCCACCGGGGCGCACGTGGCTAGCAGTAAAACGTCCCCGAGCGCGAGACTGGACATCAGCAGGTTCGGCACATTACGCGCGGATTTGGCCGAGCAAAACGTCCCGATGAGCGTGACGTTACCGACGAGTCCGAAAAGGATGATTAAAGCGTACACAGAGGAGATGGCCAGCCCAGTGATCGACATGGTCCCCGGTGAGGTTTGGACAGGTTGGACGCACCGGGACGCTCCATGTGCGCCAGCGTCCAAACTGTAGGTCCGGTCTGATTTCAAATAGAGGATCAGGGTCAGAGGAGACGCCGACAGTTCCTGAGGGGTGACAGAGACAAAGCTGAACTACTGTGGTGACAATGATGTGTCCAACGTTAGAGCTGGGTTTGTGCGTCCTCCTTAACACGCACCAATAAAGAAGAACAGTCGATATGTGTGTCAGTGGTTTGAGAGAGAAATGGTAAGAAGTATGAGAGAAAGGGCTTGATTTGAGAATAAAATCTGATATTTAAAGAAGGCTGAAGCTCACCATATTTATATAAGTCTTACGTCTGTTGTGTTTGCCTGTTTATTTTCTAACTTGTCTTGACTTTTCTTGTTTTCAACAGAGTCTGTTGTTTTTGTCATGTTTTTTTAAACTTGATTTCTGTCTTTTCCTCGTTTCATTGGTTTAAGAGAGAAAATTGATGAGTGAAAATGATAAGTATATGATAAAAAGAGCTCAATTATTATTAATCTAAAGAGGGTTAAAACTCATCTTGTCAAAAATTATAAGCCTGTTGTGTTTACCTTCTTTTTTATATTAACTTCACTCTTCCTCTTTTATAATATTGGGTAAGAAAACATGTTGGATCTAATGTTGAACCAAAAATCAATCAAGCAAGCAATCTATCTATCTATCTATCTATCTATCTATCTATCTATCTATCTACAAAATCATTACCTTGAAATGATCTGATAAAGTGGTGAGCTCAGCCCTTCAGCACCTTGATGCTGTGATACTTAAATCAAAGCGTCCTGAAACATATTTTTGAAGCTGGCAGTATGTCAGCTCCCAGGTATGTGTTTATGTGTTTTTATCTGACCTACTTTTCACACTGGTATAACTGAAAGCTGCTGCAGCTTTTCACTGTGCTGAACTTTGCTCAACGTTTTGGCTTACTTAGATATAGATGACAGTAAAGAGCTTAAAGGGAATGATGTGGGAGGACATGCAACAAAGGTCCCTGAATGGACTTGAGTGTAGGATATTACAGTTACATGGTCAATGCCTTAAAGTCTATTAGTATGTTTGTCTCTCCTGGTTGCAGGGTCAAGAACTGGATCGTGGTTGGTGCAATGACAGATCGTAGCGTTCACTGCATCTAAAACCAAAAACACTCCCATTGATATGTTACTTATGAGATAATGGCATGACGAGCAAACAAACGAACAAACAAATCTTAAAGAAATCAGTGAGCATACTCAGTCAATCAAAACACATATCAAGGGACTCAGGGCATCGTTAAGCTTTGCCTCCTTCTAAAATTAATCATTATTATGCTGGTATTGATCTGTACAACATCTTTAATTGGCTACTCTATATTCAGTGTAGCTGCAAGTCCATATAGCCTCATCTTGTTTTTCTTTCCTCCTTATGAGTGTCTGTATTATTGTAAGCTGCCACAGGATTGGAGGGGATTAGAAAATCAATAGATCAAACGGATGAGCTGTTGCAACTCAAATCATTCTGGGACAACAGCCATGTCAAGCCAAGATCTGTAAGGCTATACAAAGGTACATAAGTGCTTTGGGCTGAATGCTAGTGTCAACATGTCAAAATGCTCACAGTGATAATGCTAACATGCTGATGTTTATCGGGCTTAATGCTTAAGACACCATCTTACCACAAAGCACAGCTGAGGCTCATGGGAAAATCATTTGTTTTGTAGGTATTTGTTCCACAAGCAAAATACTGGACGAATTATAATTTTGGTCATGGTGCTAGATAAGAAGTTACAGGATCATCAGTGTTATTACAATTTGTTCTGGCATTGCTAAAAATGAAGTAAAGCAATTTGAATTTTTTAAATCACCTAATAGTTGTGGTGACTGCATGTCTAACCATTTAATCATCATCATTATTATTATTACTGCAATATTATTATTACTGCTGAGGATCTGAGCTCGGAGTTCAGATCAGGTCATTCAAAACTGTGACTGTAGTCCAAAAATGGCTGAGATGCATCAACCAGAGTGTGAGTCATGTTGTGTTCCTGTGAGGGCTATAAGATGTGGTGTTTTCACAGGCTGACTTGTTGAATTTACCTGATCTCTTGGTCGCTCCATACCCTGCAGGAACCCAGGGGGTCGATAGCGATGGCTCTATGGACCCTCGACTGCCTGAGGACAAAGGAACTTTACAGGTACCGGATATGAAAAAGGGCTCACAGGCCATCAGCAGTCATTCAAGTAGAGAAATGATTCAAGACAGATTCCTTACAGCAAATGCATTGAAATATATCTTCAACACAGACATTACAAAAAACCCCAAAACAAAACAATGATGGCCAGTAATCCAGCAGGGTTTAATATACCATTGAGACAGAACATCTGTAATCCCTGTTTATCTCTGTGGTTCGTCAAGAGCCGCCAGAGGATTTTGGCTGCTTTGATTGTATGAGATAGCAAATGAAAGGTGTTGCAGAGTTATTATGTGGAGGCGAGACTAGACTGCCAGGAGCACAAGTGATAAAATTGGTTATGGTGTTAAGCAGAAGAGAAGGAGGGGATGAGAGAGAGGAAGAGAAAGCTGGGGGTGAGAGGGCAGCCTGGATGAAGTACAAACTGTATGTTCTCCTATAATTCACATACATATAAATAAATATACACCAATGCATGGATGTAAAGCAAACAAACAATCATCTTTTGATTGCTCACCTGCCCTTATAAAAATGACTTCTGGTTTTGTGAAAACAGAAAGAACGAAATCAATCATTCACACAAGGAAAAGGTTACTCTTGAAGCTCAAAATGTCAGATAAATACCAAGCAAAAGATATTTTTCACTCATTCAGATCTGACACTTGTGGCCTAATTTTACAGCGGAAATGCACAGTTTGATTATCTTTTGTTGTAAGCCCCCCTGCCTGTCATCATGTGCTTCGGTGTTGTACGCCACTAAATGTCACAAGAAAGATGTTGAATACTTGCACACAGTTGCACAAAATCCTGCAGAATATAAAAGTGAAAGAAATGTTTGTTTTAAAATTATGTTTGTGATCTACTAACGTGAACACCATTCTTAATGTCACAGTGGAAAACTTTTAATGTGCTGTAGCTGATTGTGGTTACTTCAATACAGACTCAGTTTCAGGAGGTTGAACCATGAACATTTACCACACCCTTCAAAAGAGAAAACCTTACAGCTCACAGTTAAACACAGAATTAATCTGAATGATGATGAGTGATTTCTTTACTATTCTACTCTACTCTCTACTTTCTCAAGCTTGTTTCTGGTTTAAAAATGTGTTAGATTCTGCTCTTTGAATCAGTCTACTAATTCTGCTTTCTGCTCAGCATCACTCACTTCTATTGCTGGAACTCATTTAATTCACCAGCAAATGATCACAACCTATATGTTTGGCTTTTATAAGATTTCAAATTTGAAATACTTCTGCGTGTCGTTCTAGAGGACATGAACAAACAGAACATTTTGTCATTCAATGTGGAGCATTTGGAAAAGCACATGTTTGAAATCCCATTAACGACAGCTCTGTTCTTTTCAACAATGACAGCAACACCAGAACCCTAAAATTGAAGCAGCTACATGGAATTTAGCCATTATTCATTTAATTATTTACACCAGTGCTTTTCCTACTGTGACATGTCAAAATGTATTATGTGAAAAAGGCCCGTGGCAAACACGCCTTGAGAGGGTTTTCACAGAATTACATTCATGAATGCTGTCTCCTCCAGCATGGATGAATACCAGTGTCCACTTACCGCTTGATGTTGACAACAAATTGGGGATGATATAATTTTTAAAAATGTTTTACCTGCTCTAATTATTCGTGCAAAACAGCCACTGATGAACTATGAATGTTATAAATTTCAAAGTTACTAAAGTGCATTTACTCATTTGTTGGTTTGTTCCATTTGTGTACAGCAGCATTTTTTCCAGTCACATCCACTAGGCGACGCTGTAGAACCACATAGCAACACAGTACAACTCAAAGCTGAGCCAAAAAAAGTTATGTTAGTTTTTTTTTATAGTGTAGAAAATTTTTATAGTGTAGATAGATTATATCAGTAATTTCTTTCAATAAAAATGCTTTCCTTACTTGAGTAATTTAGTGTTTAAACCAAATTGATGCACTTGTTATAGCACCTTATCGACAGTAGGTGGCAGCACTAGAATGTAGTATGATTTGAATTATCCGCAGTTTTGAGGCAAAACAGCGGATAATTCAAATCACAACTGTATCTTTTTTTCAAACAAAGAAATGAGACTTTCGCTTCTCTTGTGCAATCATTTCTTTCCTCTATTTCCTACTCTATAGGACACATTTGCTATATGAGTTTATATAGGCGGTGCAGGCTGGTGCCCTTATTAACCTTTAGTCCCCTCTAATGAAATATTTCAAAGTGTAACCACACATTAAATATGCTTGACATGAGTTCCTGAATCATTTTGTTGTTTCTCTCTGTCTGTTTCGGTGTGTGTGTGTGTGTGTGTGTGCCTCAGGTGTCATATCCTCGTCAGACCAGTCTGACAGGATCAAACACTTCTCTTGTTCCAACACTTGCAGCTTCAGGTCACCACCCACACACTGTTTGTGTCAGTCCTTTAGCCTGTTTGTCTCTTTTGTCACAGAATGATGATTGTTAAAAGATAATAAACAGAAAACTACAACATGCATGTCCAGATCATGTACTTTTGTGCTTTTAATTCTGTGTATTTTATTTGCTTTTATCATTGACTTTTACTGTAAAACACTTTGTAACTTTGTTTTCGAAAAGTGCTATACAAATAAAGCAATTATTATAAGAATGATGAACTATACAATGAGACAAAGTTTGATTTTTTGATCATGTTTGGAAACAGTGCAAAAGAGTATGTGTGGAAAAAATGACTGTGATCCTGTTTCCAAAGCAGCTCTCACAAAATTCATTCACTGAACAGTATCTCCGACATGTCAGTTACACCAAAGAACAAGCCGAAACACGCCGGGTGAGCGGATCAAGAATGCCACAGGAGCCGCAGGAGCTGCTGTGATTGGCGGAGAGCGCTGTCAGTCATCCGGGGGTGGAAGCCGCACCCAGCGGGCGCATCACTCCCAGGACGCCGACAGGTTTCGATGCAAATCTGCACCGGGCGGCTCCGGATCTGTTTGATTTGAGAGGCAGCTGAAGAAGCATCGAGGGTTACATTGAGAGCAAAAAGTGTTGGATATGGAGGGGAGGATTTGTGCCTTCACTCTGCTGTGTCTAGGTGAGTTTTTCTGCCACAAATAACATTTGGCTTTTTTATTTTTATTTTTTCTACCTTTGCGCCTCAGTGAGCGGCCACACCTGTGTGCGCACCTGGAGAACAGGCCTAGCTAACCTCTTCATGCAGGTGACATGTCTCATTGGTTTGCTGTTACCTTTAAAAAAACGGGGAAAAAAAAGAAAGAATAAAAGCTCATAGAATATCATGAACGCTCTTTAAATCATAATCAACATGCATTGGGCTAAAATGCTGTTGACCTGTTTTCTTTCATATAGCTTATAGGATGGCTTGGTTTCTATATAAAGAGACATGTTTCAAATTCCAAACTGAAAATCAGTCAAACTCAATTAGGCCTCTAACCAACCATTATTTTCGTTATCGATTGATTTATGACGTACTTTCTTGGTCACTGGGTAAACGCGTTTTGGTTTAGGCCTATCAGGAATCCCAGAGCTCATGATCTTAAAATGTCTTTCTTTGTTGGACAAAATCCAAAAATGTTCAGTTTGCTACATGTGGCCCAGATCTGTCACAGGTACTGGCCCACGTGTGGGCCACCAAAGGGCTGTTGTTCTTTGTGGTATGTGGGCCCAGTCTGATTTTGTTATGTAGGGTGTCCTGTGTATGTGGGTGGGAGGGTTCGGTACTAATTTAGTTTGTACATATGCGAGGTTAAGCTGCTGAATCATTCTCAGTAAAGGCACATATTAATTAGTGAAGTCAGATTAACATAACTTTATCAATGTAACTGCAGTTTACTGTTTTTATTTATATAAATGATTTACAATTGCAGCCTTTTCAATATTCTGTGTTTTCACATCTATGACAGTGTTGTCAGGTGTTGGTGCCCTCCAAGTGAACATCCCGCTGGATGAATACGAGTTTGCCAGGGGTGACAACATCACACTGCCCTGCACCTTTATACCTAACGGCACCCCTCGACTAGTCATCATCACGTGGTCTGCTGAGGCTGAAAAAGTTGGTGCTAAAGAGGTCAGACTACAACAGTGTGTTCATACACTCTCTGTGCATCTGTGCACGATTCTCTATCAACAGTATATCATCCAAGAACAATATGAAGACAAGAGAACTTTGCTTGCTTCCTCTGTTAATGTTCCTCTCATGCTGTCTTTGTCTAACAGACTGTGATCCTCACTTATTTTTCTGATCGTGGAAGCACCGACATCAAATCATCGTATGAAGGTCGGGCGGCCCTGGACGTAGACGTGCCCAAAGGAAAGGCCAACCTTAAACTGTCCTCCATCACATTAGCAGACAACAAGAGGTTTGAGTGTCGGGTCCAGATCCCAGGTGACGATGAGGGCAAGCCAGCTGACACGGCGCGCTTGGTGGTTCTAGGTGATATTTCATTTTTTTCCCAAGAAATAATCTGCTTTGAAGTGGGTGAAAGAGTTACGCCATTCTGGCTTTCAGAAACAGATCAAATTTATCACCATAATATCAAGTATTATACTGAAAGTATTTGGGATGCTGAAGCTCAGTCAGTATCACGTTTAGCATTTAACCAGTCTTTTATGTAAGCTATTCCAATGAGTCATGCATACAGCAAAAAACAACCTGTGAAATGTGGAAGTAGATCGTAACAAAAGACACTTTTTTTTAACCACTTTGCTGCTTTACTGTGTTACCAGGTGCCATCTTAATGTTACAATACTCATTTCGAATTATCTAACAACATATTAACATCCTCTCTAGAAAATATGTTATTCAAGTTCATCCTTTATTCATGTATCCATTGTTTTATTTTTTTCCTAGTTGCTCCATCCAAACCCATCTGTAAGATCCAGGGAAAGACAGAGTATGGCCAGAACATCAACCTGACGTGTGTGTCTGAGGAAGGCTCCCCACCACCCACTTATAAGTGGCAAAGTCACGATGTCAAGAACACTCTGCGTGCTTTTGCTCCCAGAACAACCGACAGTAAGTATCAGTGACGAGGTTTCTGCGGTGAATCACATGGTCAAAACTGTTGATCGATTAGTTTTTCTGAACATCAACAAAGAGTTGCAAATTTGGTCCAAAATGGAAAAAACAACAGGAGCTGAAGAGTTAACACAGTCTTTTGACACAGGCTTAGCTAGGTAAATCACACTACATTTATTATTTTTTAAATCCAAATTGAAAAAAACCTGTATGTTAGGGATCCCCAAACCTATGTGTTGAGGATCCCTAACAATTCACTTTCCTGCATCACTGAACTTTTGTATTACTAAAAAGCAATGAAACTTTAAGGAACTACTATAAATATCATTGATCATTGATTTAGCATGTTTGGATGTGTATGAGCAGTAACACTGTAGAGCCTGTTAAAAACATGAAATAAAATGAGAAAGCAATAAAACAATGATAGCAGTGATGCTCATATATTACTGTCTCTCTGTCTTTCAGAGGGCGGCATCCTGTCTCTGTTCAACATCACCAAGGAAACATCAGGATACTACATCTGCACCTCAACCAACAAGATCCGTTCTGCATCCTGCAACGTCACCGTCTCAGTCATGCCACGTGAGCATAATCTTCTCTTCTCTGAAGACTTTTCATCAGCAAAATGGGAAGTCAGTATTTTCAAAAAAGGCACCATTACAACAATGCATTATAATTTGCATCTTTCTATTCTTCGCCTTCCTTCCTTCCTGCAGCTTCCATGAACATTGGCTCCACTGCAGGAATCATTGGTGGAGTTGTCGCCGCATTGATCGCACTCATCATCGTCATCTATTGCTGCTGCTGCCGGAAGAAGAAGAAGAAGGAGGAGGAATATGCCATGGGGTAAAGTTTTTTTCCCCATGAAGACATGTGCAAATGCACTGATGATGGACTGACTGATGAACAAGATGCTGTGATATGTACAGAGGTTAACAACCAATACGAGCAGATGGTCGGTCATATCTGGGCATTTAAGACAAGATTAGATTAAATAAAATAAACCTTTATTCATCCCATAGTGGGGAAATTCACAAAGTACAGCAGCAAAGGGGATAGAAGCAGTTAAATAGTAAAAAGAGCAATTTAAAACAGGCTAAAAAGATGATATTAACAAATTTACATTAGAAATTCACACAAGACTTGCATTATTGGATTAAATATGAAATATTAAATACTAATATACTAAGTATTGCACACCGACTATAATGAAGTGAAATATGAAATACTAAATTCAAAATTATTGCACATTGAATAGAATGAAGTATTGCACAATGAAGTATTGCACAGTGAATGGAGCTGACAAAAAAAAGTATTGCACAGATGTAAAGACATAATATATAGTCTTTTGGGAGCATTTAGGTTTATTGGCCGACAAGTCAACAGTCTTCTGTCCATCAATGTATTGACTAAGGATCCAAAAATATATTTATGCAGCATATTTTATTCATAAGAGGTGAAGACAAAGTGTTTGGTTATTAAGATGCATATCTGATAAAAGGAAAGCTTTGAGGCTGGGAATGTGTGCATGTACCAGTTTCATTTCCTCTTCACGTTATTAACAAAAACGGAACTCAGCATTACACATGAACACAATTCAGATATTTGCACTTTGTTCCTTTTTGCGTGGCCGTATTTGCTCCATTTGATCAAACGTTTCCCTTTGTCTATCTCTGTTTTATATAGCCTGTATATTGTATGTTTTTATTGACCCATAGACATATTTTTGAATCTCAGCATCAAAACACAAGCAGCATGAGCATCAGTGATGTGAACACAGACGATATCCTGTTTGTGTCACTGAGTCTTATTGACAGGATTACAAGCATTAATGGGTACAGACTGTGAGAATAACCCAGCTAAGTCTGTCAGATTGACAATTTTAGCTTTAGATAAACCGTAGATTTGTAAATCTTTTAAGAACCAACCTTAACATAGCTGAGGTGGCATCAAGGCAACTATGTTGAAGATTTGTTCCAGATGTTCCAGACTGCCAAAGAAATAGAAAACCTTCACACACAAACATTTGACTGTTTTGTGCTCTCTCTCCAGAGCTCGTGAGGATGCGTACAGTGACAAAGAGCAGCCTAGAAATGGTGAAAGTCGCCATGCCGATGGCCAAGAGGACCCACGAGGTTATGATGAGTCCAGTGTGACGGGCCCTGGTGAGCGCACTGACCGCTATGAGGAACGGAGTGAGCGTGACTATGACCACCGCAGCGACTACAACGACCGCCACAGCGACTACGACGATCGCCGCAGTGACTACTCCGAACGTCGCGACAGGTACAAGGACCGCCACGAGCGCTACGATGACGACCGACACCATGACGATGACCGACGCTACGATGACCGCAGAGACCGTCGCTATGATGACCGCTATGAGGATGACCGCTATGAAGATGACCGCTATGAAGACGACCGCTACAGTGAGCGTGACAGACCACCAGTGCCGGCAAATAAGCCATCGAGGAGGGACTTTGACGATTGAGACCTCAAGTCATCCCAAATACCTTCAGTTCTGTTATGTCTCTAGTGACTTTGTCCAATTGTCAAATTTCTGCATCCAGTGATTTTGTTGTGACGTAATTGGCACACAAACCACAACTATACTAAACTTAAGAGGAAGTATAATCTTTCATTTTCTTTTTGGTCAGTTGAGCAATTTCGAGATTCAGGTTGTTTTTGCAAAGATTGATTCAGGAAGGGCAGGGAACCCAAAATGGCGCCTACAAAGCCCATCTGATCCTTTTTTAAACAGGGAGTACATGGGTGGGGTCAACAGTTACAAACACTCTGACTCAGGTATGATCACTGCCCCGGGGCATAATCTCTACCTTTTGTTGCGTATCAAAACTCATGCTGTACAAATATTTGAAAGTGGACAGACATTTTACAGATCGTCCAGAGAAAAACTGACAGAAAAAAAGTCTTTTTAGAAAGCTGGGTAGTCCAGAAATTAGTTGATATTTTAGATTTAAACTCAGCACGTTGGCGTTGTTGCATAAGAATGCAAGGTGTTTGTTTGTGTGTGTTTGTGTGTGTGTGTGTGTCTTCAGATGCTTCTGTTATTGGGTGTAACTGGTGGTGGTTTGTTTTTTAGGAAGTTACCTCCACACTAAAAAAAGGGCTTCAGTTTTGTTTAATTCTTTGTGTTTTTACAAATTTGTTTTATTTTAATTAGATACTGTATGTCCTTGTATACATAGGCATTGAACCATTTTAATGTTGTCTATACAGAGTGCTTGTATCGTTCTTTCAACCATAATATAATAGATAGTGCTCCTCTGATTGTTGGGATTGATGATGTCACCACGGATCTCTCAGGGGTTTTTACATCTGAAATGAAAATTCTTTTCAAATTTTAAAACATCTAGACTTTGAGCGTATACAGTAAATATTCTTGTTTTGCCATGTTTTTATTATGGTTTTTCTTATGTTGAATTACTTTATATAGATTTCTGTTGAGATGCAATGACATATGACGATGTACATATGTTATTATTTTATCACAGCAAAGGTAATAGTATCAATTTTACATTGGAAATTGTTACACTGTTCTGTTCTTGTGAAACATGTTGAGATGCATTCAATTCATGAAATGTACTGTACAAAATAAAGCGGATGAAAAAAAATCACAAAGTAGCTTGTTCCAATTGTATGAATCCTAAACACTAGATGGCAGAATTACATCAACTCAAGTCTCATATGCTCACATAATAATAATCCTACATGTGGGGTAAAAATAGATATAATATATAATAAATATTTTATTACGTAACAATAGTGCAGTAATTATTTGGGGGATTCATTTATGTCTGGAACTTTTTTCATTAATTGTTAAGTGTCCTTACAACCAGGACCGGATATAAGGTAATTTGAACTTCAAAATAAAATTTCTATTAGTTATTATTTTCAGTGATGCATAAGCAGTTTATTAAAACTTCAATATGCTTGTATATATAATACATATTTGAATATTATAATATGTACAATGTTATATTAAGTAAAGCAGCATAGCAATAACAGCACCTGATCTTCCAAAACCCACTGTGTACAGAATATTAACCTCTCATGAAAGTATCTCAGTATGTAGAATATTTTAGTATTTCACAAGTAATTCCTTTATTGTGAGGTTAAGTTCTGTGTCCACAATCGCTGGGGGTGTGGATAAAATACACTGTAAATGTATGCATTGTCCTGAATGTGGTATGTTTTCTAGCCATCAGATGACTGCAGCATTGCAACTATAGGGAGTAAAGGTGAAATTATATCAGTATCTCTAACAACACTCTTTATTTAGATACTTCAGAAGAATACAGTTCAATTGTCTTATTTACTCTCTGCACCAATAAGGCTTTACTTTTTAAGGCCACTGCCGGAAGCGTCGGATTTTATTTTGATAAGCTTGACGCTGCCGCCGCTGGTCCCGTTACTTGACGGTCAGTTTTAAACCGCAGGAGCCCGAAATCATCATCCAGAGATGGGACGACGGAGAAAACAAGACCAAGTTAATCAGAAAACAGGGACCCGGAAAATGTTTTTGGTGCCGAAGTGGTGGATTTTTATCGTTTGTCTGACAGGTAAGAGAAGATGAGGAGGAATAAAGATGGAGAGTAACAGGTTGTTTAGCTCAGATTTAGCTTAAAGTTAGCCTAAAGTTTAAAGTAACGTTTAACTAACCTCATACATATTGCGCCTTTACAGACGAATTAAGCTCTTAGATTCAAACTTTTTCTACATAATGCTACTTATATTTCAAAAGCCGAGTGTTCGTAATTTTCCCATAGCTGCTCAAGGTGTTTTCTGTTTTACCAAAACTTCAGTATTTTACCCTTAAAACAAAATGTTAGAGTTAAATTATCGCTTTTGTCCATCTGTTCTGGTTTTGCTCGCAGCACTGCGGTCGACTGTTATTTAGTCATGTGTGAATGATCCGACCAGAAGCTTTGGGGGTTGTGGATTAGGAGGTCTAATTTTTTTGACCACTTCATCTATTTTTTAGAGACAAAATACCTTTAAAAAATATCATACAGTATGCAAATGTATATATGAACACATAACAAATCAATCAAATTAGAAAAGCCACAATATAAAATGTTAGATGAAATAAATGTGTATAAATGAAATGCATGTGCAAAACAAGGAATCTGCAACTGTTTTGATCATATTTATTAGAATTAGAAACATTTTTGATGCAAAAATAGCAAAAATTTACTCGCTTCTCAATGTGAATATGTGAATATATTCTGGTTTTCTTATAAGATGATAAACTCAATAAACTGATTGGACAAAGAAGACATTTAAGACATCACCATGGACTCTGGGAACTTAGTATGGGCATCTAATAACTATAATAAAGCATCATGTGTTAATAATATAAATATGATATAGTAAATATAAGATACAATGGAAGTTACAGGAGTAGTCTTTTAGTCTTTTTCCCCCAAATCCTCAGGACTACAGGCAAACCTTTACTGTAAATACTAAATTAAATGCATACCTACAGAAGACCATTATTCTTTTGTGAGAAAACTACCATGCAAGGTGTGAACCAGAAGATTTGTGGTCTCTCGTTTCGTTTTGTAGATGTTTAGTTGTAATGACATGGATTTTGTATTTTACATTATTTACTTTTACTTTGTATATGACAACATTGGCATTAACTGTATGGGTTACTCACAGAGCCTGATTACTGATTAAGTCTTTCAATTCTGTGACATGAGTTGAGGGTGTTTAGTTAGATTCACTCTAAGTAATAGAAAGAAAACAAAACTCTTTCAACAGGCCTGGTCTGGATTAAGTGAAGCGGCCGCTCTCTCATCCCTCATCTCATCCCTGTTCACTGGGCCAATTCAGTCACACCTCCCACTGCTTAGCCTGAGAAACACATACACATACACACACACAGCATACACAGATGTTTCTGGGTGTGTGTGCGTGCGGGTGTGTTTTTCTCACATGGTCACCTCTCTGCTTTGGGTTGCTGTTAACTGGCAAGCTCGAGCTCCTGGTTATCATGTGACCCAGAGTCCTGCAGCTTCAGAAACTCCAAAACAACGTGAAGTCAACTCTGCTCACAGTCAGATTTCTCTGAGCAGGAGCAACTCAAACAGCCGCAACTTAGTAACTCAACATTGCTTTGTTTGTGTACACTTAGATCTTGCCAAACTGCACAATGATTCATTGAATAGCAGCGAAAGGAAAGGGAAAACCAAGTATTTGTACTTCGTGTTCAATCCAACATATTTCTACTTTACTGAATCTCTTTTGGGAAAGGGAGGTGATCACTAGATTTCATAAAGGGTATGTAATAAGGAGAGCATGTGATTTGTCAGATAAGTGTGCAAACAATAACAGGTGTCTCCTTAAAAACCTCAACTCAGCATCTGAATCACTGCGTGTTGCTGTCTGCTGTAGTAATCCTTAAATCCTGAAAAACCCCTTATTACTCATTCCCACTTATTACATGTTTTGGCTGCCAGATCTGTGGTATGTTTGCACAAGCTCATCAGAGAAAATTAAGACAACTTAAGAATGCAGAATTAGCCATTAGCAGTTCCTGTTTGCAGTGTACCCTCGGATGTATACACAAGTATCACTGGATTTGTTTTTACCAAAGCAAAGTTTTTGGAGTCTTTTTTTCATTTATTTCGGAGCAGATTTCTGGAAAATTCCGATTTGACTGACTTAAGACCTGGAAAAGAAGGATTGTGGGTTTTCACACACACTGAAGGTTTTAAAGTGTAATGTAATGATTAGCCAGTATGTTTTTGTCACACTTTGCTGATCCTTCTTCATTAACTCCTCATCCTCCCACAGATGTCCTCCCTTTCCGTTGCTCAGGGGTTCATGTGTTTGTGAGAGATGAGAAGAGGTATGCTGTGCTGTTCCAGTCAGTGGTCCTGCCCTGTCAGTACAACAGCGTGTCCACCCAAACTCCTGTGGTGCAGTGGGTCTACAAGTCGTACTGTCGTGACCGCACACGGGATTCCTTCAGCTTCCCCGACCACCTGGGTGGAGGCCTGGGAGGAGGTGGGCTGACGGGTGGAACCATAGGAGCTGGTGGAGGGTACGAGACAGGGATGACGGCAAACTACCTCGACTGTGCTGACAGCAGCCGGACGGTCCGAACTGTGGCCTCCATCTCTGGTTCCTCAATCACGCTGTCGGAATACTACAAGAACAGAGACATCTCCATTATCAACAGTGAGTACCAACTGCACCTCTGGTTCTGTTTCTCTGGTGTCCATGATGAAAATCATCTCCAGTCTTTTTGAATTATACAGCAGCTGGGTGTGTGCAGCTGGGCCAACACATTTCTTTTAGTGCTATAGGCTGAACTTTAGCTCACCAGCTTTAGATGGAATTTCACTTCACCTGCTTTCAATTGACAAGTTGTGCTGGAGAATTTTTTAACCAAATTCTGTGTGAAAAACAACAAAAGAAAACAAAAGACATTAAAGGAAAAACAAATAACGTAAATATAAACCCCCAGAGCAGCACTGTGAAACCAAGTCAAAAACGTTTTCTCATTACAGTACATTTTGGGCCATCTAGTTTATTTGGATATACATACAAGAAAAAAGTCCTTCGCTGGATGTTTTGTAACAAATTGACCCTAACTAATGTTCTTATTTGCTCTGCTGCCAAGCCTGCTCCCCCAGATTCCTGATTGGGTGCCCAAAGTGAGACAGGAGAAGCTTTACTGAAAACCTTTAGAGCTTTCACAACAATAAGGTTACATAACTCAACAGTTGCCAATTCTACAATTTGGCACGGGATGAAAAGAGTGTGATGTTAGATGTTTGAGAAGAAGAGGGTGATTCTGAGAGAAGAAAGGTCACAAAGATCCATCCAGACAGAAACCAGTGATCAACTGGATAGTGAAGCCTGGCACAGCAAGAAGTAGAAATTGTCCAAAGTACTGCAGGTAGGGCATCTGAAGAAAGTATGATAGATCATCATTATTATTATATCTGTAATAATAATAACAAAATCAAATATCCCATTCTAATAAAGACAGTGTTAAGACAAAATATTAAAATATTGCACCATTATACATCAGATTAACCACAGAAACTCGTGCTTATGTCATCCCCCTGTCCTCAGTTCTATATGTCCCTAGTGTCTTACCATCATGTCATTTAAGGATCATCTAAGGGACACTAGTGTGCATACATGAATGTGTTCCTGTGGTTGTGTGAGTGTGCTGGCTGAAGACAGAGAGGTAGTCTTGTTTGCAGGCCTCAGATTTATGGAGCTCTAACTCTGGCTGAAAAATTGACCTTCTCTTCATGAGCCAGGAACACAGACAAAAGAAGCGGTTTTCACGCTGTCCTCTCATTCATCCTGACCTCTCACTCTTTCCCTCTGATCGACTTCAATGTTCTGCTTTTATTTTGACTCTGTAGATCTCTCTGCATCCCACCGTCCCACCATGCACGCACTCATTTCTTGTGGTTTAAGGCTTTTCTCTCACTTTTTCTTTTTCTTATTCTGTCTCACTCCACCTCCTGTCCTTAAACAGGTCAGTGCAGCAATGTTGTAAATGGACAAAAAAGTGAAAGCTTTAACTTTGTTGCCTTTAGAGACACCCAGTCATCCATACCCATGTAATCCTATTCAGGGTCACAAGGAGGCTGGAGTCTGTCCCAGCATGCACTGGGCAGGGGGTGTCCTGTTAATCACATGGCTAACACAGACAGACCAGCATACTCACTTAAAAGTTGAAAGAAAACACAACAGGACCTGTATTTGATTTCAACACAATGTAGCTTTAAATGAACATAATGTGGACAGTATCAGGATAAAAAATTGTCTGCTGACTGAGTGGAGGTTTCATTTTGGAGGAGGACTGGTCACAGTGGTTTGGTCAGCCTGTCTCTCCTCCCCCTTCCTTGGCTAACAGGAAAAGGAAGTGAATTATTCAACCCATTTCCTCTCTGCTGTATTTACATGTCTGACCCCCTTACAAAGGAGTCAGCGGCCCAGTATTGTTCTCTGTGTTGGTTTCTCGGGCCAAACTGTACATGAGTTTTTTTCTATGGATTTTTTAGTAACATGAAATGGCATTCTGTTGGAATCTTGCTTCCATAATTAGAAAAATCGTGAAAAGTATCACAAATACACCATGTGGCCTAAAGGATGTGACCACCATTGTCCACTTTATGGATGTCCCTAATGACACAACAAGTTTTATCGACTAGGGGACTAATCGTGAATGTCCGTACGGAATGAAAACGTCCAGTTAGGTTGAGAAAACAGAAACAGATTTGGTGGCAAGCTAATTAATATTCACAACCTATATATATGAAATATATATTTCATCATATATATATGAAATGTTGATTTTGTTGATAATTTTGAAGCTCTTTTTTTTCCTCCTGCAGAGGCAGATCTGCGCATAGGAGAGGTCCAGTGGGGAGACAGCGGAGTCTACATCTGTAAAGTGGTTATTTCTGACGATTTGGAGGGACAGAACGAAGCCTCCGTGGAGCTGCTGGTTCTTGGTAAGCTGCCACTGCTTTCCCAACATGCCTATTGTGGGGATTAGATTAGTTTTGAAGTAAAAAAAAAAAAAAGCCTAAGAACTCAGTCAGACTCACACCATCCTCTGTGAATGCCTCCTCTGTGTCTCATTGACATCCATTAAGTCAAACCACTCACAAACGCAACAATGTGTTTACAGTTTTGGTGCGAGCTTCGATGGCTCTGGCAGATTTATCATTGTTGATGTCTGACCTGTACATTTACATGGTAAACCAGTTGGAACGATGTGTTGTTGAGTCATTCATACTTGCAGTGTCTTATCACTTTGTTTTTTTTTATAATATTAGACTGGCAGACTACATTGCATTATCTCCTTTGTGGACCACATAGATCCCACGACACTCTCATTTCCTAGTTTAGTACTGAGTGCAGGACTGAAGGCAAGTCTGACCAATCCTCTATATGTTATTATTCATACACACAAAAACACACATAATTCACTGTAAACTGAATTATCTTTCTACAAGCTGTTGCATAAGAAGGCCTTTATAAGCTGACCTATTCATCGCCAACAGCACAATACAGACTCATAATGAGCTGTGTGTTTGTGTGTGTGTGTGTATGCGTATGCGTGTGTGTGTACTCTGTGTGTCTATGTGTCCCATGCTGTAATGTAGCTACTATGTGTTGTATCTTTACAGTGTCTGTGTACTTGTCTGAGTTACCATAGCAGTGGCTGAGAGGCTATGTGGCTTTAATTCACTCTGAGGCTGAACTTTTGTTTCACTGGCACTTGGAGACTTATGTGTATGCACAAACACACACAGTTACACACACGAGCACTGGACAATAAACTTTTACAGTTTGCAAAGACTTGAGTGCATTCTGATTGGTGTGAAATGTTGGGTATGGCCTCGGTATGATAACGCATTATAGGTGATGACAGGATAAGATAATGCTATATGAGCTGCCCTCTGTAGTCCCGGCATAAGAGAGCCTAAGTCCATCACAGTGCCCACATGTTGTATTTCCTGGTTTTGTTGTAGCTAATACGCCATGTGAGGCACTTGTGTTTCCATAACAACAGTTGGGACCACTGTGAATGGCTCAGGGGTCTTTTGTGTTTTGAGCAAACGGCTTCAGAAGCAGACAGGGATGATTTAATGATGTGGAGGAGGGACAGCAGAGCACAGTTATACAAAGGATGGAGGGTGACACCATGTGAGACACTCGACTGATGTGGACCTCTGAGGACTAAGGAAACATCCACACTAATACGTTTTCATTTTAAAATAGCCTTTTGGTCTTGTTTCCAACCATCCAGACTACAACACAGTACAGTACAATTTCAGAATAGTGTGGTCACTAGGCATAAACATGGCAAAAGTTTGTGTGTTTTAAGATGAAAATGTGTTAATATGGATGGAGCCCCAGTGGTTGATACAAAGAAGGAAGTCTGCTTCCCTCTGCTCTCCCTTTATGAGTTCAATAGCCATCTTCATAGTGCAGAAGCTACTAGCTAATGATACGGAACATTGACAAAACATTGAACTGTGCATGAGGCAGCTCAAAGTGTTCCTCAATCCTTTTTGCTCCAGCACAAGAATGAGCTCTTTCATGAGTGATGTCGACTTTAGTGGAACAATGCTCTAAAAGTGTTTTTAAGAAAAAACAGATGTGTGATTGGATCTGCCAGCATGTAGGCTCACCTTTTCTTTACAATTCATCTCTATAAGAGGAATATACATTGCAGTGTAAAAAAACACCCCCTGCCTGGATAACCATACAGGGAAAAACAAGGAAACCCAAAACATTTGAAGGTAAATCTCAGTGAATCACCAGCCTGCAGGCAAATTCATGAGATGAGCTCAACAAGTGAGCTGCCTTCAACCGCTTGAGCAGGAGGGAGACAGGGGATAAAACAACAGATAAATACAAATTGAGGGGTTCCTTAAATGTACAGATCCAGATTTTAGCAGCTAGTTGTTTGAAATTGTGTAGTGATTCAACTGCTTCTCATAAACGTTCTGTTTTCTGATACAGCGAAGAACATGGTTAGCCTTCCAGAAAGATACTAAGTGAGGTATGTGCACTGTCAGCCAGAGTCAGGCCAAGATCGTCCAGCCTGCTCTCTGTTTCTGCAGTCCTTCTTACTCACGCTCAGCACTCCTCTCCTCCTCTCTGCGATGAACACGCTATCAACAGTAAAACACCAGGATCTGCTCACATCACACTCACCTCCTGGCTGTTTCACTTTTCGCAGAGCTTCAACCCACACACTCACATGGATATCCGTACCCCAAACAAAACACACTCAGACACATTTTTGTACCAGCTTGTGACAGACTGTTAATGTTTCGTTCACACATCTGCTGACCTTGGAATCACTTAAATCTGTGTTCAGGACAAAACACCAGCAAGATGGGGTGGCTTTGTTTTTTCTGGCATTGGTGTTTCTCCTTTCTTTTCCTGAAACACATTAGTAGAGGTCATATGTTGTGCCCTCGACCAAAACCACAAAACCTAAACCTTTTTAAAAAATAAATTCTCTGTACATATAATAATACAAATATAAAGCCAATACATCAGCCACCAAAACAGTAAATGGTAAAGTTAATACATAATGATCATAACCAAATTAGAGTAATATTATTCAACAACAGCATATCCCATCAGTCTTAGTCTCTGCCATGTTGTCAAAGCCTCATGGGAGCTGTAGTTAAAGGCCTTGGAGTCTAACTAATATTGATGCGGTATGAATTCAGCTCTCTGTGGCATCTTTTCCTGGGTTGATAAGTGGTTTATCAAATCAGAAAAAAAGATTATTAAAGAGAGAAGTAATGGACTCATGGCCCTCCAGGTCTCACCCAGGAGCCATGACTCTCCTCACTGGCCAAACAACAGAGAAACCAAGACAAAGAAACAGTTTCAGGGACAAAATGTTTCTTTCCAGTCTGTTTTCTAGCTCGGGACATGAGGAATGTTCCCGCCTGTGATTTTTGCAGCTCTGCATGTAACATTACTCACAGCTCCTGCCTATTTTTCATGTTACCTGCATGAGAATGATTCATGTTCCAGTATGTCTTTTTACTAGACAGGCAACCATACAGCCTTAAATATCAGAAATCAGTCTGCTTATCAGCTGCTCTGATACAGAGACTTTCTGGAACTAGACCAAAATGTCCTCTGGTGCATGCTGCTGTTGACCTGCCAACTCTCTTTATCTGTTTATCCATCTTTTTTCTCTGTATCTCTCTCTGTTTTGTCTTCTCCTCTCTTCATGCATGCTGCTGCAACAATAACTTTCTTTGAATCATTCACTCAAATTTATATCAACCCCATTTCCTCTCCTCTCCTCTCCTCTCCTCTCCTCTCCTCTCCTCTATCTCTCTCCAGGTTTCTCAGGTGTGCCTGAAGATCTCCTGCCAGACTTTGATTTGAAGATTATGCCAGGTAGGGGCATAATGTATTCTCCCCCTCACCTGATTCCTTCCATTCATTTTAACCCTACTTGCTGCTCTAACCATGGGTGTAGGAACCATTCGGATGGTGGTGGTGTGATGTTTGCACACAGTCAAAGAAATTGACTCAGTCATTCACTTGATCCGATAAAAAAGAAAGCACTGCCCCCCCCCCCCCCCTCTGATCCTGTCTAACCTATTCTCTTGTTTGTTATTCAGCTACTATTGAGGCTTTGACAGAGTTGAGCGCAGAGCCATTTTTAACCCAACGGTCTTATCCACACCCTTCAGATAATGAGCTGGCCATCACTCCCACTAAGATGAGCTGTGCTGGAAAACAGCTATTATGGTCATTATAGTTATTTGTGGCTGTGGTTAGGTTGTCATCCCACATCATTTGGTCATTTGCCAGTAAAAACACAGCGATGGAGAGGGAGGGAGGTTTGTTTATGTCACTTCACATTCCTGTAATACATATTTAATTATCACAGAGTTTGTGGGAAGTGATGGATGAATGGATGAATTGTGAAGAAATAGTAGCTCCCAGAATGACATGGTATGATTCACTTGTCCAGAATGGTTATAGTTACTTCACGTTTATCTCTGGTGTTAGTGTTGCATTAGTACATGTTGTTGTTGTCCACATCAACTCCCACAGTGCTCGGAAATTTGTTAATGTACTGTGTTAGCTACAATCCTGATGTGTGTGTGTGTGTGTGTGTGTGTGTGTGTGTGTGTGTACGCACGTGCGTGCATGTATGTGTGTATGGTTGCAAGTTAGATCACAATACAAGCTCAATTGTTGTCACAGCCAAATCTCCAGTATCTTACAGAGCAGTGTAAGCTGTCCTTTTCCTTCCTGTAGCAAAATCAGCTTTCCTGTGTGTGTGTTTGTCCTCTCTTTTACATTGTTGAAGATTTCCTTATCTGCCCTCTCCTTCCCTTTCTGGCCCGTTGTTTTGTCCCCATAGACAGATACATTTAGGTTATCGTTCAACTTGCTGTATCACTCATGTCAGCACTGTAATAATCCAGTACTAAAATCTTTTTTTCTTTTTCTAAGTGGTTAGGATTGAGAGTTACCCAATGTGAACTCCAAATAATAGATGACACATTTTTAACAATCCTTTCTCTCTATCAGACATCCCATAGCTTTTCAGTTTGGAATGATTCCTTGCTGTGTTATGTCCCATCCCAATATCCTGTTTCACATGTGTGTGTGTGTGTAGAATGAAAAAGAATATATGTCTGTTTCTGCTGCATCATTTTCCATCCTTTTTTTCTTTTGTGAGTCTAGCAATGTTATACGAGTGAATTGCTAAATAGTAACCATTTTCAAGCCAAACAACAGCACACAGTGATCTAATCAAATCAAACTGTTACCATGTGTGTGTATGTATGTATATGTTGTGCCTATGTGTTGAAGCTTATTTATATGCAGGATTCTATGTTGTGTACTTTCAGAGTGGGTGTTTGTGGCGGCGGTGGCGCTGGGCAGTGTCTTATTCCTGCTGTTGGTCGGGGTTTGTTGGTGTCAGTGTTGTCCTCACTCCTGCTGCTGCTACGTCAGCTGCTGGTGCTGCCCCGACACATGCTGCTGCCCCAGACACCGTGAGTATGAACAAATGCAAAACAGCAAAGTTAGTGCTCAGAATATTGACACTGTTTGAAAGAAGTTGTTTTTATAGAAAGTCTGAGTGGGATTGTGTGTTGCTTTTGTAGTATACGAAGCAGGTAAGGGTATAAAGACGGGCACCGCCACCCCTCAAACACCTGCCTACCCGCCATACTTTGTCACTGGTGTCCCAACAATGGTCCCCATCGCTCCACCTTCTCTGGTGGACAAGATGTCTTCTGTCCCCCCTTCAGATGGCAGCCTACTCACAGCAGGTGAGGTCTTTGTCTTTAGTGAGTTAATCTGTGTTTAGTGAAATTAGTGAAAGTCCATATCAGTATTTGTTTAATCTTTTACATTGAAATCATCTCCAGAATTTATTCTAAACTTGAAAATCTGCCTTTTAATCTCTTATTTGTTGGGCTTGGAATAATATACAAGATAAAACATAATTTTAAAATAAACCAGTGAAATAGAAAACAACCAGAATCACTAGTATGCTCCTCAGTCCTCAATGAACAAACACAAGTTGTCCGAGCTGATGGGTCAAGTGTGTATCTCCAGTGCCCATGCATGCTGTAGGGGTTCCCTACCGAGTGCCTTCACCTCAGGATCAGGACTCTCTCAGGGTGCTACAATATGTAGAGAAACAACTGGCTCACTTCAACCCTGCCAGGTCCACCAGCCACCAGTGTAAGCTCCATAAATCCGTCCTGTGGATTCACTCTCTGAAAATGCTCTCTGGATCTGCTATAGCATGTTGATGAGCTCTAGACAATGCATGATGCAGCTTCACCATTCTTGATAGTGTCTTCCTCAAGGCCTTCCTCTTGAGCTTGTCTTGGCATGATTCTCTGTACAAAACATTGATCCGCATTGACTATTGAATTTCCCGTAGTTCATATCTGCATAGTAGCAGGTGTGCATGCCTACTCACCTGAAAGCATATGTTGTAATAATCCTCACTCCAATACTTACTATGATCTCTTGCAGACCATGACTCTGACTTTCTTCTTCTGCAGTGCCTTCTTTTCTTCAAAATCAGTGCTTCATTTAAAAATAATTTTCTGTCAGTTGTTCATTTCTCTGTTCAGTCATTCTTCATTTATCCACTCCTTCATTTTGACCCGTCCAGCCTGCAGCCTGTCCGAGCTGAGCTCCCTCCATGAGGGAGAAACTGGCTTTCGCCAAACATACCGAAATGTCCAGAAGAAAGCTCTTCCCGCCATCCCCGACCACGACCCCCAGCCTGAACCTCAGCGCTTCAGAGACAATCCC
Source organism: Centropyge bicolor (assembly GCA_037975185.1). Classification (NCBI taxonomy): domain Eukaryota; kingdom Metazoa; phylum Chordata; class Actinopteri; family Pomacanthidae; genus Centropyge; species Centropyge bicolor. The sequence goes on from JBBMOC010000001.1 coordinate 5,407,835, forward strand.
CCTTCACCACAGCGATATCGTGATGACCCAGACTCAGAGCCCCGTCGCCGGCAGGATGAGCCCCTTCCTCCACGGCGGTACAGTGACGACCCTCCGTCCTCCTCACAGTCACGCCGGCCCGGCCGAAATCAGCGGCAACAGAATCACAGTGACGAGGAAAACCACCACAGGTACAGAGACTCAGAGAGAGAGAACAGTGAGAGGAGTTTTCCTGTGTAAAGAGTCAAAGGATCAGCAGTGAAAACAAACTGTTAGACTTCTAGAGGCAACTTTTTGTTGGTTTCAGTTTTATGTGGATTTTGGGTGGATTTGGAGTTAAGTCTTTGTCCTGCATAAAAAGACAATTTGAAATCTGGGTTACTTGTATACATGACCAAAAAATCTTCATGAGAAATGTAGCTGCTGAAAGTGTCTTTAATCTGTTACCTCATTATGGAAAACAAGTTCCTATACACTGCTCCTGTTGTGTTTTGCAGGTGGAACCCTCGCTCAGAACATCTGCAGAGAAAGACGTACCGCACTGCAGGACGAACCGGCTCACTGGATGAACTGGAGGAGTTTGCTGCCTCTTACAAGCAGAGAGGAGGCAGAGGGGCAGAGAAGAGGGAAGAAGAGAGGGGGGACTATGAGATGGAGCTTCTGAAGTTCAGTCGGTATCCTTCATACAGGGATGGTCCGCCTCAGCATTATTACAATGATGAAACTGAGCTTGGAGACAGCAGTGGCCGTGAAGACCATCCCAGACGGAACAAAAAAAATGGACATATCATTAGTCCCATTCAGTCACCCAAAAAGAGGAGGGGGACTTGGGACAGCGAGCGGCCTGTCCCACCTCCTCCCAGAGTCAGTCCACCGTCAACTTCTTCTCAAGAGAAGGACTATGATGGCACGTTCCTGAACAGCCTGCTGGAGCGGAAGGCTAAGTTGAGAGAGGTCAGCAAGGGGAAGAGTGGGACCCGGGGTGAGGAAGATTCAGACACACCCTCTAAAAGTAGCTCGAAAAAGAGCAGCGGGGAGTCTAGTCGGCACTGCAGTCGCTCGCCTAGTAACAGGCCTGAGGCTGATTCACTGCCTCCTTATTCAGACACAGAGCGAAGCAGAACTGACAGGCCATCTCCACGGCCGCTCCCAGCAAACGCTCGCTCCTCTCAGCCCCCTGCCCACTCCCTGCCCGGGCGCAGAGAGGAACCCAGAGACAAGAGCCGGAAAGTGGTGAGTTAGATTTAAACCTGAAGATTATTGGTGGGGTTGTATGTTGTATGGTAATGCTTTGCAGATCAACAGCAGTGAGTAGAGATTATGTAGAATATTTTTTTGAAACATAGTAGTTGGTGTGTAATTAATTAAAATGTTTCTTAGATTAATGATAACAGTAGGCTAACTATATTGTTTAACTTGTGTTTCCCTGCTTTTAAGGGCTCTTAAATCTAGTATGTTGTTTCCACTGGAGGAACTTTCTCAGGGACATCGTTTGAGGAACTCAGGAACTAAGCTTGCCTTTTAACCAGAAAACGAGGGATCTCCTACCTCTGAGTAGCAAAAGGTCCATGGGTAGAATTTTCTGAGGATTTAGGATCAATCAGACAGCGCTGAATACCACTGACTGGTCAAACACAGACCCAACACAGACTGTGCACAGCTTTGTTCCCAAAACAAGGAGGTGCTGGGTGATTAGCATTTCTTGTTTTGTTTAGTAACATACAAAATGTTATGTCAGCTTTGAGAGAGAGAGAGAGAGCAACGTAGCTGAGACAAGGGGAACGAGAAATATCTGTACTGTGTACTAGTGTCTAGCATCTACATTGTTTGAAGTGCAGTACAGTTTCTCAACCTTTTCTGGCCTATGACCTCATTTTTAGGCCCCAAAATGTTCATGACCCCTGCGCTATATTTCAAAGTAGAGTAACTCATATCAATATGTCATGACCTCTGAGGTTGAGAAACTCTCACTTACAGTATAAAAAAGGTTTGTAGGCCCACAGTAAGTGTTGTTGTTGTACCTTTGACAGGTCAGGTTCAGATGCTACCGCAGTGAAAACTAGGTAGAATATACTCTGTTCTGCTTCCAACTACTCCATAACAATCATAACTGGTTGCCCCCTCCCTGACAAACCTGGGTCAAACAGGTATTCAGTGTCAAAGACTTCCTGTAAAAGATAAGTTCATTCACCAGAAACCAGCTTTCAATTAAATCTTCAGATCATTTAAAAAATAAAAAGTTGAAATGCAGTTTGTCCCAGGTTCTACTTCACCATAATAACCATGTTTGCCTAATGCTTATTATTTCTTTACTCTCTCATTCTACTGAAAAAAATACATGTTCATATTTTGATGTCATTTTGATCACTTTTTTTTATCCTCAGAGCACTCTTCTCAGCAGGGATTCCCTCATCGTCTGATCGTCAGCCTGAGCCCTTCGAACAGACGGGAGCTGTGTGTCAGCTGGTGAAAGAAATTACTTTGAGTGTGGACGTATGCAAAGTACAACTGACCGTGAAGGAAAGTGAATGAAGAAATGGACACATTTTCACTATGGAGACTGTTACCGGGGTTTCTGCCTGTGACGTCGCTGATGATGATGAAGACATCACTGTTCAGTTTCTGTCCCCGGCTGCCTCATATATATCTCGACTGAACACTGAACTCATGTGGGCTGGGTGTATGACCTGGACTGTCCCTCCCAGCAGGACACTGCTCGTCTCCCCTCATCCCTTAGAAAAGACTCGGAGAGCGGAGAGACTGGCTTTACGCTTCCAGCACAATGAGTGCATTCATTTCCATTTGATGAGATATCTGCATTAAAAAACAGCACAGCTGTAGAATAGAAGGTATATGATGACACCGTTATTGTAAAGGGCATATTGTAGCTTCAGTTGTTTGACAGTACAAACACTGTCATTCAGTAACATATTCAGGGACTAAAGCACTTATTTCAGACAGCTTTTGCAAGGAGATTTTCATGTTAACTAATGCTGGAAGTAGCAACCAACATTTCCAAACACTGACCTAGTGTGTATCTACAGAGGGGGTGGACAAAATAATGTAAACATGGAAAAGGAGAGTAACTTTTAAAGCTGCATTAAGCAACATTTTTAGACTGATAAATGATCAAATGGCTGTGTAATGTGACAGGTGTCGCTTGCTATTCTCTATAACAACTGTGTAAGTGCCCACTTGAGAACAGCTTCCTTTATTGCTGCCATGTGACCTCAATATCAGCTTATGTTGCTGTCACAAATGTAAATGATCTCGTTAATAAGATACAATACCATGAAGTAGCGACACTTATCAGCTAGAGTAGAATTCTGGCAATTTATTTTTATGTATTTTTTAAAGTTTTTAAAGTAACACAACATGAAAACAGAGCTCTGAAGCCCAAACTGCAGCTTGCCAGTCATTAATGTTTTTGATAGTCGAGATGCAACGATTAATTGATTAGTTGATCCAAAAAATTAATTGCCAACAATTTTAGTAATCGATTAATTATTTTGGTAAAATGTCAAAAAAAAGATTTGCCAGTTCCAGTTTCTTAGATGTAAGGTTATGCTGCTTTCTATGTCATTTATAAAAGTGAATAAAGAGCCTTTGGGTTTTGGACTGTTGGTCTGACAAAAGGCAATGTGAAGATGATAATTGACAAAGTACTCCATCTATGAGGGTATGTACTAGTACTGCTGACTGACCTCTGACCCAGTATGGCCCACATTTGCTGCAGCATTTGCAGTTGTGATTCAGTTACCTATAAGTCACAGTCCTTCTGCATTAAGCGGTAACATTATTTTGTCTTCTCACTGTACGTCAGTGGAGCTCTTCATCCTCTATTAAAACTTGTTAGTTTGCACGAAGTAACTCTTCTCCAAGGGACTAAAACTGATGAATTTTGTACTTTTTATAAGGTATTGAACCGCTCCTTGCTTTTAATAGATTTTGTACCGCAGTATGAAGACATTTTTATATGTAAACTCAACCTATTTATGTGTGTGGTTTGATATGATGGCTGTAATTTGCAAATGAATATGTTTGTTTAAGCTTTCTGGTGTGATATTGTACACAAGATGAAGTGTCTTTGATTTGATTGCTGTAATTTAGCTTCTTCTTATCGCTGCTCAGTCAACACCCCTCATGTGTTATCAGCAGTCACACACACACATACATGTACAAAACACACAATAGCCTACTGATTTTCTATCAGTCATTATATTTCCTTCTAACATTACACCACACAGTAGTTCATCATTCCTGCCTCAATGTTGGTTCGACTGAGAAAAATCTAATGTTCAATTTTCTTCCATTGTGCTTTCTGCTGTCTGGTACTGACAACTGTGTGTATGTGTGAGAGAGCGAGAGAGAGATGACTTTACATTTCTGTAAAGGAGACAATGTGTAATTGAGTATGACTCATGCCTTTGTTCATTGTTATAATCACAGACTGCCTGTCTTTACTGCACAGCTGTGTCAGAACTCACATATCAGTTCTGCCCGCTCAGACACAGATATGTGTGTCGCAGTTTTTTTGTCATCCACATAAATAATAACGCTTAAGTCCATGAAGTATTGGTTTATTAAACTGGCAAGAACCGAAAGTGGTTATCTCTCCATCTTCTCAGCAAATGAGCTTAGCGTAAATGAAAGCAGGTTTTATTTCAAGTTCATGGAATTATCTGTACTCCACTACATTTATTTGAGAGTTGTAGTTATTGGAGACATCCCATTGTTTTAAATGTAACTGCACAAAATAAATAGGAAGTAGTTACGAGCAACTCCAAATTCAAATGCAAATTTTACTGATAAATGGAAGAAGCTGAATGCAGGATTTTATTTTTAATGTAGTATTTTTACTTTGTAGTATCAGTTCTTTGATCCAAGTTGAAGATTTTAATACTTCTTCCACCACAGCAGGAGCAATAAAACACTACAAGAGGATTTCTTTGTCTAACATTCACAGGGATAAAGGTGTTTGTGAGAGGTACTGTCTGTTTGTGATGGGAGGGACTAGTTAAGACAGTGACCTCTCACATTCACAAGTATGTCAGGAATGTTGATGAGCCTCTCTCTCCATTACAGAAGCATCAGCAGGGAAATATGACATCACCATACACCACAGAGGAAGAGGCTTGAATGATTTTTTGTATGTGCTCCACCTTCCTGGTTTGACAGGCTCTAATGTGATGTCAGGTACTTTTCTGCACCAATCAGCTTTCAGCAAAATTTGAATCTAAATCTGAGGACATTTAGTGGATTGTTTCGTCTCTGTCAGTCAAATCTGATCTGAAACCACACAAACACTGGCCTTGTGAAGTGTTAGCGTGTGTAACTCTTCATAAATAACACCTAATGATGTTACTGGCACAGTCATAAATAATTCATGTTATAGAGAAATGCTAAAGGTTTGAAGAGAACTGTACAGAGTACTCAAATGTTTTACTTATGTATAAGTAACATTACTACAGTATAGAAATATTACATTTTAATTAACATCCAAGAATTTCCTAAAGTAAAAACGTAGTACTAAAATATCCTCAAAGTACCAGAAGTTATTATTATTCAGAATGACCCATTTAAGAATATATAAAATTATACAACATACGTAATTATCACTTTAATGTTGCAGCTGGTAGTATTTAGTAAATATTTCTATATCTTCTATACTTTTCTATAATAACTTGTTTTTATCTTGACATGAAGTCGTGGTTGTGCTTTAAGGCCTCGACAAAAGAACAGGATATGAAGGGGAACAAATAGGAAACACAGAGTGAACCTTGGCAGGAGTTTCCAGGAAAAAAAGCTCTGAAGGCCTGCAGGTGCAGATTGGACGTCCTCAGAGGGAAAAACTGCCTGAAGGACTCAGAAAGTACTTCAGCACAATGCACAAAGGTAGTCTCATTCATATGTAGATGGTCCCTGACGTTTATGAAGGAGGACGTGCTTAAAAAGCCTTGTCCTCCAGGGAGTAAACAGCTTGGTTTCACAGTTTGACTGAGGAGAATTCGAGAGTCAAACTTCAACAGAAAACACACAATAATGTAATGAAGTTTGGGCTGACATCTAGTGGTTATAGATCAGAGTTACACCAAGAGATGACCTAAAACTAGACTTCCACTGTCTGTTGTGTGCAATATTAACAAAGGAACACCATTTCTGATGCCATATAGCAATAAAGTGCATACTCACACTTTATTTCAATAATATGTCACTTTAAGTTTAGGGTTAAGGCTACTGTGTTTTTTCTGACTCATGTCACTGGAGTTTGGTAGATACATAAGTCTGACTCATAGCTTTCACAATGGTTTGTAAGCTATTATGTCAGTTGTGGTCAAAGTTTCTCTTTTTTGCAATAATACAGAAACTGACTGAAAATATTTACTTTGCTTTAATCATTATTTCATAATGGTTTTTGCATTAAAGCACCATAACCAATGCCAAAGTGTTTATTCTAACATAAAGTAAAACCCTGATATTTAATTCTGGTCTCTACACAAGATTTGAATCACCTGTGGCAATGGTGCCGGGGCCTCAGACCCCCAGGGGCCCCCAAGTTTTTTTGCATGTCACTTGGTTTGTGGTCATTTGTTTTGCAAATTTGTTTGAGGTGGAGTTATTTTTTTATGTTGGCCTTTTAATCACCAGCACTGTAAAGCAGATTGGGCTGCATCTTTGCATGCTGTACAAACACAATCAAATATGGGCACATAAATGAAGCTGACATGTGACACTCACATCATGTTCATTCTGCCATGTCTGTACAAGCTGACAGCTGTGAAACTGCACCAGCAGTTTCATCACAACGACACAGTTCAACTGATGATGGCAGGTGAGTCAGCAGGAAAATACACAAGATGCAAATAACAGAAGAAGTCATGTCACTGATCCATGTTATTTACATTCATTCAAGTCTGAAGACCAAAGTCATTTTGACATGATGTCACAAATAAAGTACAATATACTGCTTTCATCAAATCCATTTAAATGTCAGATTTGGAAAACAATTTATTAGCACATTTTGAATTTAGTACCATTTGAAAAACAACTTAATCTGACTGAATCTGACAGTAATTGTAAATCAATACTAGCCATACAAGCCATAATTGAACTATTTGATTAATAAGATGAAATCGTATAGGAATATATAGGAAAAATAATAAAATGTTTACACTCTAAATCCATTTAAGAATAACTAGGTCATTGCATTATCTATTTATGCAAAGTTAAAATGCGCATTAGCCTTCCTGACATTCACTCCTGTTGTGAGGTAGGGGTTTCTGTTCAGCTGGCTACGTCACAGGTTGGGATGAGTTCACCTGTTTCGGGGTGTGGCCACAGATGACTGCAGCCTCAGGTATGAGCCAGACGCTCACAGGACCAAACGATGAACGCTTGTGTTTAAGTTCAGATCAGAATAAACACTCGTTTTTTTTCTTATAAGTCGAGGAGTTTCATTCCCCAATTTTTGATTCTGAGGTTTTGCGTCGTTTTATCATCATGTGGAGACAAACGATCCTGCTGCTGTCGCTCCTCAAAGGTAATTTATATTTTCTGCACGTTCGCCTCATGTTGTTTTAACTAATCTCATTAGACTGTTTATAAATTGAAAGTGTTTCAAATTTCGGCTGAAACCAACAAAACGAGGTTTCGGTCACATGACAGTTTTTGTTTATCTGGCACACAGATGGAAACCATGATTATGATAGACCTACTTTTCCAGTCAGATTACAAAATTTTTGAAGTTAATTTCTGATAAAATTAGGCCAACAAACCTTTTCTTGCAGTGTTTTTAAATTTTATTTTATTATTAACATCTTAATTTGGAATATTTCATTGTTGTCTGATACCTGTATGAAGTAATCCAGGTGAGCTTTTATGCTGTTACCTACTATATTTTTCCACAGTCATCCATCTTATTTCAGTCAGTGTGACCAGGCCACATTTGTGGACATGTTAACTCAACAGGTTTCATTCCAGCTTTTCTGTGCTTGGTCGGTAGTTTCACTGTAAGCTGCTTCCTGTGTCTTTGTCTGTGTCACCTGTTTTTCTGGTTCTTCCACTTTGTAAAAAGCACCATGGCTGAGAGACACACTGTTTCCTTCTTTCACTCCTTGACATTTGATAATACAGAAGCTGCTGTTTCTGACTTTCCAGCATCTGTTAGACACATGGTAAAGCTTTATTCTTTACACAGAGTACAGTTTGTAAGCATGTGTTTGTCCCTCCACAGTGTCGGCGTGTATTCAGGTGGTCGTCCCTCAGCAGGAGCGCAGCACGGCTCTGTTTGCCTCAGTGATCCTCCGCTGTGACTACTCCACCTCCGCAAACCTCCAAGATGTCCTGGTCACCTGGAGGTACAAGTCCTTCTGCAAGGACCCTGTGCTGGAGTACTACTCCACAGGTAGTGATGGCGTAATTGTATATCTCTGAAATAGTCTCGTGTTGTCTCCGAATACTTATCAATACTAAGAAATAAGATGGTGTATTACCTGTAGGCTCCAACCATCCTCTTCCCAATTTTTCACACATGGTTGATGATAATAAATGAATAATTTATGACAAGAAGTCGTCCTCGTAATCAGTCAGCCATTCCAGCTTTTAGGTCACAAGTCCAACATGGAGGAAAACCTTCTTTCCTCAGGGTACCAGGATGGTGAACTTTGTCTGACTAACACGGTGTCCTCTGTGAAACCTTTGCACATTTGCACTATATATTGCACAGCTACAATTGTCACATGTGGACATTTCTCATATATTTATACACTTTTGTCCATATTTCTTTTTTTCTAATTATTACACATGGTTGAGATCATACATTTGGTCATGTGTATCTATGTCCATCTGTCCACAGCCAACAACTGTCACCCTCTTATTTTTTGTGCACATTTATGACTGTATGCTCACAGACTTCTTGTGGTTTCACTGATTCACAAATTTTGAAAAATCTATTTTCTTGACTGCTGACTCTTCACTCCTCTGAACCAGCCGGTCAACAACTGCTTTAGTTTTGAATCTTGCTTGCTACAGGGACAATGTACAGCAAAGCAATAATCCTATCCGTCTATGTCCTGTCTATTCTGGTTACACGTTGACAGTATAACCTGCGTATTGTCCGTCCTCCTTTCACACGCACATGCACACAGCTGGAAACACAGACTGTCCTAGACTCCCTTATTCCCACTGACTTGTCCCCAGATACACCGGGTGGAGATCTGCACTCTACTGCTTTTCATTTTTTTTTTATGTATACCACACTGCATTTCATTACACATTATGCTTTTATATGTGATTATGTGCTTATATGTGACAAATAAAACCCTTGAATTGTAAAGCAGGGACTTGCTGAAACTTTTAAGAAATTTTTAAGCCTGTTGATAGACATTAAAAGTCAGGGGATCCAAGTTATTGTAAGTAATCCTGTGGGGATTGTGAGTGTGTGTGTACCAAATGTCATGGCAGATGATCATACAGTAGCCAATCACAGGAAGGATTGTCACTTTGTTGTTGTAATGAAAGCTTTGCCTCTGGTTTCGCAGCATACCAGTCTGCACTACAGTTGGGACAGGACCCATCGAACGACTGCCCGGATCGTCAGCGGACAGTACGCACAGTGATCCAGAAGAGAGGAAGCAGCGAGCCGACACTGGGACCTGAATACCGTGAGCGCAGGATCACCATCCAAAATAGTGAGTTCATGTAGACGTGACAAGATCCAGCACAGTGGGTGTCAGGCTCTGTCTTGAAAATGAGATGAAACTGTCAGGTCTTGAAATACTTTATTGTTCTCATTATACATTTTTGCTTGACCTATTATTTGGCTTATACATAAGCCTGTATGATGAATGAATTAGCTGATTGACAGAGAGTGAATTTTATTAGATTGAGTAAAATTTTCTCCAAAGGGAACTCAACCATGTTTTAATTGTGGTGTGTGTGCGTGTGTGTGTCTGTGCAGAGGCCGATCTGGTGATCAACGAGGTGATGTGGTGGGATAACGGGGTGTACTACTGCTCTGTCGATGCTGCTGGAGACACCTCTGGAGACTCTGACAAAGAAGTCAAACTCATCGTTTACCGTAAGAAACTTTCCACAACTTCTACTATTGATATCATTAAACCTAAATGTATGTATTAAACCAGGCACAGAAACACCTATTAGCAAGATCTGTTTCTTTGTGTACACCACAGTAAGCATGTCTCTCCCTGTCCTCTCTCAGACTGGTTGACGGTGTTGTTCATCATCATCGGGGCTCTACTTCTCATCATCCTCTTCTGTATCTGCTGCTGTCAGTGCTGCCCTCAGAGGTGCTGCTGCTATGTTCGCTGTCCCTGCTGCCCACAGCAATGCTGCTGTCCAGAGAAAGGTAGAGAGCAGGCACCATTTAGAAAACTCTCATTTTTCATGCTTTAAAAATACTCCTGAACAAGAGAATGAGCTGATGATAAGCGAAATTCACAACTTGTGTTGTCAGCGATACATGGAAGACAAAACAGATATTTTGAACTCGGTCATGTTGTGCATTTAAGTTATAAATTCACATTTTATCAAGTCTGTCTCTTAACAACATTCACATGCTCATATGTACACTGAGAGAGTTATTTATCATTGTAAGCATTCCTCCTGTCCATACTGACCATGAAAAGATCCCTTCCAAACATGATTTCAAGTGATGGGGGATAAAATCTCCAGTCCTCGTTTAAATTGGATTTTAAAGTTTAAGTGAAGCAAATATGAGGTTTAAGCAGACTGAATTAATTAATTTACTATATTTTTAGTCCAATATTCCCTCTCTGTGTTACTATTCTTTTTTACACCAAAAAGACTGTAAATTTAAAAGTTAGCCACTTTAATTGACTGACTCAGGCGGCTAAAGGCTCAATAGCTTCCACTGAATTTCAGGTTGTATCTTTACACAGAACAGGGACTATAGAGAAGTGTTAAAGTGTTCCATGATGTGGCTCTCCAGGGTTTGATGTTGTTCCCAAAAGGATTTGAAAGCACATTGACCTTTCAACATTTCCTGCTCTCGACTGCAATCCAGTGTAATGTTAACTTACCCTAAGTCAGTGTCATCATCAGTGATACTGCAGGTAGAAAATCTCTCTCTCTAACGTCATAGTGCAGATAAGAGCCTGTTAACTCAGCCAAGAGCTTCCTGTATTGATAAATATGAATGACTGTGCTGTCCACATCTTTCAGCGGTGATGCAACATCGTATGATGAAGGAGGCTCAGAGGGCCATGGCTCCCTGGTTGGGAGGACAGCCGGTATATGCACCAATGAGCCACGCCTCCACCCAGATGAACCCTCTGCTCTACTCAGGTACACACACACACACACACACACACAGTTAATGAACACCTTCAGACTGCAGGTGGGTACTCATCCTCAAATGTGTATCACCTGACTTCCCTTGTGAATGTTTTTGTCTCTCCAGGATCTGCTTCAGGCAAGAGTATCCCCCTGAAGCCCATGCCCCTCCCCCCTCCTCAACCTTCGGCTTACAGCATGCCCGCTGCCAGTATCCATGGTAATCACACCCCAGCTAACAATCAGATGCTTGATTACCTGGAGAGCCAGGTGAGGGGGATGGACATGACCAGTCCTCTTCTACAGGTATGGAACAAGCCATGTTCTCAAATCTGCTAGAGCATCAGAGTAATTTGTCATATTGTCATTGAATTTAGCTTTTTCTGTTGTTTTCCGAAGCTGAAATTGGCAATAGTGTTGATTGATTGTAGTTGATTGACATCTGTCAGGACACTGGATGTGTCAAAGAATTGGTAAAGTGCAGCATTTCTTATGACTGCCAAACTGTATATATACTGCACTTGTTAATTTCACTATAATATACGAGTGGTGATTGTCATTTGTGTTCACTCCATGATTTCTTCTTCTTCTGTCCATCACAGCCAGCTCCACCCCAGCACATGCAGCAGATCCCACCTCCACCCCAGCACATGCAGCAGATGCCACCTCCTCCCCAGCATATGCGCGCCAACATCCCATTTTCCCCCGGCCCTCCCAGCATGATCTCTGCCCTCGATGATGGCCCCACAGAGCGCCATGTCATCACACTTCCACCAATAAGAGAGCAGCATGGCAGAATGCCACCTCCCGCACCCAAGACTCGCCCTCCAAGCTCCAGCGAGAGCAGTCGCAGCGGCTTTGGCCGTCGTGACGAGCGAGGAGCAGGTGGCAGGCGTTACCCATCACCCACCCGGTCTAGAGGTATTCCCAGGAGCTACAGCGAGGACTCACTGGACGGGCTGAGTCGCAGTGGGGCACGAGGAGGCATGGACCGCCCTCGCTCCCGATCCAGGGATGACCTGTTTGACAGCAGGTCCAGAAGTAACTACCCTCGCTCGAGAGGAGGATCCTGGAGCTCGGATGATGAGGCCAGCAGCAGGAGAGGAGGAGGCAGGAGAGGAGGTGGAGGCTGGGCCGACAAACCTCCCAGCTACTCTGAATACGAACCTGGACAGAAACCAGGAGCACGGAGGAATGAACGCTACTCTGTAAGACACACACTGCTTTAGTCGATAGATACACATTCATGCAACTACACCAATGCACTTGCATCAAGACAAATGCACACACACTCAAACACACAGTCATTATTACAAACAGTTAGTTACACTGATTATTAGCGAAGTGAATCTAAAGTGAGTGTGTCTCTCTCAGGACAAGAGTGCTCGCAGTGGCACCAGCGTCGTCATCTGAGCCCTGCAGCTGTGAACCGCCCTGTGAGCTCTGCTCCAGAGAACATGCACACCTCACTTGAACTGGAAGCCTTGTTGTCTGGCTACTGGTAAACTTATTAATGCCACCATTTTTATGTATTTAAGTGAATCATGAACCAACTATTTTATTACCTTTTTAAAGTGAAAAGCTTTATAAGATGTGAGACTGAGAAATTCAGAATTTTTGAATAAACTTCTTTCTCAGTGTGTGCAGGTAGTAAAGCAAATGCCAATTAGGAAACCTAATTGGCAAAAAATGGTTCATTTTTATGATACAGCTTTAAAAAATCCGAGCAAGTCTTTACTGTGACTACCCAATAGATTTTTGGGATAATATTCCCCTCTGCTGGTTCAACAGAGTGATGAACATATTCTGGGGAAATAGGAACTAAAAGCCTCCTGTTAATTTATTCCTATATGTGGCTTTTAGAATTGAAGTTTCTCCTCTCTCTCTGTTTGTTTGGCAGAAACGCAGTTAATATTTGTTAAAACAATAATGATGCAGTGCAGAAGAAATAATTCTCAGGGCCAGTAAAAAAAACCCAACAAATTGTTGTTCCATAGCCAAGAACTATTTAAACAAATATAAAATGAATGGACTCTTGTGAATGCTGAAATGAGTTTTTAGCTTTTTATAATTTTTTGTAAATAGTTATTTTTCTTGTGTGTTGTATGATTGTTTCTGTTGTTGTGAAGGAGAAGGGGTTTACTGTATGAGCATTAACATTAGCCTCTGTTCAGAATAATGATTAAGTGGTTTTTAAACTTTTGTACAGAATATGAATGAAGTATTTACACTTAGTGCTTAGACAAAACTGTAAACATAGTGTATAAATGTAATTTGAATGGTGTGGATGTAAGTAATGAAGTAATGGCAGCAATATTACAGGTCAAAAAAGTTGTTTTTTCTTTTTAAGTTATGGTTGTCAACACAATATGAAGATGTAATGCTATGTTTTTTCAGTATACAGTTCTGGAAACTGGTTTCTTTCCCCCCTTTTGCTTATGTCATGGCTATATTTCAGAAATACACATTGAAAAACACACTTCATTACAAATGCAAATTACTTCCACAGGGAAGGTTGCTGACTTGTTTGATCTTCCATAGATGTTTTTAAGCCCCCCCCCCCTCCTTTTTTGTTTTTTTTATGCTGTACATACAGATTAAAGATCTTGATAATAAACATTTTACCTTTTGGGTACAACAAAACTGTCTTGTTCTGATTCCCTTTTGAACTTAGGCATTAATAATAATTGTACCTGTGTTCGTAGCTGCATGACAACAGTTTACAATATATTGAATATTAACATTGCATATGAGAACAAAGACATGCTTTAAGCAAGGGTGTCAAACAGAGACAAAGAGAACAAAGAAAGTGAAGACTTTCACTTAGTGTGTTTTCTTGACAACACTAGTAACCATAATAGATATGATAACAATTAGTCATTCATTCACTTAATAGCTAAATAATTGCATATGATTATATTTTTTAAATTGTTGTTGTTGAAAAGTAATTCATAATTAAAAACAACAATAATAATAATTAATCATTAATAAAAACACACTGACTCCAGACCAGCCGTCTATTGGCGCAAACTGCGGCTGCGCGGTGCGGTCCTGCTCGAGTCGCGGACTGATGACGCCGCAGTGAGAGGCGGTGCAGCTGTGCCACGTCGGTGTGCGGCGCATTTACACTGTTGCTCCTGAAGACCCGGACCGACTTTTAAATCCGTTTTCAGTTTCCAGCCGGAGGGAAAGCGACCCTCCAGCATCGCCGGTGCCGTCGTAGCCCGTCGCAGCTCCGGTGCAGTCGTGTATATTGAAGCTGGACAGCGGAGAAATGCTCGGTGCTGTTTGGACCCGTCACACGACTGACTGATGCATCCTGGTTCAGTTCACCCCTCCGTCTGTTGTCCATGTTGTGTGAGTAACTGTGGCTTTACGGAGCTTTTCTTAAAACTATCTAGCTATGATTCCGCGAGCTAACAGTTAGCTACAAGCTCACGTCTGTCTATTTTTAACGGCTTTGTTGCTCCCAAGTTTCCGCCGTGGACAAAATGTCAACGCTGCCAGATGTCATGATTCAAACAGGCAGCTTTTAGTGCAGGTCTGCACCCCCCAAAAAACACCCCACTTTTCAAACAAAGTGCCCCCCCCCCAAGAAAAGTCAGGACAGTCCAACACACACCAGCTCAACACTGCTTCATTTCCACCTCTTCTCCCGTTTCTTTAAAAGACACTTGTGTTGAGGTGAAAACTAGAAACATGTTGCACTTCCACAAAATGACAAAATAGCATATTTCTCATAGTTCCTGTTTTCACTTTTGACTTTCAACTGTAATTTGGTCCCTTGCGGTGTGTGAATGTGTGTGTGTGTGTGTGTGTGTGTGTGTGTGTGTGTGTGTGTGTGTGTGTGTGTGTGTGTGTGTGTCAACGGCTGTTTCCTGTTGAAAACTCAGCTTTAATATTGGAGCCACACGTTGTGCTGCAGTATCATCTCCATCATGTTTCATTAGCCATATCTGCATAAAGGAAATGCTGATATACACAGAGGTTGGATGTTATCTGGCTCAGGTTTGTGTTTCACTTCAGAGACTTCTACTGGCTGATGAAGTGGGGCGGGACTACTTTTTTTAAACCTGATGATAATGATAAATTATACAATAATTTATGGATCTCAGTTATAACTACATTATCACATTGACTGTCTTAAGGATTATTTTCATTATAGATTAATCAGACACTGCCTTTCTTGATAAATGGTCTGAACATAGTTAGAAATGTCCATCAAAGTCTAGGTGACATTGTAAAATAGTTGTTGTCTGACCAGCCATCAAAATTCCAAATCACTTTACTATCTCATAAGACAAAGATCAGGAGCAAACCTCCCAATTTAAAAGCTGGAACGAGAACAGTTTAGGGATTTTTTTTTTTGCTAAGAAATAATTACTTGATTGCTGAAATAGTTGTCTTCTGTCAATAGACCTGTTGATTCAACTCTGCTTTGTAACTAACAAGTTAAAGTTAGGGAGCATCCATGCATCAAAAATACATTTCTTTAGAAGGATGCAGCCACATGCATGAAAATGTATTTATTATCTTCTGGGCAATAGATTAGTCAATTCACAGAAAACAGCTGTTTTGATGACAAGTTAATAATTTCAGTCACTTTTAAAGTGAAAATGTGAAACATTTGCCAGTACCGGTTTCTCCCATGTGAGGATTGATTTTTGGTCCGACCTAAATGAGTTGTGTGTTATCAAAATTATTACCACATAACCCTAATAGCATTTCATATCTGACGGGGTAGTTGCATGTCGTCCCCCCTTCTCTCTGCCCACATTTCCTGCTCTTCTTCTGTATACTGTCATTTAAACCCAAAAAGGGCCTGAAAATTAAATCCAATCTCTTGTTTAAGCACTGAAATGAATTGTGTTTTGCCTCCACATTGGCCCACAATATGTTTTTTTTTAAGACAAAAACAGCCACATGCAAATATTCAAAACAATCAGACAGCTGTGTTGGAGGACTACACCGTGCATTGATTGCATTTTTATTAAAAAGCAGATTTGTTTAGACTAAAAACCAACACAGTGACGTACAAGTGTTGAGAAAAATAGTTGGCAATAAATGACTCATAATCCTCCACATCTGGACTATTAGTTTTTACATGAGTGTGAAACTGGTCATATTTATCCAAGTGTCTTCAGACTGACACAGACTTAGAGCTAATTGGTCTTTGTTGCAACAGCTGGTTTGACATGTTGTAGCAGGAGAAGCTCAGGTGTGATCAATAACGATATAATTTATTGCTGCATTCCATTCAGGTATGTCAGTACTGTTTACGTCGGCTCACTGGAATAGCTGAAGAGTCATTGTTAATGTTGTCGACTGGTTAAAATATGTTCTGAGAAGGTGGCCTATTATCAGCATTCATTATATTATTTATACATTTGAACCTGTAGACTTAGATTCGAGAAGAGTTTTAGGTGTCTTCCTCAGACAGTGTTTTGGCTGACAGGGTTAGTTTCAGTATTTGTCTCAATGAACGTAACAAAAATGTTCTGAATAAAGTGTCTGGCTGTTCGAACACTAAATACTTCGAAGATATGTTAGCTATTGAATGAATGAATGCAGACACAGTCCTCGTCACTCATTTCATGTAGACATACACTTGGAATTTGTTATTGTCCCTTTACACACCTCCAGGAGATTGTTTCCCGATGTGAGCTTAAACAGACCAACTGCATACTGTCTAAACAGACCTGATACTCTGCGTAGTTGTAGATTGGTGGAGGCTGTGTTTGCTTTGTTCAGCAGTGGTTTGACAGTAGCCAGGAGTGTTGCCTTCAGGACAGCTTTGGGATGGTTCTCTGATCTGATAGCATGAAGTAAAACCTCTGGGGGAAAGCTATTTACTTTGAATTTAACTACACTCAGTTGCCTGTTTATTAGGTACACGTAGCTTAAACTAATCCAGGCTCATTCAACAGTAATGCAATAAATCCAACCTTGATGGAGATTATGTTTATGTGGAAATGGTTTCAAAAAGGTGTTGATTGAACTGTGGGTTCATTTTAGTGGCTGTAGTTTTTGTTGGAGCTGTACTGCAGTATACTTGGAGATGTCTGTCTAAAAATTTGTTGACCTGATTTCTATCAATGTGGTTCGACTAAATATTAGAAACTCCTTGCTGTATAATACAAACACTTGCACAGCACTACTCTCCACAACTAACAACTAACGATTATTTTCCTTATTGATTAATCTGGGGATAATTTTTACAATTATTTGATTAATACTTTAGTTTACATTCAGGAAATAAGAGCAGAGACTATTTCACACAACCAATGCCATATGTCTAGTGTGTTTGTTTTTAGGCTGTCATCTACTAACTAAAGTGATCATTAAACATTGTGCATCAGGATATGAGTGGCTCACCAACCCTGCTGATTTCCTGGGGAAAACCCTGTGGGGTTTGAGAGGGTTGAAATGTACTGCTGACATGCTTTATGTCATGATAACATGTCATGTCTCATCCAAAATAGGTTTGATAGGGACTGATAAAAGCAGTGACAACCAGGACAAATGGTCCTGGTTGTCACAACAACATGTTTTTGCTTCATTAAACCTCCATGAATGAATGTGTGTGTATGTTTCAAAGTGTAGCAGAGTCATAATTATTTAACACAATGATTCATTTACTTTGCAAACATCATGCATTTATTGAACTTTTTAACTTGTCTTTTTAACAGTAAATATTCTTGAACTTTAAATATGCTTACATGTGCTCAAGCTGTCATCTGCTTTAGCTCTCTTCTTACTTATTTGTACGAGGTTTTGAGACTGTCCCAGTGCATAATAACCTAAGTTGTTCAACTTATGTCCCAACATAAGCTCACTGTGTATGAGTGTGTGTTTACATGCACTTGCTGCATGTGATATTGTCCTTACTCGCTGCTTTCCTTTCTTGTTGACCAAAAGCTCTCCTCCTGTCATCTTGGCTCAACCTGAACTAAAGGTGCACTGCTGTAAGTGAAAGGGATGCACTGGATTTATAACACAAGAAAAAAAAAACTGCGAAACAGAATTATTGTGTGGCACAATAATTGTTTTATCTTGTTAATGTTATTTTGGAAGCCAAATTTGTATTTGAAAACAAAATTAGATTCATCATTCAGCCATAAAGTGCAGCAAATGTTCAAAACACAAAACAGATTTTACACCTAAACAATTTGACCTAGAAAGATTATATCACAGGTGTTGTGGCTTTTTCAAGGAAACACAATTTTGTTTGCTGCTTTGATACCAAATGATTCAACAGTGCTAAAGATCTGTTTGGCTTTATCTTTAATTAACGGCAGAGATGGTTGAATATGTTTATTATTTCAGGCAGATGGTGAGCCCAGTAGTACTAGAAAACTGCTAGTACACTATGAGTACTAGAAACTTCAGTATTGCTCACTTCCCCTTTCAGACAGCTGGTGTCAACAAGACATTTTGCCATAATGCTTGATGGGGACAGCAGTAAAGGGAATTATCAGTAATGGGGGGAAAAAAAGCTTAAAAGATGCAAGTCACTGAAAAACTGGAGCATCTGTGCGGTACTCTAACAATCCTTCCCTAATTATCATCACTTCTGTTAACTTATATGTGTTGTGTAAAGTAAATACATTGGGACAGATCTATAGTCTAATTATATATAATTTGACTCCAGGGCACGGTGCTCTCGGTTTGTAAATGTTGACTAATCCTCTGTTTGTTGGTTTCTACTTGAATATGTTTTTCAATATAGTTACCTTTTCTTGTGCTGACTCAGTCTTATCTGTTGGTTTCCTCCACAGTGGCCTGGCTGTACATGGTGGCTCATTGAGGACAACGAGAGGTGTCCTGGTAACTGGCGACCATGCCAGGAGGTCGCAGGGGTCCCAGCAGACAGCAGCTAAGTCGCTCTGCTCTGCCGTCCCTGCAGACTCTGGTCGGAGGCAACCTCGGCAATGGTACAGGCCTGAGGAACAGGTGCGCACACAAATGAATTTAAATGTTTTTACATAACAACCCACAATTGATCTTGACAGTTTGTAGGTGAACCTGTTTTACACTGCAGATCTTGGGACAGTAAGGCTTTAATGCTCTGTGCTGTTTACTTTGTTAGAATTTGTTTCAGAAACTAAACAAATTATACTAAAATCTATAGCATTGTTAGCCTTACTTATCATTTATTTGCATCTTTATTTTGCATTCCTTAACTTATCCTACTCTGGTAATTCCAGTTAGAGCTGAATGATTGGCAAAAAAGAAAAGTTCAATCAGTAATATTGTGATAGTTGATTGTTTTCAAGTAAAAATGACGAACATTTTTTGGTTCCAGCGTATCATATTTTTTTCCGTTTTAAATCACTATAAACTGAATATCTTAAAGTATTTTTGATGTAGTTACTCAAAACAAGACGTTTAAAGACGTCACATTGGACTGTGCTTTATCTTTTTCACAACTGTTTGACATTCTAATTCCAAAACAACTCATACAAACTAGTTCAGGCAGCCGATGTGAGTCTGCTGTGACACTCAGACGGCATACTTTGCTCACTGCAAATATCCAACGCACCCTTTTAATCACGACAATCCACTTAAGCTGTCAGTGGCCACTCTGCTGCTTAAAAGCTTCACCTCCACCCCAGCATCCACCTGTAGGCTCTGAATCTACCTCCCCCGGGGGTTAAATTAATGTTGTCGCTTCCCTCTGCAGGACTGAGCTTGGCTGTTATGTGGGGAGTGATGTCAATAATACAGGCTCCCCTAATAGGAATATATTCACTCATATGTTTAGGCTGATATTTCTAAAAAAAAAAAAAAAAGGTACTTAAAAGTTGGGGCACTATGTAAATTGTTAATAAAAACAAAATATAATGATTTGCAAATCTTTGTCAACCTATGTTCAATTTAATACAGTATATATACTCATTCTGAATGTGATGTTTGTCACACATTTCAAAAAGTTGAGACATGGGCAGGTTTACCACTGTGTTACATCACATTTTCTTTTAAAAGATTCAGTAAGTGTTGATGTTGTTGATATGTGGCTTTCTCTTTGCGTGGTGTCTTAACATGCACTTGTAGATGCATCTGTGTTTATTGACACCAGTTTTCACAGGCGTTCCTGAGCCTACATAGTAATATCCCTTATACCATCATGTTTCTTTTTAATGCAGTGTGGCCTGAGGGATTGAACATTGTTCTAAACACACACTGCATCACAGATTTATCTGTTTGAGCATTTGTATTATTTGTGTCTCCACTCAGGAGCAGTAACTCGGTGGGTCTGTCTGCCCCCCCCCTCTCGGCCCTCATTACTCCGGAGCCGGTCCGTCACTCGAGGATCCCAGAGCTGCCATTGGACAGCAGTCTGCTCTTTGAGTTCCTGCTCTTTCTTTATTTGCTGGTGGCCTTGTTTGTCCAGTATATAAACATCTACAGGACGGTCTGGTGGTACCCATACAGCCACCCTGCTGCCTCTACCTCGCTTGTAAGAACTCACACATTGCTGCCTCTGTTGCTTGTGGCACCTTGAAATCACTTTTTCTTGCTTAACTTGTTGATACACAGTAACCTAAACTTAAACACTCTGTAGCTCAATTATTTATTGTTTTAATTTTTGTTTTTTACTTTGAGTTATGGCTGCAAGCCAGCAGTTTTTAGTTTTTTAGTTTAAATTTTTTAGTTTTCTCTCATTTTTTCTGAACTTTTTATAATAGGAAACGTGTTCTGTGCAGTGGTTGTGAATGAACAATATGCTCTTGCAGCAGGGAACAACTTTTCAGTGTGAGGGGGAATTAATCTGGATTAAATAAAAGAACCAACCTGCTCCATTTGAATTTTTTAAAAAATTGAATGGTAAAAGCTCAAAATGATGATCCTCAACTTGAAATATGTTTAGCAAAAGTTTGTGCAGGTTCTCGTGCAGCAGCCTCAAACACCGACACTGATTTGTCTATTCAGAGTTCATAACAAAAATGATTAAAAATGTTTTCATGGAAAAAATGATGAAAGGGTGAAAAATCTTTTATGCTTCCACAGAACTTTCATCTAATGGACTACCACCTGGCTATCTTCATCACAGTCATGTTGGCCAGGAGGCTTGTTTGGACGATAGTCTCAGAGGTAAACACACAGACCTGTGTATACAGTCAGCTAACACATTTTAGCACACATTGCCCCACTGAGGGAGGTGTTGGTGCCACAGTCTCTCTGGTAGTTGTGAGTTAATCCTGTTGTCTGTTTTTCTTGCAGGTGTCTCAGAGCAGTGGCGGATCACTGCTCCGCTATGTGGTTCTGATCGCGGCTCGGCTCAGCCTGCTGACCATGTGCGGCTGGGTGCTCTGCTGGACGCTGGTCAACCTCTGCAAGAACCACTCTGTGCTCAACCTGCTCTTCCTGGGATACCCGTGAGTTTTCGATACCCCCCCCCCAAACCACCCCCCTCTTAAGGCCAGGATATGTTTGTACAAGTTGTCATCCGACCATGTATCAAAGCAAAAGTGGTTACACCTGTTCTTGAAGACCACAATGGAAGGAGGGGCAAAAGCTCTGAGGGGCAAGACGCAATGAATCATGCAAATGGGGATAACAGTGCACACCTTCTCTGCTCTGAGGCATTTATAGTTGTTCACACACAAACTGAAGTAGCTGTGTGTCAAACTCTGCTTAATTTCTCATCTCTGCACACTTCACATTGTGCAGCTATGTTGAATTGTCAGCTATGAAAGCTTACAGAAATTCTCTCTGATTCCAATGTAGTAGAGGTGTTGGAGTAGATGGTTCTTTGGTGATCCAAACCCTTTGTTTTAAGTGTAGTGATGCTTTAACTTGCCTGCATGCTCATACACACATATGGGATGAAGCCAAAGCGGTGGCTGGTTGAAATCTAATTTGCCACAATATGGATGAAATTTTCTTGATGCCCATGAACCACAATACTCTGATTAATGTGATCTCTGTGGAGTTAAAGCTAGAACTGGATTCAGCAAAACATGATAAGTGAAGTTATCAGTTCTTCTAGTTACTGCTGCATGCACCTGGAATGAGTGACCAGAAATTTTACTTCAGTCTGATTTCTTTGGGTTTTGATTGTGTGTGTGTGCCAAAAAGGTCAAGGAGTGAAACAGATGCAAACCATTGCTTTCAAACACAAAACATGACATTGCTGGTGGAAGAAAAACCTGAACTTATCAACATGGGAAAAAAATACGTTCCTTTTCATTTTTCTTGAACAGCATATCTTTGTTGATATTAACCTGATTTTCAAAAGAAATTATTTACGTTGCTGTTCATCTGTAGGACAGTAATGCTGTTAAAGAGAGCATGTTACTTTTGCTTGCTTGTTTTTACATGTGTCCCAATGGAAATGGAAGTTGTGGACCCTCCCTCCCTTAATGTGTCTCACCATTTTCAATATGCATGATGTTTTTACTTCATACATCTCCTTTTCATCCTGCTATCATTTGAAACTAAAACTCGCTGCTCTGTTCTTTTGTCCTCGTGCACTCATCGTCCTCCCACGCCAGATTTGGTGTGTACGTTCCACTCTGCTGTTTCCATCAGGAGGGAGGGAAAAGCCAAACGGCGCCGACTGACTGCGATTACCCGACCGAGCACCAGCAGACCGAGCTCACGGACACCCCATTCTTTCGCCCACGCGACTTTCTCTTCCTGTTACGAGAGAACCTCAGAGAGCAGTTTTCCAGCCCCCCGCACATGCCCATTCACACCTGTCCACCACACACACACTCACACACACCGGAGTTGATTCGAGCAGAGGTGGAGGAGCTGAAGAGCGACTTCAACCGGCGAATAAAGGAAGTGCTATTCAACTCCCTGTTCAGTGCGTACTACGTTGCCTTCCTGCCTCTCTGCTTTGTCAAGGTTAGTATTGGTCCCTGCAAGATTTCAATGTTGATGATCACACTCCCATTTTTTTCCCCACAAAGTTTTCTAGCTCAGTCATCTTTTCAGTACCTTTCAAGTTGTCTACAATCTTGCCAGCTTTTAGGTAAAGTTATCTGTCTCTAATACTTCATTTTATTTCCACAGAGCACCCAGTACTATGACATGCGTTGGTCATGTGAGCATTTAATCATGGTGTGGATCAATGCGTTTGTGATGCTGATGAGTCAGCTGCTGCCCCCCAGCTACTGCGACCTGCTTCATCGCTCAGCAGCTCACCTGGGCCGCTGGCAGAAACTGGAGCACGGCTCGTACAGCAACGCACCTCAGCATGTGTGAGTGGCCCTCACACACACACTCTCACACAGTTTAAACATGACTCTGTTAATGGTTTTTGTGTAACTGTGGTGTTCATGTTGTGCAGGTGGTCAGAAAGTACCATTTGGCCTCAAGGCGTGTTGGTACGACACAGTCGATGTCTGTATAAGGCAGTTGGACCCTATAATGTCGCTCTGCCGTCTGACGTTTCGCATGCAAGGTTTTATGTGAGT
Source organism: Centropyge bicolor (assembly GCA_037975185.1). NCBI lineage: Eukaryota > Metazoa > Chordata > Actinopteri > Pomacanthidae > Centropyge > Centropyge bicolor. The sequence continues at coordinate 5,431,555 of JBBMOC010000001.1, forward strand.
ATCTTTACTTTCTATTTCAGTGACAGTGGATGTAACCTGTACATTATTCACTTAGATGGTGGATGAAAATAATAAGAACACTTTAAAAATATGACACAATGCAATGCAATAATACCACATGCTACACGGTTCCTCATAGCGTATAAATGATACTTTTTTCACACAGCCACATACTTCATGTATTGTGTTAAGCTGCATTTATACTTCTGCATTCAGGGGTTACACCATACCCACAGTGGCTACGTGGTTGGGGTTCAAAGGGTCCACTGTGGGGAATGCAAAAATGTGAACATATAGATTCTCTGGAATTATTTTCGTTTCTGATCCCCTCTTCCTGTTTGTCGGTCTTCCAGTTCCTGTTCCACAAGCCATTGCGGATCCTGAACCTGCTGATCTGGATCGAGTCCAGTGTGGTTTTATACCAGTTATACTCTCTGCTGCGCTCTGAGCGCTGGAACCACACTTTGTCTCTGGGCCTTATTCTCTGCTGCAACTACTATGTCCTGTTTAAACTGCTCCGAGACCGCATAGTGCTGGGCAAAGCCTATTCCTACCCTCTGTCCTCCAACAGTTTGGGGCTCAAGTCCCAGTAAAGGCTCCTCACAGTGAGACCTCACCTACAAACTCTGGCCGTGGAGGGGAGACGGGTGGAGGTCTGGTAAAGACCAGAGGGTTGATTCAGCGCTCACACTTGGAGGTTAAGGGACAGACTGTGAACTCATAATTGTGTTTTGATACGGTTCTATTTTTAATGCAATGTTTATATATGCCTATTTAAAAGAATATTTTTATTTTGTATACTATTTCGAGTTACGCCGGGCATTACCACGCTGACGACATTAGCATGTTGTGTTATGTTGTTTCAAGGCGACAGGGAAGTCAGGGAATGCCAGGAGGTGACTTTCACCAAAGATATTTTAAGTGCAGGTGGCCAATCACAGAGTGGACTTCTCAGTCAGTTCAACCAGATGAGCGATTCAGAGCAGTGGAAGAAGTTGTGCCTGAGATCCTAAAACCTCCTGTTCTGCTTCAACCCTGAGGCTCCAGAACCGGTGAAACTGATGGCGCTCAGCAGTGCTCAGCATGATTTCACTGGTGATTTTAAAGCAAAAGTTTAACATTTTGGAAAATGCACTTATTCGCTTTCTGGTGGAGAGTTAAATGAGATGGACGAGAATCAAATATGAACCCACAGCACAGAAATTTAAATGGTTAGCCAAGTTCTGTGCTGACAACATCTCTAAAACTCACTAAGTAACATGTTACATCTCCTTTATTTAATTTGAACAAAAATAAATGTGACAGTTGTCTTTTTTTTTCAGGGGGTTATGTGCTGAACTGTTTCTTGGTTCTGAGCTTTTGTCAGACAACCACAGAAACTCCAGTCAGTTACTCACCAAGGGAAATGGTGTGGCAGTTTACACCCCATAAAATCATAAAACCCCATAAAGCAAAATGTCATTTTCACGCTTTGATTTCTGTTCCGATAAAACAACGGTCAGAGTCAGATGAGTGGTTTCCTCCTGTTACCATATAATCTAACCAACTGTCTGTGGTAGCTTCATATTTAATGGGCAGATATGACAGTGGTATAAATTACGACATCTGACTCGCAGATGAAAAGCAAAATATGTACTTCCCGCAGTGTTGAACTTTTGCTTTAAGCACAGCCTCAGTGCAGATTTTTACCATCAAGTGGAATAAAACTTTCCTAGAAACTGACTTGAGATCAGCCTATAGGAAAAACAGCTTAGGTACACTCATCCACTGCCTCTGCAGAGAATGCTGTATTCTTCCTCATTCACTTTGTTACTGTGTTTTTACTCTCAGTATCTGCTTGTTTCTCATCATTGGCTGTCTGGAGGGCAGTTACAGCACCAGTCTTTACAAACTTATACCAGGGAGTCAATAAGTGAGAAGGGATTGAGATGCAACTGCTGAAACCTAAAAATGTCTCAAAAACAGAGTGAGCTTGGGTCTTGTGATCTCTTCACACAGCGCTCCCTGTCCTGGTTGTGGACACTTAAAAAGTGCAAAGTTTGAAAGGCTGCTGCTGTAACCAGGTGATTATTAAAGTGAAAAATCTTACCGATGTCGGACCACACTTTGACATGCCGAAATCTTCATTCATTTGTGTTCCTAAAGGTCACCCAGTCACTCTTTATTTCATTCAATTTTGGTGCCTAAATGCTTAAACCATAATGGGATTGAGGACCATATCACATCAGGTCCACCTCTTTGTGGACTGGATGTAGATACCCGAATGAATGTGGTTAATAATAAAGATTTATGTTGGTACATCCCAGGACCTAACCGTTCTCCAACTGCAATTATGCCACCACGCTCCCATATGGATTTGACAGTGGAGGTTTAATAGTGACATTTCCATGGGCGATGAAAATCAAAGGGTTAAGAAAGCTGGAGGGGAAAGACAATCTATGTGTCACCTCATTACCAGTTCATGTACTTGCAGTTACCAGAACGGTGTTACAAACAGGTTGCCTTGCATGTTGTTGCCTTTCTGTTGAGTCACACTTTTTGAACATCCTCTTATTCTCGAGCAGGTTCCTCTTTATGAGCCTCTTCTCCTTCACCACCTCTAATCTGCAGTCGGTGCATAATTTGGGGCAGTATTAAGGATTGTTGTCAGCCTGGTCAACTGTCCGGTATTCAGATAGAAAATCAATCAAACTTGAAGAAAAAGCCTCTTTATCAGGAATCGAAAATCAATCTTTCCCGTGCTGTCTTGAATTTCACGTTGACTGCTTCGGTCAGGTTTCGGGTTGAGTGTACACAAGGCAGGGGAAAGTACTTTTGAGTTGAACCAGTGTGCACATCTGGATCACCGGTGCTGCTCTGTTCCTCAGCAGAAGTGTGAGGAATCTTTCATTATACACCAATGCCATTCATGTGGCCATTCTTCTGTTTTTTTCATCGGCAAACTCAGCCCTTAAATCAGCTCTTTGGTGCTTATATTTTCTTTGCGGTCATTTTCAACTTGAATGTAGCAAATTTTTCAACTGAATGTTGCTGTTGACTTGAATTGGCATGTTTTTGTATTTGGTAGCATCATCCTTTGATTGAGCAACACCACTGAAATTTCAGGTTGTAATTTGTATACTGTTACGTCCCCTTGAACACACAAAGGGGACATTTTATGGTTTGCTTTAAATCCTGCTTTGATGTCAGTTCTTACTTGAAAATCTTTGCTCACACGTTGCTTTCTTTGGTTTGATGAAACTCATAAGATCACAGGTGGAAAAGAGAAATGAGAAGTTGGAAAGATTTTAGATTCTATCATCTCTTGACCACAGTGCCCCGAAGTGTACTTGATCATCCTTTAGCCCACATAAAATTTGAAGACATATTTTTAAGGAAAACCGATGCTCATGATGTCAATCTGTGCCCCCCCTTACTTATAAAAGTTGTCAAATTTGAGTCGCAGTGTTGGTCTTCTTTAATGTGCCATATCCCAGGATGCAGTTTCAGACTCCTGGTTGAACCTGTTGATGAATGTGTCAGTGCTGGAGAAGTCATAGGAGCTGGTCCTCATATTTCGGCTTTTTACAGTGTTCAGTTTCCCCACAGCATTTCTGAAAATGCTTTTTGACATCTGAAATAAAACAAATGGTGTTTAAACAAAGATTGTTTGATTGTGTGTGTGAGCTGTTGTATGAGCAGACTGAGAAGAAATATGGGACACGGTTGCTTATTTCAAAGCATATATTTCATTAAATTTGCCACAGTCTTCAGTTTCTGAAACACAAATAATGGAATTTCACAAATGTTAAATGAGGAGAAAGTAAAAAGTGCTTATGTAGGCCTATGCTAAGTTGGCATAATGTTCATTGTGGACACCTGCAATGTTTTATATTCGCCACCAGAGGGAGCTAAGCATTAAAGTACAACATTCAACAAAATGTGCTTCATGTAACAAATAATCTACAGCCAAGAGTCATCTGTAATCATTTAACATCATTCTGTGCTGAATGTGCTTCCAAAACACTGTAAATGTACTGTATGCTTGTTGAAACGAGTGAGTCCACTGGGAGGAGATACATGATAGTTTGGAGAGAAACAGTTGGCACCTTTGGTAGCTGACTTGTACATTCATCCACAAATATTTTCAGTAGAAAAACTTCAAGAGTTTTAACAGTGCAATCTTTAGTATGAGCACAATACAAAGCCTATAGTACATAGTGAAACAGTTCTCCCAGTCCTGCTCCGTGTAATCTGAGGGCCTGTTGTTCCAAAACATCTTTTTCATATCAGTCCATGTTCCAGATCTGATGATCTCCCAGATAACGCTGTTATCCAGATAAGTGTTCCAAGAAGCAAGATAAACCTGCTTCTGTTCTGCAGAACCACGTCACATGTTTCCCCAGTTAACACAAACTTTTCATAGTTTAGAAATGTGAGTGATGATGCAAAACTAAACATAAATGAACCAGAGACATGTTTACATAATTTTGTGTCATCACAAGATTTGTGTCTGATTTTGATGTGGGGCAACAAACAAAATTTAGATATTTGTATTGATGCTGCATCAGTGCTATAAGTAGTGGGATGAGAAGTGTAGATTCTTGTGGCCCCAGTATTGCAGGATGCGGAAAGAGGATGTAGGGGGCCAATGGCTTCTTGAGCTACACCTCTGTGTCACCCTCAGTCTCCACCTTTTCCTCACCCCTCTCTGCAGTCCACAAAGTTTCCTTTTATCCAGTAGCAGATCTGAGCGTATTTCAGAGGCGTGATTCTCACCGCTACATTAAATTCCTGAGACGCCCCTTGTCGCTCCACCCACTGATGCCCAGAAAACACACCTATCACCTTCCTCTCCCAGCGCCGCCGTCGGCCATCCCACATCCGGGCGTAGACTCCTGATCCGCTGGCACCGGGCTGTGCATCACAGTGCTGGTACAGCAGGTCTGACGTCTCCTCGCCAGCCCGACAGAACCGATACACCAGCTGGCCTGGACGGTCGTTATCAAATCCTGAGAAGTGGACTCGTCGCCCAGGCAACCTCTGAGCTGGGGGACTGACTCCTAACTTCATGTGGCGGCGTTTGTGGGGTTTCTTGAGTTCAAGCAATGCATAGTCATAGTCCATGCCAATGTCATTAGCATTCCCTTTAATCCATCCTTTGGGAACGTGGGTGCGCTTGGCTCTGATCCACTGGAACTTCATTTTGTCATTGGTTGGCGGGGCGTAAGGAGCAAAGCCACCTTCAACATGGTTGGTGAAGTTGGAGGGGAGGTAAAAGGAAGACGACTGTGTGTCTCGTTGTTTGGGTTTTAGAAACCCAACCCGAAGCTTCTGGGCCCCTTTCACATAGTTTTTACCATCATGAACACAATGAGCAGCAGTGAGAACATGTCGGTCCCCCACTAGCGTACCAGAACACCCCGTGGACAGTTTGACAGACACAGAGAACGGATATTTAAGCAGGAAGTTCTGCCCAGCGATGCTAAAACGCCCATCATGACCGAAGATCTGACGCTTTCTCCTGACATGCGACCGCTCAGGCTTCCCAGACGATCCCGAGGTGTAGGCCGGGCTGGTGTTCGAACTGGGGCTGTAGCCGTAGATCCCGATGGCGGTCTCAGTCAGCTGACCATCAGAGTGGAGCGTCTCATAGGCCAGAAGACGCCGCAGGTCCCAGTAACTTGGGCGAGGGGCTCTCTTGTGGCATTCTGGGTCACAGGGGGAGCTGACATCCAAGCGGGCCGGAGTCAGGAAGTGAGGGGCCGGTCGAACCTCCGTCTGCTGCGGGAGGACCACAGGGACACGCTGGAGAACCCACTGGGGACGTGATGAGGAGGAGGAGGTGGAGAAAACAAGGGGAAGGGAGAGGAGCAATAGGAGGGAGGTGAACCTGTGGATGGACAAGGGGACAGATCAAGTTAAGTTCTGTACTAAAGAGATGTGATTCATTGGAGCACTTGACTCATTCACTGTCAGACCCAACATTTCTGCAGACCTCAAGTGGTTCTGTTAACCATGACCGGATGTCTGGCCTCTTACTGTCTGCATGAAAAAAAAAACCAAAAAAACATTCTCATTCCTAAAACCAACATCATGGATTTACAAATACAAGCATGGGAGTTAAGGGGGAGCCTTTCAACATTTTTTATCGGCACTGGAATTTGGCAGCTGTAAACTTGTACTGTTTTTAATGCCGCAAATACGACAGACAGGGCAAAGATCAGGCCTTACTAGGCTCCGATGGAAAATTCCTGGAGTGGCCTGAGGGATTGGCCTCGAGCCTGCATGAGTGGCTGAATAACAATTTGTTGCACTGAATATAGACTATTTTTGAAATGGGTTAAGGGTGACACAAGGCCTGTCTAAAACACACTTTTCAAGTAAGGGTTGAATTGACTGCAACTGACTTCTTCTCAGTTCAGACCTGCAGAAGTTTCTTCTCAGACACACCTTCATCTCTGTTCCTCTTCTCACATATGGGACTAAAATATACAATAACACCAAGAGGATCAGAGATATAATAAAGTCTCTTTTATTAAAACTCATTAGAATGGCATTTTGCATAATTAAAAACCCATATCTAAAACTCCTTTGAAAAGTAGTTTGAGCAACTAACATTTCAATCAATTTCACAACTAATCCTGCACAAGTGTTTCCCTTATTCTGTCCATCCCTCCATCAGGTTCAGACTAACCGGACACACAGGGACTTACCGGGGGAGAGCAGCCCTGGAGCGCATGGTTTGGCTTCTGCAGGTGAGCTGGTTGATCTACACTGAGGGGAAAAAAAACCCCTCAAACCAGGAGAGGAGACAAAGACCGAACAGTGCTGCTGCAAAGAGAGACTCCTCGGCTCTTCTCTCAGGAACACAGTTTATTTAATCCGCGACAGTTTGGAGTTGATCAGTTGGATCATTGTGCGCCGCTGCAGCAGGAGGAAGAGGAGGAGGAGGAGGAAGAGGAGGAGGAGGTGTCCGCTCCGAGCTCTCACTATCACATCTGCAGACTAGATATTAAACAGTGTGAGTATATCTGAGCCCGACGCGGTCACGTGACGCGTCTCATCACCGCTTCTGTGTTGATATCAGATTCAGAGGCGGCTCTTGCTTTTTCTCTTTGGTTCAATAAGAAGGTTCATCGCTGTTCAGTCAAATGCGAGTCTGTGTTTTGTCAACTTTGATGCATCTGTTAAGAAAGTGTTTGCACATCACTCAGATTTAATTCGAGCTGCAGATAAAGATTATTCCCTTTATCGAGTCATCTGTTTTCATCAATTCATAGTGTGTCTATAGGATCCAAGAAATCAATGATCATGCCTCGTGATAGCAATGTTTGCTCACTTTAAAAGATTCAATACTTTAAACTGAAAAAAAAAATCATTGCTTGATTAAATAATAGAATTACAATGTTGATAATAATTCATGTCACCCTTTTCTGATAACTCATTCATTATAAAGGGTTTGTAATTTATAATTAATGGCCAACTTTTGGGTTGCCAGGTTGTGAAAAATCCCTCTGGCTGCTGTTTACCACAGCTGTTTGTTTGTAATAAATGTAGTAGTAGCCTACTTGTTAATGGTCATTTGCATTATACAGTGTTACATTTATTTTGTTAATAAATGTGTTATGTGTTGTTTCAACTGTAGCTGCCCCAACACCAGAATTTCGCAGTTTGGAACAATAATACTTTCTAATATATCTCGTCTGCAGTGATGCATGAACAAAAGTTGTTAATAAATGCAGATTCTCAGCAGGAGTTTCTAGAAGATAAGGTTATTAAGGCAAATGCCCTGCTGGGGGATTAAGACCTTTCTGAAGGATTTTTCACAACCTGGCAACCCAAAAGTAAGGATTTATTAAGAGTTAGACTTACCACTATTTCATTATCATTAGATCAACTTACACATTTCTAAAGGCCTGTTTATTAGGAGGTGGAACCAATTATATTTGTACAGGTGCATCCCATTGTAATTCTGTTGTTTTGGCCTTATAAAGTAAAAAACTCTGAGCAGACACTTTACCGCCACTTGATGTTTTGTTATCAACAAGACAGGCCAAAACAGCTGGACGGAGACATGTGTGGCCTGTCCAAAACTGAGGCCGTAGAGAGAGGAAACGTGCGAGTGCAGAGAGGATGATGGAAAAGGAACTTGAGGCCTGTGTAGCTGTGTTTGTGTTTGCGAGAAAAAATGAGTCGTTGCACATACAGTGACCTACTCATCACACAAACATCGACCCACGTTCACTCTTTGCGTCAGCCAACACGACCAGATTTCCCTCTCTGTCTCTCTCTTTGTGTCACTCTCACTGTCCCACACAAACACATCTACAAATGGCACTACTCATTAAACAATTACATAGGACACCTACATCAATGTTTCGCCTAAACAGACTTTCACACTCTTGATTGGCTGGGTTGATCACCCTCTTGACTCTTGGCATTTATCACAAAGACTGTTTGCTTGGGAGAAAGCTGTTTATTTCACAACAAAAACCTCGCTCATTTCACATCATGCAGCTGTGAATCATCTCTCTCAAATATGACATTTACATTCAAAAGTGACCTCCCTGCTATTGTGACTGTTTTTTGTGAGGAATTGGTTCAGTGGGCAGAATGTGCTTCTGGTGCCAATGTTGGAAGTTTGGTTTCCACTTGACCCACCCATGCTGAAAATGTGCAAGCTGGTGGTAGATATTATGCCATGTAATGATTTCATTAGGCTCAACTGCCACCAGAAAGACAGGGAAAATCAAAGAAAGAAAGAAAGCACAAGAGCCGGGTGGGGGTGGTGAGTGGGTACTCATGCATGGCTGAACAGTCAGCCAACATCCACTCGTCTCTCTGTTCTGCGGCAACTTGTTCATATGTGGACTTTGTCATGAAAGAATATATGTGCAGCTGAGTGCAAATGGTTTGGGACATTTATTGGCTCTTTGACAGGGAGATGACGAGACAGTTAATACCACTGTCATGTATTTGTATCACCAGCCAAGACTGGAAACAGGAAACAGCCTGGGTCTGTTCAAAGGTGACAAAGTCCACCTACCAGCATCTCTGAAGCTCAATGATTAACATTTTTTTTAAATGTATTATATCTTGTCATCACGTTGAAGTTGCCAACTGGATTTAATGTGCCTGGTCAAGATATAGTGGCACATAATCCCCTATATTGTTTGTCTGTATAGTTGTTTTTCCATTTCAGTTTCTATAAAGATTAACCAAACAAATTACAGCATGTTAATTTGTTAGCTTTAAAAGTGTTTCCTGTCTTTACATTAAGCCAACCACCTGTTGACCATATAGACCTGAGAGTGATACCAGTCTGCTCATCTAAGAGTGGAAAAGCAAATGAAATGTCGAACTACTGCTTTAAAAAGATTCAAATCCCATTCAAGAGCTCCTGCAACTGATTATAGTCGAGCACCTTTGCCAGGACACAGGGTGGACCTGCTGGCTCATCAAACACCGCTCTGAATAACCCAACGCCGCACCCATCCCTCAACACAAATTTACAATTAACACACGCACACACATACCTCTCTCTCTCTGGACCAGTATCTGGGACAGCAGGGTCTGCCAGCATCTAGTCCTCCACTTGTCCTCCGCCGCTGCTGCAGGAAAGTTACCTGAGGTTTTATAACCAAAACTGCGTGTAGATGTTTTTCTACCACCGCAACAAATCAGTTTTTGCTGTTTGATAACATTTTATGTGTGCAAAGTCCACATTTGGACACACTTTGGAATGTGGTGCACAGAAGCAAAACCGAACCTTGAGGACAACAGGAAAGGATGGCCCGTTTTTACGAATGCCTGGGTGCTAATAAGGGAGACATTTCTGTTTGTTTTGAATTGTTATGAAAGGACCCGTTTGTTTGGCTTTGCCGTTGTTGTCAGGGAAACCCACATTCCCCGGAGCGCTGTTCATGTTAATTGTTTTATTCCTCCCACTCTCCTCCTCTCGCTTCTGGCCACAGACACAATTAAGCAAGTGTGGACGGCCTCACATGTTTGAATCCTCGCTCCTCGCGTCCCTCTGTCTGTCTGCTCTGTCCCCTCTTTGTATTTTCCCGTCTCGGTGCCTCTCAGCCTCGCGTTTGAATCGTCTCTCCCATCCTGGACCTCTTCTCTCGCTCGTCCCAAGAGGCAGTGAAACAGCTGTTTGGCAATATGAGATAACCACAGAGCTCCTTTGAGAAGTTATTTGCTGTGAAATCTTGAGGGGAACATAAGCCAAATTTAAAGCTCAAGGCAAAGCCAAAAGGAAGATAATGTAACTGTTGGCAAGTACATTCCATATATAACTTGAATGCATCACATAAAGACCGTAAACACTGTCTCATCTCATTCAACCGCAGTTAAAGGAAATTTCCACTCTTGATGGTCAGCGCGTTCCACTTATTTTCTGATGAAGCTTCCAAGTTTACTGTGTGGAGTATTTACTTTTCTCCACCCTGCATGTATACTTATGTCATTTTGTGAATTCTTGTGACCCAGAATGCCCTTTGGAAGTCCCACAATAATAGTGATGATTGCATAGTACCAGTAATAGAGCAATTTCATACTTAAATTGGTTGCAGACCGTTGCCCTAACAGTCACTTCATGGTGCTCACTCTACACACTGAATGCAAACCATGTAAAGTCAGCATCTACTGTTTGAGCTCTAACATTGACATGTCAGAGGACAGACAGATTTTAAAAGCATCTTATTTACTTCTTTTAAACACAGTTATGTTTACATTTCCTTCCTTATTAGATATTTGCAAAGATGATTTTTTTTTAATATCTTGGAATTTGCATTTTTAACATTCATGTTCATACTAACAGGCGTTCTCCTTCTTTGCTTCCTTTCGCTGCTGCATTGCTTTGTTTATTGGTGCACATCTGCCACCAGCTGTTAGTCAGCAGCACTGTGCGAGCCAGTAGAGGCCATATACAAACAATACAGGTTTCTTCTCGTCAAAAACGTGCCTCCATAGAGCTACTAGTAGTCAGAAACACCACAGGAAACATTTGAATAGGAACTCCACACAAATGATGTAGTGTGGGTGCACCTTCTGTGCCAAGTATAAAAAAAACAGATCAGCTTGTGGCTCTCAAACACAGCTGCAGGTAGCGTTCGCAAGCCTCATAAGTGCCGGCAGAGAAACGACAGCATACATGAAAGAACTTTTCACACATAAGCCTGTTGATAGCTGTGACATATTCTGTGTTTAATAAGATATTTAGGGATGAACAACAGTAATGTTAACCAGTACAATAAACCTCATGGTTATGATCATGCACGAGCACTCCTCCTCGTCCCCTCATAGTCAAGCTAAGCTACTGTTTTACCTTGACCTCCTACAGCAGATGTGGTTGGGTGTGGTCAGAGGTCAGCATTCTTGCACCTGTAACCACACCCAACAGTGATGTCTTAGAGTCCTGGAGTTTACCTGTACGTCACTGCAGCAAGGTGAGACCTCCTGGGTTTTAACCTTTCACCTTGCTGCAGTGATGAAGAGCTGTACTCCAGGGCATGGCCAGTACACTGTGATGTCACTGATGGGCGTGGTAACAGGTGCAGACTTCTGATCACAACCCTGCAGTGATGCTTTACGTGGCAGTGTTTTCTTTATGTTCCCTTTTTTACATTGAGAATAAGGATTCAAAACATGAAACACAAAGAGAACACATTTAAGTTTCTTTTCCAGTCACAGCATTTTCTCTCTCTCTCAGTTTCTTTTCACATCTGACTGCTTTTGATGACTGAGGTATTCTAAACAGTTTTCGCCTACAGGAAAGAGTTTTGCACCGTGACTATGGGTAAACCCCTTGGCTTGGCAAGACATGTGATACTCTGGCTCGCTGCAATATGACTCACGTCCTTGTGAAAGATATGGCAAAACATTTATGACATCCAGCAGGAGTTCTGGGTTTCTGTTTCTAGTTTTTTAGTTTACAATTTGATGTAATTTGATGTCCTTACAAACGTAATTTGGTTTCATTTAGGGGGTAAAGATTTGTACTCCCCTCTCCTCTCTTCTGAAGTCATTTTTCACTCCTAAGGCCAATGCATGTAATCAGATGAAAGGGTAATTTAATCAAAACATCGCGTCTTTCATTATTCAAAGTTCTGTGGTATTTACCCTTCAGTAACAGGAATGCTGGTCATGAGTGCACATTATTTCAAATAGACTCATGATCGGACAGCACAGATGCAGAGGGAATGATGAGAAGGAGCTGCTGTTCTGATCAAAATATTTGTTTAATATTTTTGTACTCGATTTTTTTCCGCCTAACATCTGGCTCTCTTTGAATCACCTCTCTTGAGATTTCTTTGATTTTCCATCTTTGGTGAGGTTAATTGTGGCCTTTGTGCTTGTCTTCTTTGACAGCTTTGGCTGATATGTGCCTGCAAATCCGTTGAGAAATGTGAAATTAGAAGCCTGGTGCAAAACTTGGCTTTAATTGTATTTTCTTTTGTGCTACATCATCATTTTCAAGTGTGAAATATGTTTGGGTAGTTTGGCGCTAGTTATGTTTTACACCCACGGGGCGTTTGATAGAATTAGAAAACTTGTTTCCAACTAAATGATGAATAATGTTTTTTTCTGAGGGAGAAGAGCCTGACTGTTAGTGGTGACCCTGTATCAGCTGATTTTTGTGGTGATGAATCATCAACTCTTATTGACATGCCCTTCCTGTAAATTAAAATAGGATGTTCACTGATCAACACGTCAGTTTCATTGTTTATTAGTTCACACACACTAAACAATATTACATTCAACAGAGTGTTAGATGAGAGGACTGACTCCACTCTGTCTGTTAGATATACAGCCAACAGGGCAAACAGCCAGCTGTCCAAAGGTAACAAAATCCATCTTCCAGCATCTGTAAAGCTCATTAATGAACACATCATATCTTCATCATCATATCTGTTTATTAATCCATCCAAAAACTTAAGCCTCAGAACAACAAATCACCATCTTAGGGCTGTATTTGCTGGACTATTTCTTGGCTCTGGGCAGTAACTTCCTGGAATCTTTGCTGGTTGCTCTTAGAAGTTCTGATAAAAGGAAAGAGAAACATTTACAGCATGTAACTCCCCCTAAAACCCCAAACTGCTGTTTAAACATCTGTGTTTATGTACGGATTAGACAAACTAGATGCTCTGGGTAATTAACTCACAAAGCATTAGAGGTGCTCGTAGGCGCCCATTTGAACTTTAGAGACCAACCATTTTTTAGTATCAAACTTCTCATCTAACTTTAGGAAAGAATGCAAATTGGGCTATTAGAGATTTTTTCCAAAATGTTGAATTATTCACATTGGACTTACTATACCAAATATCCTTCACAACGAAACACAACAGTAAACCCTAAAAGCACGTCTCATTAATGATCATGCTCTTGACATTAATTTTCATTCAACATGCCTTTAGAATAAATCTGCCTGCCAGAGGACGCTGTGACTCAGACAAGGACCCTTTTTGCATGTTGTTGCTCCCATACTGATCCAAGTTGAGTCACTGCGAGCATCCACCCTTCCCTGAGAGAGCAACCACACACTGAGAAAAGCGACAGTATGTTAGCTACAGAGAGACCCCAGATATCAGGAATCCATGTGAATGTAATCCATCTTTAAATCCTGCAAGTCTTCACAAAGGGCTTTTTCACGGCTGTCATCCAGGGATTGTCTCATTCTCAAAGCTATTCATCCTTGAGCCTGTAGCAGTTATGCATGATTGAGACACTCATTTGTCAGAGTCGATGCACATCTTGAGACAATATCGTGCCCCACAGCAACTCAGCATATGTGTGTCTGTGTGCGTTTTTGTTACCTCATCCTGAACCTTTCCACTGAATACACTGACCTTGCTGGGATGAGTAGTCCTAATGGAGACCAAAGCCTGTTCCTAAGGCAGCAAAATGTCATTTTTAAAGTCCTGCTTAAGGTTAGGGGTAAGGTGTGGACTCAGCTTATGTTATAGGGTCAATGCAATGTCCTGAGGATAGCTGTGCAAACCTGCATATGTATGTGTGTGTGCGTGTGGAATTTTTAGGGAGCAGCAATTGGTTCAGTGTGAGGAGAAAGATGAGGATGCTGCTCAGGAGACAATGTGTTAATCTCTCTAGTGTTCCTTCCAGAGCTGCATAGACAGTGCATGTTAATCTCATTGAGCCTATCTATGACTCAGATAACCCAAAACATCATCAGCACAATGACTGTTATTCAGCTGCAGTTTTCCTGTTATGCTTCCACTTCTGATGGTAGAGAACATTACCTCTTTATTTCTCCCTCTCTCTGTCTGTGTGTATTTCTCTGTATCTCTGATGATATCACAGCTCAGAGGTCAGAGGTTAAACTCTTCCTGCCGGGCAGAGGTGGTCGGTCTGACCACACGACACAGGCTTGGACATAGAATCGAGCAGCATACCAGTAAGATCACTTCTGACCATAATAAGCACGAAGCAGACCACAATCGTCCCATTATGCACTTTTGATGATGAAATGATCTCAATTTCTCCAGGCCAGACCCAATTATCTCCACAGTACTACAGGGGGGGTTCTGTGTGTGTGTGTCTGTGGGAGGTATGGGGGATGTTAATGATGGGGATTGGGGACCTGTGAGTCACTTCCAGGTCAGGTCGGTTCAGACAAACTTTAGCTCTGATTGAAAAAACAGAGCCCTTTCATTTATTTGAATTCAGTCTGGTGGTGCAGCACGGGTGTCAACACAAGGGATGCTGACAAGAAAAAAAAAACAGAACCTGGTTCAACTTTTGCCACAATCCAACATACCATCATCCATCAAGGCTCTGCACTGGCTAGTCACATACATGCAAGAGCACATTCCTGGTGGATCCCTTTGTAATGTGAACAGTGAGGGGTTTGTGAATGTCTTTACCACATATCATTAAATTCCGTCCAATAATTGATGAAATATTTCTGCCTGGACCAAAGTGGTGCCATTTGTAGAGCCATGCCACCGATGTCATCTATGCTCTGATGAAGGCTTCACAATGACATGTTAGCAGATTTGTCAGTTATATAAAATTGAGACATAGAACCACCTTTTTTGTTGTTTTTTGTTTGTTTTCTTTACAAGAGTGATGTCTTTTTCTGGAATTGATTTTGGGCAAACAAACATTTTCAAGTTGACACTGAGTCTCACCCAGAGCAATGTTAGGTTACAGTACAATGGGAGGAGGAGCCTAAATCCTCACATTTCCAACATTTCAAGCATCTAGTAGGGAGCTGAATTTGAAGTTGGTTTACAAGGTTACTGTCAACAGTTCTCCCAGAGATTATGTTATTGGATGATGTGTTTGTTGAATTCTGCAACCTGGAATCCACAGAAGTTGGGATGCTGTGTAAAACATAAAACAGAATTCAGTCATTTGCAAACAAACAGTGGTTTTGTGAAATGTTCCAGAGCCCATGTAGTAACATACTTTATACAATCACATGTTTGACAAAGTGTTGAACCTCTCTCCATCCTCGCTTGTGAACGACTGAGTCTTTCCAGGATGAACCTTTCATACCCAATCATGATACTATCACCTGTTACTCATGAACCTGCTTACCTGTGGAAGGATCCAAACAGGTGTTTTTGGATCAGTCCACAACTTTCACAGTCTTTTGTTGCTCCTGTCCCAGCTTGTTTGAAATGTGTAGCTGCCATCTAATTCAGAATTTACTCATTGAAAATCGATGAAGTTGATGAGGTCAAACATTGAACTGTTTTCAATTGAGTATATGTCAAATAGGATGAGTAGATAATCACATTCTGTTTTCATGTTTTACTCAGCGTTTAAACTATTTTGTTCTCGGGTTGTATGAGAAGAAGCAGAAGTGCTTGATTGCTTCCAGAAGGTATGTGTTCATGGAAGGGTTGAGATGTTTGACTCGTGAATCAGATCATGATAATGGTCACTTAACACAATTAACACAGCTGGTGTTCAACTTCATGGAGCTTAGTGTTATAATGTCACAGTGTAAGGGAGGCATGGATACCAAAGACAGACACTAGGCTGAAGCTTGTGTATGTGAACATCTGCTCTACTTGAGACATGTTACACATGGCTGCAGGGACATTACACATTGGTTCACTGAAACTGTCTGCTTGACTCAGAGAACCCAGAGCACCATCAGCACAACAACTGTTGTTCAGGTTTCCTGTTATGCGCTCATAAATTACATGATGGAATATCGTTTCTGTTTTCCTTTGTTTCTAATTTTGTCTGGAATAAACCATAGTTCAGGGAATGTAGGAAAATAGTTAAAGGAGCATTAAACACTTTTCACAGGAGTAGGAGTCCTCTTTTTACAGGTGAGGCACTCTTGTGTGAAAGATGGACTTGAACATTAAAATACCAGTTCAAATGACAAACAGAAGAAAACAATCCAAATGTATTTGCATCAGGAACCAGACTGAGCTCCAAACACAGGACTTGACTGTGTCGTCGACCTCTGTGTCCACACCAGACAAACATCTCTCTGTAGCCATCATTTGACCTCTTTCGCTACCCGGAAACCTTTGCTCCCACATAACAACTGTTGCCATAGTAACCCCTTAACCAGGGCACAATGGCTGACCAGCAGGAAGTGTGGAGCATTTCGGGTTAATGAGAGCTTCCGTGTGGGAAGGGGTGTGTTCACAGCAGGAGGGAGACCTCTGCGTCATTCTGACAAAGGGGTTTTCCATGTTTTTATGACAGTGGGAATGTTGTTCCAGTGTTATTCTGTTGGTACATATGGCACCACCGGGACATTGTTATGTTCAGGCTATTTTCTATTTTCCTGTCTGGGCTATGTATGGTGTCTGTGGTCTATTGTGTGTGGTATCTTTCAAATACTTCCACATGCCAAAGTGTGTTTTACCAAGGTATATAATTCCGCCTCTTTAAAACTATTTTTATTTGAAGTAGGACAATCATACTTAATTGTGAAATAATTTCACTCGTTGAACTACATGACCTCATTTGACAGAATAAAGTCATTTTGCTCAACTGGTCTTTTTCATTCTGTTTCATTTCAAGTTCTTGACACTTCTTGAGAATTTCTGACAAATTTCTCTAAAGTGTAACTGCAGTGGATACAAAAGTTTTCCCACTGGAAAAATAATTCACTTTTTAAAAAAGCAGAATTTTAGGACTGAGTTTTTGACTATGATGGATGCACATGCAGTATTACAGTTCGTCTCTCAGTGGGATACAGTCGTAATCCAACATTTCCTCCAAGGATCCGTGCCTGAAATGTTCCTGATTGCTGCTCACTTAGGCCTCATTGTAATCTATCAAGCCAGGGCTGAAGTGTTGCATTATTGAATACATAGAATCTGGATCAGGGCCTGTGGCAGGAAATGGCCTGCAGCCAGTTTGGCTCGACTTCAGGTCAGTGAGTAATTATGTTAAGTTACGTGCCGATCTTGGACCTGAGCTGCAGTCCACAAACACACACAGATACACACAGAAACACACACACACACAGCCTGGCTTTGCTAAAGTTGTGAGGACATAGTATAGCAAAACTTTTTCCTTGTGGAATTATATAACCTCTACCTGACCAACTCTAAACTTAAAACAGAAGAAACTGACTTATTGGCCACCTGGGGGTCGTAACAAGCTGTAAACTCAACATTATTCTTTCCTTACGAAGTTGATATTGCAAATGTCTTAGCTAACAGTTACACATCCAACTGCCACTGAGCAACAACATGACTTGGAGTCGTTTCTTTGGCCCTCTCATGCATGTTAAAGACTCAGTATATATAAACTGTATGTAATAAATCAAACTTGGATGGTCAAACTGTGACCTCCCCCAAAAAGTTTCTGATGTTGGATTTTGGAAACTTTCCAATATCTATATATTGAATTTATCTCTCAAGCTCTATTTTTTCTTCCCTAACACAAGTATGGCCACAAACAATAGTGATGAGACTAGTGAGAATGAACTCAAACAGTAAAGCTACAGGTTGTAAAATAAGAGCTGAGAGGAACTTCGGATCCAATTTTAATCTAAACCCAACATAAAAATTTTCATGCTGAATGTCCTCACAACTGCTGAATGAAACATGTCTAGAGAAAGTCCATATGGGTATACACACTCTTATACACTCACACAACTACAGCCAAAAACACACACACACACACACACACTCGTACAGACAGTGGCCTTGCTTTTTGGTTTTGGCAGATTATCAACATTGTTTCCATCTTTCTTTATTTTTCTCCCCCTCTATTCCCAGCTGTTCACATCTATCAAGACTCCACTCATTAGCAGCAGGCAATTAAGGGGATGGAATGAAGGTATTGGTACTGATCCTATTCAAACACACACACAAATGCATGCACACACACACTGAATTTGAATGTGGTGTTTGTGTCCAGGCGGAGCAGCAGTGTAATCAGTCATGCTGCCGCAATACCTTGACCATGATCTGCTTGCAGCTGGATCGTACTGAAATCTCTAGAGGCTCCTCCCTGTTTTGTCTGCCAAACTGTTGCATAGAAAAAACATACATCTCCACCTTGTGCTGTCAGAGTCGACCTGAAACTGCAGCTCACTGGGACGTGGTCCTTCATTATATCAGGAGACACCCTTTGTCCCACTTATTAAAGGACGCAGAACAAGTGCAGAGGGATCGAAAGAATGAGCTGTAGTTGATTAGTAAGTGATGACACAGGGATCGGCCTGCATGCAGTTTAGCGTAGTGCCTGTGTGTGTGTGAGCTTTTTATGCCTGGCTCGTGAACCTTATTGTCACCGTTTGACTGTTCTCCATAAAGGCTTATTATTAATGTTGGCAGTAATGTGCTGTATTACTTCGCAAAGTGTTATGATAATATGATGAGTGGTGTCAGGGATTCAAACTTGAAATTCAGTCATTACATTACAGTTACTGACCCCAGCACTGCACCATCACTTTGACATTGTTTGCTGCTGTTTGCTGTCTTACTAGGAGTTTGATGGTGACTTGCACAGTACGGTGGTTCCGAAAACTCAAATACATGCAAACAGACAAAAAGCAATACTTGTTCAGCATTTAGAAAAAAGATATAGAGCAAATACAGTAATCACAACCAAATACAGAGAAACTAAGACTAGCACAGAAAACATGTTTGTTGTCCCACCACCATTACCTCTAAAGTTCACACATGATTTCATTTAAATAACGAGGCCTGAAGGGTTAAAATTATCCCTCACAAATATAGAAAATTAAATACATTTTAAAAATCCGACTAAGATTAGAGCCCAACAAATGAACTTTATCCGTCTTCAAATTTATCTAGTGACTCTCTGGATGTGGCCTGACCCGCTGTAACAGGACTAAACTAGCTGACTGTATATAAAGTAGTTAAAACCACCTTCAACTCGACCAGCTACATTAAAATGCTGCTTATGCATTAATGCAAATGTATGAACAGTCTAACAATGTCTTACGTAGTATAACAATATGTCAGTCCCACTGAGCAACTTTCAAGAATAAGTACTTTTACTTTTGATATTGTAAGTACATTTGGCTGACAATAATTTTGTGCTTTTATTTAAGGAAGAGTATTTTCAAACTTGCATGCACTTTTGCTTTATTGAAGAATCTCAGTACTTCCACCACTGATGGCCATTAAATATCTCCAAACTGCTTGTTAAACCACTATGTGTCATTTTCTATTTCCACATCATCAAATACAGATGATGTAACATGTGGGTGTGCAGGCTTTGTTTAAAGGCACTGGTGTTGTCAGGAATAATGTAACTAGTTATGTTTGAGTAATTGGTAAAGCAATGTAATTCGATTTTTCAATGTAGTGAGTAATTGATTGGTATTTTTTTCAAGTGTCCACCACTGCTACATAGGGGGACAATAAAGTACTACACTGACGTTCTGCCAGGACATGAAGTACAAATGAGTGTGAAAGTAATTACTGACAGTATAAGCCTTAGATTTTATGACTTTTAGCTTATGTTTTGCAGGGAAAGGGTCCAGTATCTGGAGGAACTGTGATTATAGTGATGTAGCAACTATACTGCAAAGACAAGTTTTTTTCTCTCCATCACTCACTCAGTCACGCTCTCCCTTTTTTTCCATGTCCAATGGCTGTTATCTGAGAGACCCTGCGAGCATAGTTTGACCATAAACAGGCATGGGAGAGGGTTGAAATCTGCTCAACACACAAACAGAGCATGTACAGTAGATGTACATATGCACATGTGCGCATGCTACCCAGGCAGCTCAGACTCAGTTTCACAGCTTTAACCACCACTTAACCTGGAAGTCATTACGCTAAGTGTAAATTGCAGCTCACCGTCTGAGCAGTTCAAGCACTGCGAAGCAACTGTCAGCTTGAAATAGTTTCTAGTGACACATCGCCCTGTGCTGTACAATTTCACGGCATTGTACCAAAAACCACAGCACACTTTGGCACATCTGACCTCCCTGTGTCGCTGCCAAGATAGGCTCTCTGCAGCAGCTGTGTCTTTATGCTTATAAGTGAAGTGCTGTGTGAAGGTGGACAGGAACAGGCAAACACAGAGGGCTAGATGGGATGAATTGTATAGGAGGAGAGGAAGTTATCTAGAAGGAAATTAAAGTCCAAAACTAGAAGAAGTGATGAGAAGCAGAAGGAGAGGAAAAGCTGATCTTATGGCTGATCAGAGACAAAGCTATAAATCTGGGTGAAAGAGGATTGAGATTGGACGAGGATGGAAGAGGAATGAGGAGCTTCAGAGTCACTACTGCTGGCCTCAGGCAACAGCCCAGATCATTTCTGTGTGTGTATCTTCGTATGTGTGTATGTGTTGAGGTTATTCATGTGTGAGCCATTAGGATGATCGGAAGAGGAACAGGAAAGGAGGAGGCTTCAGTCGAACAGTGGAAGTATATTTTTGAAAGGAAATGACATTTTTGACATGCGGAGTGTGTGATATGAGATGCCCTCTGGTTATGTGTGTTCTTTTTATGTGTGTGAGCGTGTGCGCACTCACATGTTCATCTGTGAGACACGCTGTTAAGGGGTCGAGGGAGCAGGCGTGGTCGTTTCTGGACTCTGGTCTGCACTGGTTTCATCGCAGGAAACAGCATTCAGTCCTCAGCTATGCTTAAAGTGATTCTAATCAATAACAGATCTCACTTTTGAAGATGCATTTTTTCCCCCTAATCACTATAAATTCTGTCTGATATCCTAAGTCATTTTATTTTTTCTGTCAGTGAGAAAGATTTGATAGCAAACCCCTGCTGATAGCTTCTTATCAAACATCACAACAGCAGACAGATTCATCAATAAGCAGCTATAATCCTCCACATTTAGCTGGATTGAACTAACGGCTTTATTGCATGCAGGCAAAGATTTTTATTCAAAATTTCAATGATATTGCACAAGATTAGAGTTAATATAGGAGCTACTGTGAATGAGCTACAGGCTGTTTGCAGTGATAATTTACCTTTCGACATTTTTATTACTGTTTGAAAACATGGAGCCTACATTACAGACAGAGTTAGACAAAAGCAGACTTCTCATTTCTACTGGGTGATTTGCTGGCTCCATGATTTTGTTGAAAGCACGTCTGACTTTTTAATATGTCCATCTGACTATTTTCAAAAGAAAGAATGTTATATAAGGGTTCTTAGATATTCATGCATGATATAATACTGAGAAACAGACTGGGGATAAAACTGCATGTCTGAGGCAAATCATCAGCGTCCTCACTTACAAGATCAGTCTTTCATTCTGTTCCAACATAATCCTGCTTGACTGCTTAGCTTACACATGTTTGTGCTTTCAAACATAATGTTTTTCCCTTCAACACTGATAGCAAAGGCTTCCAGTTTGAGGACCAAGCTATTTGCCAAAAGCAATGCAATCTTGTGTAACATTGGCCGAAGTTGCTGGAGTGCAAACTTCTCCCAAATCCAACCCAGATAACATACAGGACCGGCTGTCACATAGCAGATGTCGTGAGCAAAGCTATTTTTAACATAACCTGTAACTCCACCAACTCGTGTCAATGATATGCTCCTTGGCTTGAAGTAACCTTTGATTATTGATATAGGTAATGAGCTACTTAGCCAGACATACAGCTTACTGTATAGCAGACAAGAACACTGTTTTATCAGTTTTCTACATTCTTGTGTTTTTGTTCCAACATGTGGAGAAAACCGTAGCTTAGCATTACTGCATGATTAACTTGTATGTATTCTCCACTCCACTCCACTGTTGCTAACTTTGCTGCTTGTCAGTGGATAGGAAGCAAACAGGGAGTTTGTGCGGGCTCTTAAAATTTTAACAATTTTCACTATTAACATCTGCTTGCTGAGGTTGATGACAGCAGTGAGAGTGAAGCAAGACAGTAAAGTTGTGTGCTGTAGAACCGAAACAATGAGCTGAAAGATGGTAAAATGTTGTGCTGGGGGAACTGCAGAGAAATTCAATGTGGGTTTGCTGCATCTTTCACGTTACTACATTATTACTAATGCAGCTTTAGAGTATTTTCATTTTCTTACATGACAGTTCTTCCTCCATCTTTTTCCTCCAGTATTATACAGTATTTAGTGTGACAGTGTCTGAAGTGCATTAACATACAAGAACTTTTTTGTTATGCTGCTCATATAATTTAAATTCTGACCATATTTCATGCATAACAGGTTTCTTATGGTGGACATAAACACATGTCGTTCCCTATTAGTTTCTCTCAAAGTGTAAACATCTGATCATGTGTTGGTTGTCATTCAATGACACAGCCCTCCCGCTCTCACGATGTGTTTTTTTTATGGGTACTCTGGTCATTGTGGGACGGCTTGTGGGCAGGGTGGGAACAGGATGTGAAGTGAAACTCAGACACTAACTGTCAAAAGGCCAACCACAATCTGCCTGCCAGTAAAGCTAGGATGGATATCCATTAGATCTACTAGCCTGGGAATCTGGAGATCATGGAAACACACACACACACACGCACACACACACACACACACACACACACACACACACACACACACACACACACACACACCACACAACACACACACACACAAACAAGAGAGGCTGAGGAAAGAGAGTAATGGAGTGTGCTCACTACAAGTTCCCTTAATTTCACACATTGTGCAGATTCTCTCCAGAGGAAATAAGTTCACATTTGAGCTAAATGTATGAGGACACGTTTGTGCAGTGATGGAGCAAATTTGTTCAGCCTCACATGGCCCCCTCCACTAGTTATCAGTCACCATGTGCATGACAAACACCATGAAGTATGCTGTCGCCGGTCTCCTGCCGTCTGCTTCTCACAGGGGAGCATAGATGCCCCATGAGGCAATGCCCTCCACCCCTCCAGTGCACTCCAGTGACTCAGCTTAGACGACCTCACCTCGGTGAGCTCTAATCAAAGACAAAGATGAGCCCATACACAACTAATGTTTTAGTTTGGTCGCCAAACGTTGATTCCATTCCTAAATCCTCAGTATTTAATTCAACATTGAAGTCCAGGAAACCACCCAGAAAGGAAGTAATCTGTGCGAGAAATAGGATTAGTTAAAGAGCATAAAGAGCCTTTGTTACATTTCAAATAATAGCTGCGGGTTTGTTCACAATTTATGGGGAGACTTCAACTTAAAAATGAAGCACGCTTGCCCTTGAGCACGATGACATGATCGCTCCCTCCATTCTTCAAGGGTCGATCTCTCCCAAGTCCACTTGAGTGTTCAGTCTTGGAACAGCACTTGCTTGTTAAACAACAATGGCTTGTTAAATCACTAATAGAACACACCACAGGAATTGGCAGGAGATGGGTGGGTCACTCACAGACACATCCAAACACTGGAGGCAGAGAAGCACAGAGACCAGTGAGTATTTGACAGTGGTGTAAATGTTTGATTTTAGTTCAGATCTGCAGCTGGTCACAAATATGAATCATCTCTGACTCTTGGCTTTAGAGTTGATTAGGCTTAACTTTATCATTGCACAGAATGCAAGTACTGAGACAGTGAAATTGAGTATGCAATAATGCTTTTCATCAGGTCATTTTTATAAGCTTATAAGAATATGTACACCTGCACACTTGAAGGGAAAGTGCTGTTTTCAAGGCATGGCTGAGGCCTCTAGTAGGTCTGCAGCAGTGTTTTATTGCCCAGTTACTAATTGAATAGATTTGAGTCTGTTTACAAAAAGTGTCTTGTTCAGTTTGTTTGGATTTGTAGACATTTTTCAGGGTGGATCCTCTTCTGGATCGCATGTAAGTTTCCTGAGATGCAGTTTATGTGAGAATTGTTTCTATACCACCACATAGTATATGCACACATACAGCAACAAACACACACACATGTCTTTGTCCACACACGCAATATGTCCGTCAGTCAGTAAATTAATCAGCCAGAGTGTGTGGGGGAGTTAATTGTGCATCTGTTTCAGCACAAAGACCTTGAAAATGTCTTCATGAGCTCATTAAGGGAGTTCTGGCTTCACGGAGAACTGGGACTACAGCCAGGAGAATATTGTCATGATCCTGCAGCACATTTATCATCTATAGAAGCTGCATGAACCCGTCCTCCCATATCAAAGCCACATACCTTCTTTCATCCTCATCTTGTTTTATTTACCTCACTTCTCTCTTCGCTCCAGTTTGTTTTCAACCTATTATGATTTATGGAGAAAGCCACAGTGATTTATACAGATGTGTGTTTGTGTGTTTTCCTCATCTCCTCACACTCACAAACTCGAGGCCCTTCTGCTTTTCATATCTCTGCAAGTAATGTTCTTCTCTGTATGTGTTTTAGCATATCTTCTCTCATGGCTTGTCAGGGTTAGATATGAGACAGCTGCCCTTCAAAGCATGTGATGCCCAAGGACAAGGACACCACAGACAGTTCCTCTACTCCCTTTGAATCTGTGCGGCACTGATGAAAACCATCATTTTCCAGAGTGTAAGCTCTCTAGAATCTGAAAACATCTCTTGTTTACTTTGCCTGAGCAAAATTTTTTTTTTTTTTTTTTTTTTTTTTACAGCCGTGAAACTTAATGTGATAACATGACTTAGCCCTCTTCAAAGTCTGGACTGCAGTCAATAAAGAGGAGGATTCTTGTTTGTAGTAACTGAATATAACCCGTGTTAATAAACTACTTAAGTGCATGAAATTATACCGACATGCTAACATACTGTAGCCACTTGGTGATTCATGTCTTATCTGCAGTAACTCACATGAATACACTGAGCCACTTAACCAAACTAAATGAGGACTACAGAGATTTATGTGTTTGCTTATCTATGTGCACAATACAACGTGAAAATCTGGAGAAACATGGTCAAAGTTGAAAGACTCACACAGTAACAACAGATGTGCAGGTAAAGCCAAAAACAGAGGCTTATCCTGTTTAATGTTTTGAAGGAAATTTACTTGTGAAAAAAACTTCTTTCTATTTCTAAATTGTCTCAAAGGGCTTTACAATCTTGGGCACCATGTGCACCGATATGCTACAAGACGCATCTGCTGAAGAGTAAAGTCACATGGACAAATCCTGATAAACTGTGTGAGAAAAACAAAACGAAGGTGATAAATCAGCAGCTGCATCAGAAGATGGAAGTGTGTCTGTGATCGATTTATTGGGTACCCTACAATCCCATTTTTAAAATGTAACTGAATAACGTTTACTTGTACATTTTACATGAATTTTATTTTCATCTAAGTAGAGTTTCACATGTGTACTTTTTTCTTTGAAGTAACTGTACTCTTACTTGAGTACAGTATTCTAGTACTCTTTTTGTTTGTGGGTGAGGATTGTGACATACAACCATGGGCCACAATATCCAAAACAACAGTATTATAGGCAGAGAAAGTAGAGCAAACAGGAACTCCAAAGACTAATTTAGGAAAAGCAAAAATAAATCTCACATTAAAACAGAGGACAGCACACACCATAACATCCAAGTAGGTTTTACATATTCATATTATTTCAATCGTTAATGAAGGCCGTACAAGGTTTGAGGTCTTGTTTCGGCTGCGAGGTATCGATGTTCGAGTACTGCTACTATACCACTTCTGTAGACGATGCGGTTCCTCATATCATGAACTGGGAGCCGGAGAGATAATGAGAGTCCTTCCAGATGTTGGTCTCTCCACTGTTGGTGGTCCTTCTCTTACACTGGTAGCAGCGCCTGTACTGTGCGAGCTTATCCACCAGGAGCTGACCAGCAGACCTGACCACAGGGGGAGAGAGCAAGGCATGAATTAATGAGCAGAAAATTATGTCGTCCTGCATGAATAATGATGATGTATCTTCTTGGTCAGTTAGTAAAAATGAATTCACATGAGTGTTGGAGCAGTTCTGACCTTTAAACGCAAAAAAAATTGACTTTTAATTAGAAAGTTCAGTTTTTAGCCTTTCAAAGCTGAAATTCATTAATCTTTATCTTATAATCTTCTCTCATTTCTTGAATATAAGATAATTTGTCAAAATCAACTAAGATGTCTTAGATATCATGCCTGAAACTAGGAACTAAAATTAGGAACATTAACTGTGGGTTAGGATGCAATAAATCGTGCGTGAGTCAGACTAAGTGCCAAAAGTTTAGAGTGAGTGTATTAGGATTTTTAATCAACAAAAGAATAGATGTAAATGTGAATGCTGAAGGAGGCTCAGGGCGATTCTACATCCACACACCTCTGGAAGCACCTCTCTTCTTCCTCTCGTTGGTGTTTGAGCTTCGCACTGCGGCTCCACTCGTCTTCTAGTGACTGATTGATGTCCCTCTTCTTCTCAAAGCGATTAATGCGGCCCAGTATTAACCTGGACAGGAAGCATACCAGAGAGAGACAAACCACCATAGTCTCCACATCCTCTGTGTGATCCATTTCTTTCATTTCCCCCTTCCTTTACTCACTCCGTCCTGTTGTGTTTGAGAATCTCTCTGTCTTTCTCCAGCTGTTCTCGGCGGTTGTGCAGTTCATCTTTCTTCCTCTGAGTGGCAGCGCTGAAATTTACCTGGAGGAGCTGCCAGTATATAGAATATGTTTAATATGTAGAAGACCAATTTTAAAAAAGGAGACTTACAGTCTTTAAAACATTTGTGTGAGAGATGAAAAGCAACTCAGTTACCAAATCAAGAATTGACTCAGTATTTACATTTTATGCTACTTTAAACTTCAACTTCACAACATTTCAAATGGAAATGTTGTACTTTTTACACAAATACATTTATCTGACAACTGTAGTTTGCAAGTTAAGATTTTGCATACAAAACAAATAGAGCAACAAATAAAATATGATGCAAATTTCAAATGTATGCTATCTGACTGTATATAAAGTAGTTACAAGTACTGCTGCTTACATTTTAATGCATCAGGAATATTAATCAAATAATATAATGTATAATAATACAACATGATTGGTGATTCTACTTTTGATACTTTTGCTACATTGTGCTGTTAATACTGTACTTTTATTTAAGTATTATTTAGAATGTAGCAAATTTTACTTGTTACAGAGTATTTTTACATAGTGGTACTACTACTTTTACTTAAGTAAAGCGTCTGAGAACCTCTTCCACCACAAAAACAATGCAGAGAGTTTTAATATAATTAAACAACTACTGTATGACTATGGTCATTTCTGCCATCTGTATGAGGCCACAACTGAAAAATAAGGTTCAGGAAACAGAGGTGACCTTCTGTGCCCTCTCTCGGCTCTCTGCGTTCCTGGCTGCTGTCTCACAGCGGTTGAAGCCGGAGTTGTCAGGTTGGCACTCTGGAGGGTCTGAGCACTTTCTGTCTCCCACCTAAAGGACAGAACAGATTCATTTCAGTCGTAATGTTAACATAGAGCAGAACATGGCATGCCAGGCCAAACGTGGCCTGGTGGCAGCTCCTTTCTCACCCAAGAGATCAAAA
Source organism: Centropyge bicolor (assembly GCA_037975185.1). Classification (NCBI taxonomy): domain Eukaryota; kingdom Metazoa; phylum Chordata; class Actinopteri; family Pomacanthidae; genus Centropyge; species Centropyge bicolor. The sequence goes on from JBBMOC010000001.1 coordinate 5,459,390, forward strand.
CAAAGCAAAGTTAAAATTTTGCTGCCGATGCCCTAATTTGATCTCCTCTCTCATGGTGATCATTGTGCTTCTTTGCATGTATTTGTGCATACAAATATTACAAAAATATTTTTCAACAACTTCCTTTGCAAAAAAAACAGTCTGACAGTCAGCTTCTTGCCTGTGTGTCCAGAGCCCTCTTATAGTGCTTAGTTCTGTCGTGTTTCTGCTGGAGCTGCTGAGCCTTCTGCAAAGCCATCCTAAAACACACACACCAGATGACTCACTAGTTATCACAACAGATGATTATTTGAAAAGCCTGAGCAGCATCGCTGTCGCAGACTCACTCCTGGACCAGCTGGACCTGCTCCAGACGCTCCACGAGAAGACGGTTCTGCTGGTCTCGAGCCTCGTGCTGCCGCCGGCTCTCGATCTGGCTCTGAAGCTCGTTCATGTAACGGTGCTGCTGAATCCTCCTGACGGGAGTGAGGGGCCGAGCCGGGAAGATGAATGAAGTCTGAACACAAGCAGCCCAGAAAAGACACTGAATTTTAACTGTTAAACTGAAAGGATGCAGCGAATGACAAGAAGAAAGTGTGATTTAAAGTTATTAATCGTTAAGATTTTCATAATTTTTATTGATAGTGATGGAGGAGCTTCACATGAACAAATGAGTCACAGGAAGTTCATAGTGTAAATGTGTTACTGTTGACTCTCCAACAGTCAAATCAGAGCTTTTACCTTACTCTACTTTTACTTTACTGCTTGAACACCCCCTTTATTAACTACATTTGTTTGGCTGCACTTTAAAAAGATGCTCTTCTGTTGTATTCCTTACAAGCAAGCTGCTCAAATAGTGTTAGTTACCAGTACTGAAATCCTCCAACTTTAACATCTACTCACAGGGAAGAGTGGACAGTGAGTCTTGTCTTTCTTCTCTGACATTTGCAGGTTGAATGTGGCGACCTGCCTTGCATGCTCACGTTGTTCACTCAGCTTAGTCTGTCAGACAAACACACACAAAAACACAGCTTCTTTTATCATGTTGAGTGAAAAAGACAGCGAGAGCTTAACATAATCATGAGGGTAAAAAAATGTCCTTCTTTCAGAGGACAGTTTCTTTAGCCCCTTAATCGATTCTTAGGGACACTGTGATCTGTATTAGAGACTGTTTTATTGAACTGTGATTTAATGTTGGCAAAAACAACATGAGAGACACTTAAAAGTTGTTTCATTTTGCATTACTTTCCCAGTGCTGTGGAGAGGATAAAGCTGTTTGCTCAGCTCTCTGGCCCCAACAAGTCTGGATCCACCCATAACTCCTCAATTGTTGAGATGTTTCTCCTTTTTGTTATAGTACTTTTTATTGCAGCTTTCTCCCCATAATGGTTTGACTTCTGCATCTTTTTTCTTGACTAAAACCACTAAAAAATTCCCAGAGCACTCGCAAATCACCTTTAGTAACCTGCAGTGGATGGTGGGAAACAGGTATTTCAAAAGTGGCCAAAGTACATTTATGCATTCAAGCATTTTACAAAGTTTCATTAACATTGTTGCATTCTATTTTTATTGATGTTTTTGCACAGCTGAGGACACGGGCTGTACTTGTGAGTTGTGGATGTGTGTTCAGACAGAACATGAGGTGAATTCAGAGGCTGTCTGAGATACGTCAGAGGCTGAGCAAAAACACACAGAGGGACATTCCCATAGACGAGGTCAAAGATCAGTGCACCTGTTTCTCTCTAACTTACAGCTTTAACTGTGTCTCACTGGATGTTTCAGGCGAATTGACCCCGAAAACACATTTAGCCTTTATGTCATAAAAATACTCAACAAGCATGCACCTGTTCTCGGTCCATGTACTGCTGGTCTCTCTGTTGTTCTTGGAGCAGTAACAGTTTCTCCTGAGCTTTCTCCTCTGCCTCCTGCTGCTCCCTCAGGTAGACGGGAACGTTTCTCTGGGCCCGCTGCATACACAGGTAACACAGCTCCTATGAAGGCCACAGGAAACTGGCAATCATACACTGCGCTTAATTAGTAATGTAAACACAGAACTCTTTTCCTCTCATGCATCCAAATATCAATAATTTGTATGGAATGTTTTTATGTATGTATTTATAGCATCTATACTGTAAAAGATTGGATGTCCACACCTACAGTACAGTGATACATAAATAAACACCTGCACACACACTCACCTGTCCAGCTCGGGTGTGGCCGGAGCAGCTAACGCTCACTCGAGGTTCCTCCAGTTTGGGAGTGACCCCTGGTGGTGAGGTGGAGGGGGTGGGCCTGGGAGTGTACAGAAAGAGAATGACCTCCTCATAAATGTGCAGTTTGGTGTTGTCTTATTATGGAAGTGGATTATCTAACCAGCGTGATTCCCTTGTGCATAAGAAATTTGAATTACATGTTAAATTCTTCATAGATTGTTGACTATTAATTTGATGTTGTGCAACATGTTTACAGAGATATATGTAATTAATCATTTATAATTTTCCACATTCGTTTTTGAAGCCTTCCTACAGTTCACTCCATGCCATTTGAGTTATGTCATTATTACTGAAGAGACCTCTCCAAAAAAATAAACTTCTTATGCAGATTTATACCAATTTAAGTGACTTCAGTTTAATTTAACTAGAAATTAACTTTATCACAGCTGCTGCAAAATAATGTTTGTGAAAAGATGTTGTATTTGTAAAATCTTTTCATAAAGGTTTTTGCACCAAGGACATGTGTTTGATGAGTGAAGGGGTCTCTAACTGTTTCAGAGGACATTATAGCAGTAGTCATCAGTACTCACCTTGAAAATAAGCTTTCACTAGCTGGTGCATTGAGGGTCTTAAATAACAAGGGAATCATTTGAAACTATAGGGAGGATCTTCCGTCTTGTGACACACTCTGTTTTGTGTCATGAGGAATTCGCTATCTTGACAAGTTCCCCAGATTACTATTGTGTGTGTGTGTGTGTGTGTGTGTGTGTGTGTGTGTGTGTGTGTGTGTGTGTGTGTGTGTGCAGACGCTGACAGTGCAGGCAGGTAATGACAGACGAGGAATCTGTCCCACAGGTAGTTGTGCATCATTGATGGAGCAGGAAGGTGCCTCTGGGCAGTAACAATATAAGACCACCACTGAGCTCTCAGCTGACTCATCTACTTGCAAACAACAGCTCTGTGCACTGCAAACTGAACCTTGCCATAGAGTGTGTGTGTGTGTGCTTTTGTGTCGTTTGTGTGTGTGGTACTTGTCTGTGGCCTCCATTGGGGGTTTTGGATTCAGTTCTTCAGGAGGGCTGACAGCTTTCATCTTAGCAGGTTGCAGTGCCTGATGGGATTTAGATTCTCTCTGTTGGGGAACTTCTGTGGGAGACACAAACACTCTGAGTTGGTTCCCTGTTCCTAAACATAAGTGCACTTGCCTCAGTCTTCATATCCTCCAAATCTATCATTTCTGATTGTGTAATTCTGCATTCAATAGGTTTTCTTTCTCTGCTGTATCTCAACCTCTGCTACACCCAGTTAAGTAAGGTTGGTTTTAATAACCAGTTACAAGTTGGTCTATTGCCAAGATTCATAAAGGTCAAACAAGTCTCTTATATATCCTTTTGTTGTTAGCTTTTTATAGAGCAATCCATTCATTCCTGTCAAAGAGCAAACTGAAAATAAAAGCTCGAGTCATTGTGTGTAACGTGAGAACGACTGCTCCACCTCAACCTGCTGGTGCAACCAGTTCATCTTCAGGTGTAACAACACAGCTTACAGGAACAGCTTGACACAAACACAGGATGAGACGATTGATACTCCTCTCATGTCTGTATGACAAATATTAACCTGCAGCAAGAGGTTATCTTAGTTTAGCATAAAGACGGGAAACAGGGGAAAACAACTCCTAGAATCCAGGAAATAGTTCCCTATAGTTCCCCACATAACTCCCTGTAAAACCATTTTGTTGTTTTTACACTTAAAACGTGTTAATCAGTGAGTTTAGAAGACGGATTCTGTCATCTTTATCCCATCCTTCATTGCTGTTCCAGTCGGACATTGGCAGCCACATTTAAGGAAGAGATTCCAGAATCAGCAAGAAATCAAATAGGCCTTATTTCCCAAAATGTCAATGAGATCTGCTCCACAATTCGTACACATTGCCTGTATGATCCAGCTCATCCTCACTGTGAGGAACAAATGTCTTTTTTTCCCCCTTTTGCCGCAAGCTGATAAGAGATTTGAAAGGATTTGGATTTGATTCAATGCTTAATTTAGACTCATTGAAGTGCTATCAAATCCCAAATTGTCAGCCTTGTGCCAAAAGCTCTTTCACCTCCTGCATTCCTCTGGTCTGGAGCTGGTGACAAGCTCCATAGATCTTTGTCACCGGCTTTGTTGTTAGGAGAGCAGACAGTTGGCAGGGTGATGGGGTTGGCAGTCGGTGGCCTCTGAAGCCTGGACAGTCCACCAGACAGTAAAGAGACACTGCTCCCGGGTCTCTGGAGGGGCAAAAGCACCAACGATCTGTAGGAATACATATACTGTACATTCATTATAAACTGTAACATGCACATGCACCTCGTTATACCTACTTTGTTAAAGGCTAACAGCAGCCTACCAGTTCCATCCATGGCATTAATAAAATCTCTGTTAAACTTCATCCGCACCTTTGAATAAAGTGAGCTTAGATTAGATTCAACAAAAAAAAACATATTCCATAAAAATGTGAATCACAGTGTAAAATTTACAGTAAGAGCATTTGAGCCACCTTGTTGTTCTTAAAGGACAAAACTCCGATTCCCTGTAAGGTGAGGAACACGTTTTGTTCAGAGGCCAGAGTTCTGAAGAGGAGCTGAAGAGTCTCTCGAACGCACCCCTCCACCACCTCTCGACTGAAAGGAGTCTCCTGTGACACAGCTGCAAAGTTCAGCTGCACCACTGGTAGGTGTGTTGCTGCGAGGGACACACACTCATGTAAATATTGTTCCATTTGACTGATCTACCCCACCAGGAGATTTTAATCCAAATACAACCCTGTTTTCAAAAAAGTTGGAACACTTAGCAAAGCATAAATAAAACAGATTGAGATAATTTGTTAATCCTTTTTTGACATGTACTCAATTGAAAGCAGCACAAAGAAAATATATTTAAAAGGTTATGACATTTTCCAGAATAATAAGCATTTCAACATGTTATTGTCTATATTATGATGTATGTATAGTACATTCATCTCATTCTTCTTTAAAATGGTCTCACCTGCAGCCAGTGACCTGACCTGCTTTACACCCAGAGACTGGACGAGTTTCCCAGCCAGGAGGAAGATGGGTCTCTGGATCATCGTAAACTTGTTTCCAATGTCCAGCTTCTGCTGAGAGAAGGTGAAGGTACCCAATCCTGCCAGGTGGACCCCCTATTAAAATGGATCGGTCTATCAGTGTCAAATAGAAGAGATAGCTCCAACCCTGATCCCCCAAAAAGTTGGAACAAAAACATAAATAGAAACTGAACTCCTTTATACAATCATGTGTTTGACAAATGACTGACTCTTTCCAGGATGAACCTTTTATACCCAGTCATGATACTATCACCTGTCACCAATGAACATGTTTAGAAGCTGATGAGGTCAAACATTACATATATTGTCTTGCTGTTTTTAATTGAGTATATGTCAAAAAAAGATAGATAGATAGATAGATAGATAGATAGATAGATAGATAGATAGATAGATAGATAGATAGACCAACCTTCTGTAAGGTCATCTGATGTTCAATATAGGCTGATACATCAGCCCAGATACAGTTAATATCTGAAAAACACATGAAGTTTGGTAATTTGTTGACATAGAAGGACACACATCCTGCCTGCTTTGTTAGCAGTGAGTATAAACCACCAGCAGCTGAATGACGAGTTAAACACCAGAGTTTCATTCCCACCGTTTTCAGACAGCTGGGAGAGAGCGGCTGAAGTCCTCTTGTCCGCCTCCGACACCAGCCGCAGTATGTCAGTCATCTCGGTGTAAACTCTCACAGGATTTGGCTTTAAAAACGTGTCTCCCACTAGTGCCCTTGTCCTGCTTGTCTCCAGCTGCCGGACGTCCAGACGCGGTTGCCCTGAGCGATGCTCCCCCGCAGGACGCGCACCGATCCGGGCGTCGTGAGCGCGTCATGTCGCTGCGGTTAAGAGCGGACCACAACAAAGACAGTTTCATCTGCTGGGACAACGAAGGACACGAGACTGTGAGGAAAAAAATATTATATTTGGGAGACATATGAGACTTTAATTACAGCAAGACAAGAGGTGATGATGATAATGATGATGATGATGACACTACTACTATTACCACTACTACTACTTCTACTACTAACATAAAATAAGATAAGATAAGCCTTTATCCGTCCCACAGTGGGGGAATTCACAATTCTATTCTATTCTATTCACAATACTACTACTACTAATAATAATAATAATACTTAATATTATAACAAAGTATATTCATTTTTCTTTTCATATATGGCTCTTCTTTAAAATGGTCTGCAGACAGTGGCTTCAAAACAAGAGACTGGACTAAATTTCCAGTCAGGAAGTTTCATGTGGCGGGAACCATCAGTATAAGCAGTCCTTCCTGTCAGGAAGCCAGGAACAAAAATCATATTCAGTAGACATATCACTCCTTCATAACAAAAACAACAACAATAATGATGATGGTGATACTACTATTACTACTACTGCTACTAATAATCGTAATAATAATACAACACGCTTCCCTACAAGTGTCACCATGCTTGTTATTTGCAGTAAAGAGTTTATTCAGTGTGATTTCATAATGCAGTGATTCAGTGGTGAAGAGTACATTTACTCATGCACTTTATACGTGTGGTACATGTCGTGTTTTTAAAGGGGAACTCCACTACGGTTCTGCCTGTGACAAGTCGCATGTCTACTGTGATTCAAAAGAAGCAAGTGACATAACCCATGATGATGCTATCAGCTGAATTGTGTGGAATTTGACCTTGTTGACCTAGTTGTGGCTAAATGAAAGGATATCTCATGCAGTTTCTATCTGTAGTAACTCTTTGTCTAATATTATATCGCTGGACTACTTTAGGGCAATGTTTTTGGTTTGTCTACAGGTTTTGGATATGTCTACAGGTTGATGCCAGTTTCATCAAAGATCTTTTTTTTTTTTTTTTCCAATTTTCTGCTGATTTTGTTCTACTACATTTCAGAGGTCAATACTTTTTACTCCACTACATGTATTTGACAGCTTCAGTTGAAGATTTCATGTTAAAAATATTTCATGAGGTTTGTCACATTGTTCAAGATCCAAACAGTGACTTTCAACCTTTTCAGTTCACGTCCTTTGACAAAAAAAGAGTAAAAGATTATCATTTCAACCAAAGAGAGATTTCCCCTCAAAACTGCTCAGATATTTTCATTCAAATAGCTGTTGTAAAAATAAATATTTTCACTTAGCCCACTTTTACTTAAGAATTTGACTGCAGTATTTTTACTTGTGAAGGGGTGTTTTTACACAGCTGTTGACCTATTTTTTTTTTTTTAACTTAGTACGGTAAATGATCTCAATACATCTTCCACCACTGGCTGTTGGCTAAAAGAAACTGAAATGTCAAATAATTATTATGGATTATGATATTGTTGTGTTAAAGGAAAACATTTTGGCATATAGGTTCATCTCAAGTATGTGCAGTTAATATATGGCAAGCAGCAGTTAACTTATAGCTGGAAACAGTAAATGGTCCAAAGGTTACAAAATCAGCCCCCCACCACCTCTAAAGCTCATGAAATGTTGAAGCCTAATTATTAAATGTGTGTAAGAAACAAAGAAATTGAGATTTTTTTTTTAACTTTTAAAATTTGCTGCTGCTGCTGCTACTGATGTGATGATGATGATGGTGGTGGTGGTGGTATTTTTTTTAAAAAAAAGAACTAAAATTAACCAAAAGTATTGCTTAATAGTCAACTGAATGATTAAAATCAAAACATCAGATTATTACACATTTCCTACATATATTTAATATCCCACATATGGGATATTAAAATAGCAAATCTCATGTCTGTGGTTGCGAAATCCACTTGGTTATCAAAAGCAACAAGCATTATTCGTTTTTTAGGGTGGAGTAAGAATTAAAAAAATACGTAAATTAATACGTAAACACATAGCTCTTTTAAACTATGTCTACTATAAACATAAATATGAACATCTGGTCTATTTGAACTGCAGTATCTATATAAAAGTATGTAAGTATTAACAGTCAAATCTACTTAAAGTATCACAAATGGTCCCTGTCAGTGTTTTACTGTTTTATATGATGTTTAATATTACTGCTCCATTAATTTGTATGTTTTTAAATACTTTATGTAGCTTAGGAAATAGGAGAATTTTCTCAACCGAGGAAGGAACGCTTCTCTGTTCAGTTCATCAGAAACATTCACTTTCAGAATCACCAGACCCACATTTATCATGTTAACTATTAACTAAAGCTGTCAGAAAGTACAAAGTACAATGGTGGCCTCTGAGATGTAGCAGAGTCAAAGAATAACATTATATGGAAATACTCAAAAAGTACCGCAAATATTAGTTTCATTTCAAATATGAACCAATGACCTCAGCCACAGATGAGCTATATTGTGGGTTGACCGGGGTTGACCAGTAAAAAAACCTTTGGCTTTCTACAGAACTTCACCAGCACTATTATATAAGGTGGTTATGAGAAGACACAATAACTCTGGATCCTTGATGTGAGGTGATATCATGATGGTGCTGACTCTTCTACTTCTCCTCCTTATGTTACTGGCCGGTAAGAGAATGACCACTTCTTTACAGTATGTCATACATGGCTATTAGACAGGGCTAATTATGTCTTATTAATTAAATGTGTACAGGTGAAAACAGACTACAGAGGATGTTAAATATTTGTCAGCTAATCTAAATGCAGTTTCATTAGATTTTATTAAAATTATAGTCCCACATGAGCACACTATATATAAATATGCAGTGGTGGGATGTAACTAAGCAATTACTACAAAAGTACTTATACTTTGCATTTGATGCTACTTTTAATTGAACTATACTATTCCATCAGAGGGAAATATTGTACCTTTGATTTCACTACATTTATTTGACAAATAAGTGTAGTCCGTTACCTTTTAGATTTAGATTTTACGTAAAAACATATTGTGATTTAAAACAAATAAAATAAAACACATTACTAAAAATGAAACCAACCCAACCTTCATATTCTGGGCACAGTGACATACAGTATTTATTTACATCATTTCCATGTGCACTTACATTACAGGCATTGCCCCTCTTATCTTATCAGAAAGTTAATAAATTACCCAGACCAGGAGAGCGACAGTTATTTACTATTTCACAAGCAAACTAATGAATTCTGTAGCAGAATGTTTTATTTTTTTCCTCTACTATAGTTTCTGTTTCTGTGAAATTGCAAAAACAGTGCATAAAACTACTGTATCTCTGAGCTCTTCAACCAAATTCAAGCCTATGTGAGCTTAGTTTATGCCACTTATCTGGCTCCAGGTCATTTTAACTAATTAATTCTATTATGAGGATTTTTTTATATATATATACTGCTGGGAAGTCCTGCAAAAATGTGATAGAAATCGCAATAAATTCAGGTACTTACTAAATAATTGTAGGCCTTATTGACTCTTCTGGTTTGGTCATGGTTGAGGACGAGCATAGCGCCTTGTATTTAACTTGTACCCAATAGAATTTGTTCACGCATATGGATGGAAAAACTATATCCTTACATGGTAGTGAGGTGAATCGCATGGCATGTCAGGAGATTGTTAAAAATCTCCTCACCAGGAAGTACCTTTCAGAATTGAGTTGGCAATCACTATACCTCATGTGTATTGCTAAACTTGAATTCTCCTTGATTGAGCTTTGTTAAAATACTCCTGTGTAAGTCATCTGGGACTCCTGAGCTCTTCTCCTGTGTCTGAGTGAACCACTCTTCAGAATTTCCACTACTGTCATGAAATAGATATTTCATTGCAGTGTACACTTACCAATGTTATTATCTAACTATCTTTCCTGCTGTTACAAATTTCCCCTTTGTGGGACTAATAAAGGAATATCTAATCTCATTATATCATGACTGATGTAATAACACAAATTCAAACTAATACGAAGTCAACAATCCTGCGTTGTGAAATATCCGCTTGTCCAGTAGCACGATTGATTAGTCAGAGTACTTCCACAAAAGTCTCATCACAAGACCGTGAACCTCTACAAAACTAGGATGTGGTCAGACTATTCACAGTGTGTCATAGTTACATCCTCTGAGCTCAGGGTTTCACAAAGGATAAAACTAGCAATATGACCTCAATTTTATGATACTTCAATATTGATGATCTATATTTACAAGAGTTACATGAGACGACTCCCACTACAATAAATATGAAGCTACAGCCAGGACACAGTTATCGTAGTTTGGCCCAAGTTATAAATGGGAAAGCCTGGCTCTGTCCACAGGTGACAAAATCAACCTACCAACAACTCTAAAGCTCACTAATTAACACATTATTGTATATCTCATTTATAAATCTGTAGTTCTACAGGCAGTTGTGTGTTGGACAGTTTCATTTCAGCAACATTAGGGGCAAACAATAATGATATACCGTCACACAGTGAAATGAACTAAAGTATGTGACATTTTTTTTGAAGGTGTGTGTCCCCGGAGACCCAGAGAAATATATGTGAAGGCCGGGGAGATGGTGGCCATGCGGTGCCCTTATTCCAAAGGGTATAATCCTGGTAATGCCACACCAATCTGGACCAGTTACACCACCCAGGAGATGGATCTGACCAACACATCCTCAGCGGAGCAGAAGCAGATGGGCCTGCTGGTCCATGGCAGGAGTCTTGTGATTCTCAAGGCTTCTGTAAACCATCAAGGGAATTATTCATGCTCTCTGGGGTAATGAACAAACAAACCCAAATTGATAAACAGCACTTCTCTATTACAAGGGAGAGTAACGTATCCCCAGTAAACACATTCCAGCTGCAGTTTTCTTTTTGAGTCTGACATTAAACAAGACTATAAAAGTGGCATAAATAGTTGAGGCCAGAGTCCTGCACAGGTTGGGTACTCTCAAAAAGTTGTGTAAGGGGTCAAAATGAATTTAAATAAATTCACAGGTATCTGCATAAGTGAAAAGGAACTAAATGTAGCGAGTGAAAACAAGAATTTTTTTTCTTTTTTTCTTGAGAAATCCAACAAAAATCACAAGCTAATACTTTTTGGCACCTTTTACAAGCAGCAAAGCCACTGGTGGTTTGGCCTTTGACAACACATTTTACACAATTCGATATTCAACACTGGCTATATTGATGGACTATCCAGCATCAGTTCAATCAATGACTTCCCATCATTTTTACCTGTTAGACAACTTTTTTAGACAACAGCTTTAAAGCACTTTAAACTGAGCGATTGTATAGTCTGTCTTTTAAGGAGCAAGGAGGTGTTTTATATTAGTGAATTGGGGCTGGTTCAGTTTTGACTTGGAGAATAATTTGGGTAATGGGTCAGTTCTGGTACAGGTGCAGGTGTACTTGTGCAGGACTCTGGCATATAAACACATTTTATTTTTAGGGAATTATTTTGGCTATAAGCTTCTAAGATCAATGATGTTATGCAGTTATTTCTATTAGCAGTTATAGCTTAGTGAACACAAAGTGTAAATATCTGCTATATTGGAAACTGTTAGAATCATGAGTTCTCTAAAAGCAAATCTTGTCTTTTCATTATTTATGGTTGTATTATTATGGTGTCTCATCATACTGCAGTAACAGAAATATTCTAAATCAACAACAACTTTGATCCCTGCACTGAAGCAATGAGCTTGAACTTGGCTGATGGAAATGTCATTACTTTTTAACGATGCATATTGTTTAAAAGAGGAACACCACATATTTATATTAACTTTTTCTTTAATGACATGACAGGAATGCCGTTCAGTACTGGTTCAGGGCGACGGTATACACCACACTGACCAGAGAGTTTGAAGACAAGATCACATACTCCAAGACATGCTACACTCAGAAGTCCTGCAAACTGAATTGCCCTGATGAAAATGTGCCTCCTGTAAATACCCTGAATATCACCAGCAACAACATTACATGGCACAAGGTATTTAAACACAGCAGATTTTTGAATGTGACTAAGATTTGATTGTGTAATAAGGATTTGTATCTTGCATCATACATAATTTATTTTTACATTATTACTCTATCATAGTTTTTTTTTTTTTATGAAAATGAGACTTTGTACATTTGAACTAACTAATTTGAACTTAATTCAGAATTGACAAATTTAATTCTGGTTTTTTATTCATTGCATGCTTCATTTTCCATCTTGTAGGAGGGTGAGTCATGGCCAAAACCTGGTTACTTCTCAAGTGTGGAGGAGAATGATCATGGTGTCTACACCTGCACCAGGTCATACCTGTATCACGGTCAAATATATAACATGACCTTTAGACTGGTGCTTGATGTGCAACCCCAGAGTAAGAAAACACTTTTTATACATGCTTATCTTAATGGAGGTTTAAATTTTGATGAAAAGATGTAAAGAATTTTCTCTGTCTTTTCTCTGCACAGAAAAAAAAGACAAATCTGCCGTGATCACTTCACCACGCATGAGTGATGTATTTTATGTAGATTTGGGTGAGCTTCAATCTTGTAATGTGCACACACATACAAGCATTCACTTCCTCCCTAAATTACATAAATCTCATGTAAACTCTGCTTTTTCTAGGCTCAACAGTGGTGATTGATTGCAAAGCTGTTCTGTACTCAGACTTTGATGAGGTGTTCTGGTTACGTGGGGAATCATTTGTGAAGAAAAACAAGAACTTAACAGTTTTCTACACATATACACGGTAAAAGCCTCAAACAGATGTAGCAACTTAGTTTGGGAGTGCAAACATTAAATGTAACCACATACGAACTCATCACATATCATAGCTAACAGTTGTCCTTCTGAATCCTTCCCTCGTCCTCTCCTTTCCTTTCCAGTGAAAAGAGAGGAGAGGAGATACAGATGTCAACATCTCTGGTCTTCAGAAATGTTGCAGAGGAGGATCTTTCAAAAAACTACACCTGCAAACTGGAATCTCTGTCTGATTTCTCAAGCTTTGTCACCATCACCTTGGCCCAAAAAGGTAAACAAAACAGATGGATAGAGCTGTGATTTTACTAATGTTGCTGTTGTATATGGTTTCCAATAGTGTTGTGTTCAATTTACTATCTTAAGCTCGAACCAGTTCAGCTGATGATCCTGGATCTGGGATTCACTTAGTTGCACTTGTTAAGCACTAATCTGCAGATTCAAGTTACAAGAAAGTTTCATTTGGTGTCTTTATTTGACTACTTTAAATATATTATAGTCTTTATTGTCATTTGTCTTTTATGGTCGTAGAAGCTTCTCCTTCCTCCCTCTCCTTGGCTCTTGGCATTGTGATCATCGTGGTGGTGATTATTGTAGCGGTAATGATCCACATGAAGTTGAAAATGGACATCGCTCTTTTCCTGCGAGACTCTCTTACTTGCTATCGCAGCACCTCAGGTGGGATTAATGTTTTTGGCTATTTGTGTTAGAGGTACGTACAGCTTGGCCCAAAAGTCTGAAATCATGTTGAAAATGTAATGCACCTCTCTGGAGAAGGATTCATCCTGCAGCAGCATAATGACCTCAAAGCTTTGCAAGAACTACTTGAAGACCAAATAAGACCAAGAGTCCTTGTCACCTGACAGTCACCTGACCTAAATCCCACTGAACATTTTTGAACACTGAGAAAGCAAGGAAAGTTGAGTTCCTCAAACATATTTGAACACGTACTTCAATAGAAGGGATACAAACCAAAGAAATCTTCTGTACCAAAGGAGGAAGTTGGTCTGACTCAGAAATGATGCAGAATCTTAAATATTTCTTCTTCATTTTACATGTTATAACTTCTTCAAACCTTCAATCCTTAAACTTTCTGATTATTTCCAGATTGAATATTTTCAATGTGCTCTCAGACTTTTGGACCTCACTGTAATTTCTCAGAACTGCATGTTAAAAGCAGCCAGGCATGTCGTCAGTATGTGATGGCAGTGACAGAGCTTTTGTGGTTTGTCGTTTGCTTAGATGGAAAGAGCTACGATGCCTTTTTGATGTGTTACAAGAGCGACACAGACGCAGGATTGAATGTGCATGACAGAAAAAGGCTGACGAGTGTTTTAGAAGAGGACCTTGGTTACAGTCTCTGTCTATATGATCGTGACGTCTTACAAGGAAAAGGTTCGTATTTAAAATCTATTATGAAGAAAGTCGGCCTGAAAATCTTGATGAAGTAACATGTAATCTCATCTGTGGTTGTTTGCAGCTGTAGCAGAGGCAGTGTTGGACTGCATAGAGCAGAGCCGGACGGTGGTTTTGGTTCCCACTTCTCCAGATCCTGATCCAGGATCTGGCCTGCTGAGTGCCATCCATGCAGCCCTCGTGGAGAGACAGGCTCGCTTGATTTTCATCAAGACTGAGGAAACAGAAGCATCGAGACCAGGTTCATTACCAGAGGTCTTACAGCTTCTAGGCAAGGCTGGAGACTGTGTCACCTGGAGAGGCGTGAGCTCCATGCCGCGCTCCTCCGCCTTCTGGAAGCAGCTACGTTATTATCTACCAGCTCCACAACATGCATCAAAAATAAGGCTTTTACCTCAGACAGCTCCCCAGAATGAGTACTGTTAAAATATTTAACAAAGTCAGAATCAAGATATCAAAGTTTTCAGTGTATGACATAAGCAATGAATAGATTTAAGGCTTTTTACTACTACTATTTATAGCAGAGAATTTAAGTACAAGTATTTATTGTTTTAATCATTTGTATTTTGCTTCATATTTTTTCTATTTTTCATAGGATTCAGAATTTATCTAAATAGCTACTGAAGATCCTTCCCCTACCTCTCCATTTATCTTTAAATGCAATACCTAGTCTTGTATCATTTCTGTTTTATTCTGTTCTTATGTTAGACACTGTGCTGCTGTAACACCCAAAGATCCCCTTTGGATTATCTTGTTTTATCTTAATTTAGTGGTGCCCACTCCTGGTGAGTCACAGCACTGCATGAGGTGTTTGTGTTGTAATCTTAAAAACCACTAAGTGAAAAGGCCAAAACAAAACAAAAAAAAACTAAATGGAGTTCAACCATCATTTATTTATTTATTTATCTTTACACCTGTGCTCTTCCTTCTGTGACATATCAAAATATCGCCAGTGAAAAAAATGGCCTATCAGGTACTAAAGGAAAGGATGGAAAATCAGCTGTGCTGGAAGTTCTCCAGCCAAACCCTTTTGTTCAAAATATTACTGAACAGCTATTTCTGTAACATCCATTGTATCTGTACTTTTAAAGCTACATCAATAAATGTTTTAAAAATCAAGAAACTGGAATTAATTTGTCTAATATGAAAGGGTTTTTAGTCTCATCTAATATATTGTTCTGATTATACATTCTGCAAATGTACTCAACAACAAACAGCAGTTAAGAGACTGGGTGAAAAAAGTAGGATCCAGATATTTTTCTCAAGACTTGTAGAAAAACACAACTGAGCCAAAAAGCCAAGGAATATTAGACTTCTATTCACAGCTTGGTTGGAAACACATTGTTGCTCCATATTTGCTGAATAAAGTAGATTATTGTTTACTCCTTAATTTTACGAACAAGGAGATGACATGAGGGCAATTTATGTCATGATGTTTTCTGCCACCTAGTGGAAGGATATGTAAGTGCAGCTACAGAGAGTGCACTTCTAAATTAACCTTAAACTTTAAAAGTCTGGTCAATAAGACACCAAAATCCAAATCTCCTCTTTTACAGGCTGTTATCATGGATGCTAACAATCTGAACTATTAAACACAAAGGTTAATGAAAGTTGAACAGTTTCATTTCCCACCTCTTGATTTAGTCAGATAAGCTACAGCTGAGGTGTGATCGCACCAGAATAGTGAAGATGAAAGTTTTTTTTCTGCTGTGGCAACAAAGAATAAATGTAGGGACTTAAAGGATTAACCCACTCATGAGGCCATGCTGCCTTTGTTTATTTTAAGGTAATAAATTAAAGTGACCCTTGAAAGAGCAACTGAAAAGTCAAAATCTTTAAAATTTGTGCTTAATCTTGTCTGAATTTTTTAAATGTAATTTAAAAGACATAAGGGCACAAATTCAGAGAAAAAAGTGGCCATTTTGAGCAAAGCTGTCACAAACATACTTTTCAGTCTTTCAGTCTGAATCCCTTACCCCACCTGTGTGTCAGGCCTGTTTGTCTGGCTTTGACTGATGAAGTTATAAACTGCTATTTATAAGTCACACTTGTCTGGAGTAGAAATGTGAGCAAGCGAACCATCATGCTGTTCCTAAAGGGAAATTCCACTGATTTTACACACAAAGGTCATGTTATCATAGGAGCATCTGTCAGTCGCATGTCTGCCGTGATTAGGGAGAATCTTAGTCAAGTCTCTGAAAATAACCCATGATGATGCTGTCAGTTTTATTATGAGAAATCATTGTGGGCGATTGTGGAGCTTGACCCCTGACTGTGTATGTAAGGATATCTCAGTCTCTGTCTCTCATGAGTCTCCTGTATAGAAATGTAATGGATTACTTCAAAGCAGTGTTTTCGATTTTACTTTTTAATTGCTTTTTCTTCTGTTTTTTGTTTTAAAATTCTGCTTACATGTACACATTAATTAATCAGTAACAATATTCCAATTATATACAATCTGAATGGCTCAATTTTGCATAATGAGTACTCTAATTAAATGTTGCTGATAATATTTATGTACTTGTACTTTAGCAAGATTTTGAATGCAGGACTTTAAGTTGTAATGGAGAATTTTTTCATTGTGCTATTGTTACTTTTTAGTTAAAAAAATATCAGTACTTCTTCCACCACTGCATGAATGCAACAGCAAGTGGCATAAATTTATATCATACCATACCTCCCAGGTGAACCCCCTGCCACGAAGAAAAAATTTGTCAGTGTCATATTGTTTCTTATCTTTTCATGAATCTGTCTAATGAGTTCAGGTTTCATATTTTGTCATTTATTATGCCATATATCACAAAAGCTGTTTGAAAATCACAGAATTAATCATCAGACTAGAAATAGGCATATAGTAATAATGATACAGAGATATACTCTTGGCGAGGGATCCAGGGGGTGTTTACACTGCAGTGACAAGTCGACGCTCTTCCTTAGGTTTCATTTTTCATCATCACCCAATGTGGTTTGACAGTTTTGGGGAAATGTTCAGCACTCAGCAGAACTGCATCTGGGCATTATTTAGCAGGTTCCTGAACATCTCGTGCGGTGCAGCAGGTTGACATGATGGTGAAAGTACTTCTGGTCCCTGTGTTTATCATCTTTACATCATTCACAGGTAAGACGATTCTCCTGTTGGTGTTATTTGGGTGAGAATTCAGCCTTACATTTGATTTCATTACAGTCAGTCATTTTAAGTAAATAGAGGAAGAATAAAAATAACGAAACCAAAACAAAAAAAAACTAAACAGACTCAATCCAAAACAGGACATGGATATACAAAAATAACAATGACAATTAAATATATAAGCATTAAGCATTTCCAGATGATTGCTATGGAAGAAGTACTGCCATAAATCTTTCATTTACATGACAGCAACACCAGTGCAAAAATACTTTTCGGTATTTAAAATTGTACTTAAGTAAAAGCATTTAAGAATATGCTTAAAGGTCGAAAAGTAAAAGTGCTGATTATGCACAATACTAATTCCAGAATATTGTCATAATATCAGAGAATGTCTGATGCATTAATGTCACTTTTTTATTGCAGAAATCATAACAGCACAAACTGCTGCTACATGATGATATGCAGATTTAATCATTATACATATTACACATTATGCAGATACTACATGCAACATTTTATATACATTTGCACGTTTCATTTTGTTTTCTTTAATGACCAGTGCTGACTTCCACGAACTTTGCCCATTTTTCTTCACACTGCAATCACATGACTGGAAAGCAAGAAATCAGGATGTGGTTAAGAGCCCCCACCATGCTTTCATAACAGTCACATCCGTCACACTAATGTTTTCACAAATGACCCAGTAAGATATTATTGATGTCAGTGTTTTCCCAATGTAACTAAATCTAGATGTTATAGCTACCCATATGCGATTAAAGCCCTTCCAGTGGTTTTTTTTCTGCCAATCATGATACTATCACCTGTTAGCAATGAACCTGTTTACCTGAGGAATGATCCAAAAAGGTGTTTTATGGATCATTCCACAGCTTTCATAGTCTTTTGTTGCTCCTGTCCCGACGTATTTGAAATGTGTTGCTGCCATCAAATTCAGAATAAGCAGATATTTACAAAAGTCAATGAAGCTGATGAGGTCAAACATTAAATATATTGTCTTTGTACTGTTAGACAATTATCCCCTTGTGTTTTACATAATGTCACGACTTTTTTTGAGTTTGGGTTGTAGATACCAGAATGCATATAGAATTCCTGAGGTCTTACATATGAGTGCTCACAGAACAGGTAATGTGTGGGAGGTTTGCTGAAACTGACAGGAACTGTGGGCTTATAACGGCAGTCTTGTTAGCTATTAATAAATTGGAAGCACAAAGATTCACTCAAAGTAACTTTTACTCAGGTTTCACTCGAATCAAACCACATCATTAACCTTCCATTTTCTCCTCAACTTTTACAACTATTTAATGAACTCTTTCATGCCTGTTCTCCCATTCCAGAGAAACTTTGGTGTCCATATAAAACATGCAAAGAGTGTCATGTCTCCTGCAGCACCCTCTGTCATGTCTTCATGTTTTCAGTATTTGCTATACTTCCTGTTTTATTTATGTGTCACTCACCTCTCCTTTCATTCCAGTTCCCCACTTCCTGTCTGTGTGGTTGTCTGCCCCACCCTGATTGGCTTCACCTGTGTCTCATCCAGAGTATTTAGTCTCTGTGCGCCATGCTTTATGCGTGTGTGTTTGTCTTTGTCTCAAGCATTCCAGCATTCCAAGTGTTTGGTGTTCCTGGTTTTTGATCCCTGCCTGGCTTTTCACCTTGGTGCAGTGTTGCCCTGTCTTGGATTTGTTTTCCTGATGTCCTGCCTACCTGTGTACATAAAGTTAAGTTAAGTAAAGACCTTGTGCAGCTGACTCCTCCTTCCTGTGGTCACCAGTTATTACAAAGAGAGTTATAAATGTACAACTCATTTCGCAAATAAAGACCAAGGCTGTCGATATGTTTGACAGCACAACAGACCAATAGAGCAAGCCTCAACCAGACAGTGGCCAGGATGCTGGTGTTCATCTGGTACTGGTTTAACAAGCCAAGTTTCTGTGACATACAATGCAATAGTGCTATTTTTGACATTTGGTTCTAGCTGCCTCCCACATAATGGGATGTTTTTCTTGGTTTTATTATCACACTTGCATCAGGCCACACAATGCAAGTTCCTCTTCTGTCTTCTGTTACACATGGATACTGTTCAAGAGTCCAAGACAGAGACATCAAAAATAACCTGACACATGGTAGATAAAAGAAGAGCTTACTTAATCTGTGAAACTGTTAAATCCCAGGTGGGTAAAAGTGCATTTTCCATCAAGTCTGAGCTACACATAAGCATCATTATATTTTTTCCATTACACTGCCAACAAACCAGTTCACCTCACCACCATACAGTTTTACACACTAAAATTGTGACACTCATTCACAGGTGTGTGTCCCCAGAGACCCAAAGAGGTATATGTCAAGGCTGGCGAGATGGTGGCTCTGCGGTGCCAGTATAATCCTGGTAATGCCACACTGATCTGGACCAGCTACACCACCCAGGAGATGGATCTGACCCACACGTCCTCAGCGGAGCAGAAGCAGATGGGCCTGCTGGTTGATGGAGGACTTCTTGTGATTCTCAAGGCTTCTGTAAACCATCAGGGGAATTACTCATGCTCTCCGGGGTAAAGTTCTACAATGATCCTGACTTTGTTTTATATCCTATCATCTTAAAATGATGTTTCACTGGCATGTCCTTTAACACATTTACGCAGTGGAGGCTTTCATATTTCAGTTTGACACCACTTTGTCAAACACATGATTGTATAAAGGAGATTAATAAATGGACCACTTTGTAAAACTGTTGTCAGTAAAAACAGTTCATTTAAGTGATCGTATTCTGTTTTTGTCTACATTTTGCACAGCGTCCCAACTTCTTTGGAATCAGGGTTGTTCAAACGACAGACTGTCTGAGATGAAAAACTGTATTTTTGAGACTCTTCATATTAACCTTTTCTTTAATGACATGACAGGAATGACAGACAGTACTGGTTCAGGATGACGGTATACACCACACTGACCAGAGAGTTTGAAGACAAGATCACATACTCCAAGACATGCTACACTGAGAAGTCCTGCGAACTGAATTGCCCTGATGTAAATGTGCCTCCTGTAAATACCCTGAATATCACCAGCAACCTCATTACATGGCACAAGGTATGTAAACACAGCAGATTTTTTAATTGGAATGGTTTTGCTATATTGGAAGCTCCAATAGCCCTCTCTATATTTTTAGCACTTTTTTTTCCCCATAGCTTACTGTGGAGTTATTCCCTACATTTAAGGTTTTCATTCACTTCATGCTTCATTTTCCATCTTGTAGGAGGGTGAGTCTTGGCCAAGTTCATGGCCATACTTCTCAAGTGTGGAGGAGAATGATCATGGTGTCTACACCTGCACCAGGTCATACCTGTATCACGGTCAAATATATAACATGACCTTTAGACTGGTGCTTGATGTGCAACCCCAGAGTAAGAAAACACTTTTTATACATGTTTATCCTCATGGAAGTTTATATTTTCAAAAAAAAAGAAAGATGTAAAGCATTTTCTCCCTTTTTTTGCACAGAAAAAAAAGACAAATCTGCCGTGATCACTTCACCACGCATGAGTGATGTCTTTCATGTAGATTTGGGTGAGCTTCAATCTTGTAATGTGCCCACACATACAAGCATTTATTTCCTTCCTAAATGACTTAAATCTCATGTAACCTCTGCTTTTTCTAGGCTCAACAGTGGTGATTGATTGCAAAGCTGTTCTGTACTCAGACTTTGATGAGGTGTTCTGGTTAAGTGGGGAATCATTTGTGAAGAAAAACAAGAACTTAACAGTTTTCTACAATTCCACAAGGTAAAAGCCTCAACAACTACAGTGCGAATGTTAAACACCACATATGAACTCAGCACATATCATAGCTGACAGCTGTCCTTCTGAATCCTTCCCTCATCCTCTCCTTTCCTTTCCAGTGAAAAAAGAGGAGAGGAGATACAGATGACGGCATCTCTGGTCTTCAGAAAAGTGTCAGAGGAGGATCTTTCAAAAAATTACACCTGTAAACTGGACACTGACAACCAGCCCTCCATCTTTGTCACTATCACCTTGGTCCAAAAACGTATGTGAGATGGATGGATAGATCTAATGCATGTTCAGTACTTTAAAGGTGCAGTCCACTGTGCCAGATTTTGTTTTCATTATTGCTTGTTTTGTCAACTAGTCAATTAATTCACTTATGGTTCCAGCATTATGTTTATTCCAGCTTTCATTCACATTGTCATCTTTCAGTCCACTAACATTAATGAGTGTTTGAATTCATGTTTAATAAAGACTTCTCCATTCTTTCCCCACAGCTCGCCCTTCTTACGTCTCCCTGGCTCTTGGTGTTGTCTGCATTTTGGTGGTGATGGTTTTGACAGGAGTTATCTATGTGAAGTTCAAAATTAACATCACTCTTTTCCTGCGAGACACGCTTGGCTGCCATAGGAGCACCTCAGGTGTTTGTTTAATTTTAATTAAGGACTTATGTTTAAGAGAAACACATTGTGCTTTTTCTCTGACAATGTGACGACAGTGACAGAGCTGTTGTGGTTTGTTGTTTGCTTAGATGGAAAGAGCTACGATGCCTTTTTGATGTGTTACAAGAGCGACACAGATGCAGGACTGAATGAGCATGACAGAAAATGGCTGACAAGTGTTTTAGAAGAGGAACTTGGTTACAGTCTCTGTCTATATGATCGTGACGTCTTACCTGGAAAAGGTACGTATTTAAGATTTGAAGAAAATCTGCCTGAAGATCTTAATGAAGTAACATGTAATCTCATCTGTGGTTGTTTGCAGCTGTAGCAGAGGCAGTGTTGGACTGCATAGAGCAGAGCCAGACGGTGGTTTTGGTTCCCACTTCTCCAGATCCTGATCCAGGATCTGGACTGCTGAGTGCCATCCATGCAGCCCTCGTGGAGAGACAGGCTCGCTTGATTTTCATCAAGACCGAGGAAACAGAAGCATCAAGACCAGGTTCATTACCAGAGGCCTTACAGCTTCTTGGCGAGACTGGAGACTGTGTCACCTGGAGAGGCGTGAGCTCCATGCCGCGCTCCTCCTCCTTCTGGAAGCAGCTACGTTATTATCTACCAGCCCCACAACATGCATCAAAATTAAGGCTTTTACCTCAGACAATCTAAGATGTTACCTCATGGGAATGTGATTGGCCAGGTCAGGATTCATAGCCTGTATCATATTTATTTTCAGCATATGTCTTAATAAATGAATACTACATTACAGATTAAATTTTAACATTTAATTTTACTGTTTATATAACATCTTGTTTTACTTGAATTGTCCTCAATAGTTTCCCTTTTCCAGTAGAAAACTTGACAGCTGACACAAGCAACTTTTCCATGTCATTTGCAAAGACATGTAAGTATGAATGGGGTTGACGGCTGGCTCTGCCTCAATTTTTAAAAATGCATGAACCTTTGATTGGGTTTTTACTTTTCTTTGTTTTGTATACTCATATTTTTAATAGGTTGCATTTATCACTTGTGGATGATTTGCACTGTTATGTGGTTTTATGTCCTTGACACATGGTTAAGATGAATGTCTCTAAGTTTCTTGTATCCTCCCTGGTGTGACTGTGTGTGTGCAAGCACGTGTGTGTGTTTAAGTTGGATTTTGGGCACTGATTTTTGTGGGGTTTATACCTTGTTTTTCCAAAATGCCAATAAAAATATAAAAAATACACCTACCACACCTTTTAAAACCCACTTTATTTAATTATTTATTAAAAACCATTGTCCATTTCCAGACATGAGATTGAAATTAATGTCCTCATATCAAAGTGAATGGGTTTATTTTTAGGTTTCCTGCCCACTTGTAACAGCTTTAAAGAGCTGTTTTTCTTTTAACACACTTTAATTACTATATCTAAAAGTTCATCACAGAATTTAGTTTATTAGATATGCCAAATAACATTTTCAATGTATGTTTTCCTACATGAGAAATACAAGATGATTTGTAGTAAAACCAATAGAAAAATCTGCTACACAGTTGTTGTCATGATTACTGACAAACAAAGACTGACAAATGAAGGTTGGTGAACCAAATTCCATCAAACACCTGTTGTTATGCCTGACAAACTTTCTGTTGTGTCCTGCACATATTCAGTTTACAGTGGCCGGTTCATCACCTGAAATTCACAGGTTACAGTTGCTTGGCTTTGACGGCTTGTTAAACCCCAACCTCATTCAGTCAATTTCAATCAAATCATGCAGCAAATAATCAAACAATCCATAAAACAGTAAAAGTAGTACGTAGGCAAATGGGGTGAGTTAAAGTTCAGCAAGTTCAGTTCCACATTCTGAGCCTGTTTATTTAGAGAAGATGAAACAGCAGAGAAGACATTGGTGGGGAGATCTAGGCCAGAATGTGTGGTGGGATTAGAAACCAAGCCAGTAGCTAAGTGCAGATGTGACCCAGAAAATTAGGCTCTTACCACTAGATGCGGCTAAACTGACTTACCACAGCTGAAAGCAGTGAATATATGCACCTTGTTTTCAGCCTCTAAATTTACTCTCATAAAACTGCGTTTGGGTGTTTGGGTTTCTCTTTAGTGCTGTCGTTTGAGTTTTATTAAAACCCTAATTCTAAGAAAGTTGGGAGACTTTGTAAAACATAAGTGAAACATAATGTGATAATCTACTAATCCTTTTTGACATATACTCAATTGAAACCTTGATGGACTTGGAGTAGGACAAAACACACTGACTTGCCACTGACTGAAAGGGCTTTAATCCCCTTTCACTGGCTGTAACATCTATTATCTACCTGTTGTGTGCAATATTTCCTTCATGGTACAATATTTCATTCACTGTGCAATATTTCACTCACTGTGTAATATTTCATTTCATCTTATCTTAATTCAGTGTCCTGTCTATATATGGTTCACATATTTCATTTCTCTTGAAAGTTTATATTTTTTAGCCTGTACAAATGAATGCTTTTATATTTTTTGTATTTATCTACTCTATTCTCTGTTACTGTACACCGTAAATTTCCTCCTTGTGGGATGAATAAAGGAATATCTTAACTTATCTTATGCTTCTGTATTGTCACTGTAGCCTACTAAGTATTTCTTCCTGTGTTTCCTTTCACAACACAGCAAAATATTACACAACACACAAGATGCTTTTCTGCAGTTTACATAGGAAGTGAAAAACCCAGCTCTACAGCAACTTCCAGTGAAATCGTGTTCAAGTACAGCTAAACAGGAAACCATAAGATACCACCTACTACAATATCAATGTGTCCTGTGAAAATGCTGCACCTCATGTTATCACCCAAGAAGTGAGGAGCACACATTAGTGACGATGAGAGAATACCAGGAACTCCAGATGTGGTTACACATTGACAAACGTAACAGAAGAAACACTGAAGACAACGGATTTCATCAGCATTGTGCCTGAAATCAACAAGCAGCGTTTACAGATTTAGAGACGCAGGATGCACCCTGGACATATTGTGTTTTCTTTAATCTTTCCTGTTTTCTTGGAGGGATGCTGTATGGAAAACAAAAGACCAGGTATGTCATTTAATCATCAAACTGTATTTTAATATTAAAGCTAAAAAAAGACGTTTGTTTGTGTTTAAGAGGATTAATCACATCCCAGACTTTTTTACATTGTACAATTAGAAGAAAGAACTACGACTCTTGTACTAACTGCAGAACTCGTCAATTGTCTCTAGGGCCACGGCAGAGTATACACCAGCACTACAGAGCTGTGGAGGGGGAAATCTTTATGATGCCATGTTTGACAAACATGAGCCAGCAAGTGGTGTGGTCCAGGACCGGAGAAGGCACAGAAGGAAATGAAGCCACATCCTTTGGCTGCGGGATCATATTCCTCGCTGAAGCAAAACACTCTGGAAAGTACACATGCCTCACATGGTAAATAATCATGTTTCTTGTTTCTACATTACTTCAGCATCATATTAAACATATATGATAAGCCTTTATGGGTGGATGGAAATTTGGGTGTTGCAACAAGTCAAGCCTGACTCAAGTCACTTGGAATTGTTCTTTTTTGGTTTTCCTTTGGCAAAAGCTGTGGACAATGCTTGGTACCTGGTGCTTGCACCTCGGTCATGGAAACGCTGCAGTAAAATGGAGAAAAGTTCTTGGTACATGCATACAAACGTAGCTGTACATGCAGAGGAAACAAGGCATCAGCAGTTTGATAGTACCTGCAGCAGAGTCAGTAAAGGACAGTAGATGTAAGACTAATATATCATCTACTGTAATATTGACTATAAATCCTAACTAATGCATTTAATATGTGTGCCTTCAGGACAACCTGTGTTATCACACAGTACAAATAAAATAAAAATTATGCAGGATTTGATGGCATTGAATGGTGCCACATTACAATATGATATATTCTTTAAGGGATTTTGAATGAGAGTTTCACACTTTTTCAAGTCTGTCTTAAAATAACACACACACACACATAAAAAGTAACAGTTTCCAAATAAATTCAATGATCAGTTTTCACTTACAATAAGTTCTGAACCCAGAAAATCTGTAAAGTCTTAATAAATGATTAACATGCACTACATCTTGAAGTTGTTAAAGGCCACTTTAAAAGCCTTTTTTTGTAAAGTAAATGGCAAATTATAAAGTCTGTGTTCAGGCTGCATGTGACTGAGCTTTTACTAAGTGTTCAGGTCTCTGCTGTCCTGTGGCAGCGAATTGTCCTTCCATCTCCAGGTGGTAAAGAATACCAGTGTGCCATGCTTCCAGCCTGAGGAGAGGAGAACGTATCTGGAAATGGGCAAAGGTGGAGTGATCCCCTGCCCAGATCTCAGCTGTAGTGACAATACAGAGGTCACCTGGTACAAGGTACACATGAACAGGATTATGCATTTTCACAACAGAAATGTGTAAATCACAGCAGAAGTTTAAACAAGTGTTGTTTCTGACAGGGTAACAAAATGAAGCCGGTGTCGGAGCAGCACAGAAAGTCCTGTGAGGAGAACGGGCGATTACATCTCTGCACAGTCCATGAAGAGGACACTGGTTTATATTTCTGCGATAGACAAATAATTGAGCAAGGAGTCAAATGGACCTTCAGGAGGGCTGTTAACGTCACAGCCGTACGTAAGTGCTGTGTGTCTCTGTGTGTGTTGGTTAAAGGTTAATACAGGATGTTGTTTTTCCACACACAGTAAACTTGACAGATTATAATACAGGACTGTGTGACTTTATTTCCCATGCACAGCTCATTTCACACCGAGCTCCCCTCCCCGGATCACCTATCCCAATGTCAACACGACGGAGGAAGTGGAGCTCGGTAAGTGTGTCCAAATGTGCTGTGACAGGATTCTACAGCCATCAAAGTTCATGTAGATGGTTTGGATGTGTGCATGAAAAAAGTAACACTGTTATCATGACAATTAGCCAAAAATGTTGTATACAGCAAACATCCCAGTGTTCGTGAGTTCTGGTTCTTTGTTTAAAATCCAGTCGTTGCATGTATTAACTCAGAATCAATTTAGCTCTGGCAGCTTTCGAAGCAAACATGTCATCTAATGTTGACTGATTCTAATTGTGCTCAACACGTGGCTGTAGCTCATACTTACATGAATGTTGTCATTTGCATTAGAACATTAATGGTGAGATTATAATGGCCATGTTTTTGTACTTCTTCCAGGTCAATCTCACACTCTGGTATGTACCATAGATTTCTCATCTGAGATAAATTTTACACCAAAGGTGTGGTGGTACATGCATTTTGGTGGCAACATGGAGAGTATGACTCCACTACAAATGGAGAGCCCACAGTGAGTCACTTAATCAAAGTTTGCTTTTTTATCTTTCATTATGCATCAGCAGTTGTCGCTTGTTACAGTTGTGTAAAATGTGGGGATGCTTCAGGTTGGCTTGCATGATAAGTTTTCCTTTCCTGATTCAGACAGGAGAAATGGACATGTCGAAACTACAAGGTCACTCAAAGAGCGATCATAGAAGAGGTGACTCCTCAGCACTTGAATAACACATATACCTGCTTCGCCAGTAATACAGTCGGAAACAGCAGTGTCACTATCAAGCTCAAGAAGAAAATTAAAGGTACTATTTTTACTATTGTCACCTTCATATCTTTGTTTCATTCATACTGTATTTTGTCATGACATTTTCATTACAGTTCAAACACTTCTGTAATCCATGGAATTATCAACAAATATCAACAGTGAATGATAATACAGTGTAATATCTAATAAATTCTCAAAATCTGAAGGAAAGTCCCTCCAGCTTTGGAGCCAGGTGTTTCCACCTGAAAAGTCACATATGTTGCATTTTATACCACAGCAGCCCGAGTAGAAGGTGGGGAGACGAAAGTCCCTGCTGTCGGTGGTGGCAAGCTGCCTTGACACAGTGACCGAGGCAACTGGATGTGCCACCATGCAGGCAAAACCAAGTGCTCAAAGCTATGAACCTGAAGGCTGCCAGAACCCCTTTTTATACCTTTGTGGTCGCAAAGAACGCTGTGGTTGACCCATTTTCACATCTTTGCTTGAACGCAAAATATTTCATCCACTGAGGCCATAAATAATGTAACCAATCCACTAAACTCAGTGGTGACTGACATCCATAAGCCAATTTATATCTATGGCTATGTTCAAAACACCCATGCTGACTAATATAAACCATGAGTTTGTAAGTTAGGTTTACCACATGTAAAGTGGACATTTAATGCTTGACAGCTCTTTTTAGCGTCTCCCGGCTATTGGCCCACGACTTAATGTTACTGGTTCAGTCTCTCTGCTTGTTTTCAACCACAGCAGACAGCTATTTTTAGCAAAAAGCTAGTATACACTACACACTACACACCACCCACCCATCACCAAATGGAAGACAGGGAAGTTAGTAAGTAGATAGTGAAGAAAGTAGTGGAGTCCAAAACAGAGCCAAAAGGTTTTTAACTTGTTTCTGCCACCCCAAGGCAGTTGTTGCTGCTATTAAGACATAATAGAATCTAATGAGAGTATTTTGGTCTGGTTGGTTTCAGTAAAATGGCCAACGCTGGTTGGGTATCCTGTTGTGTCTTTGCTGCTGGTAGCTGGGCTGGGATTTGTTCTGCATATAAAATGGCTGGAAGTACAGCTCATCTACAGATCCCACTTCCAACATGGGGAACATGATGGAGGTCAGAATGCACACACACACACACACACACACACACACACACACACACACACACACACACACACACACACACACACAATGTAGATTAAGTAGTAACCCAAAGGTGAGATTAGCCTGCATGCATACTCTGGCATCCTGACCACAGCAACCACTCTGCTGCACAGGATGTGGCTTCACTTCGAGATAAGGTTCTGCCACAATATGAAGAATCAATTTCTTTTCACTTTTTATTATGTATTTAACCCTGCAAAGCACTGCATTAATAAAGTAATTGAAACTCTACAGTAATAGCTTGAAATAGTCTTCATTCAGTGCATGTGCTTGAAAAATACAGGTACACACAGGATACTGCGCTTAATGTAGCCGTGACAGAAAGAGTCACAGTCTTATCACTAACTTATCACTTGATCAATGCGTTACCACAGCTACATATAGAAAGGTGGAAAAAATACATACAAGAACAGAAATTTTTCTTAAAATGTCACAACTGTCTTTCTCATCCACCACCACCGACCAGATGAGAAAGATTTTGATGTGTTTCTGTCGTATGTGTGGAGCCCTCCATCGGCAGAGGTGGAGGGAGTTTCGATGCTTTCCTTCCCATCAGGATCTCACACTGATGAAGAAGGTGGGCCAACATATTCAGTGTATTATAACTGTAGCTTTTATTTTCATGTGATTCCACTGGTAAAGTGCATTGACAATGACTTTTATTGGCAGCATGTTTATCCAGCTTGGACCTGCTGAACTCTGAAGAGGGTAAAGCCACTCAGAGACCACTAGAAGCCCTCCTACTCAGAGTGTTAGAGGACTGGTGGGGGTATCGGCTCTTTCTGCTGGAGAGGGACATGCTTCCTGGAGGAGGTGAGAGGATCAGATGTGTGTGTGTGTGTGTGATGACTGCACATTGTACTGATGGTTTTCATTTTGTGTTGCAGCTTATACAAACGATGTGGTCCTTGCAATACAGAGAAGCCGAATGCTTATCTGTCTCCTGTCAGCTGACTACCTCTCCAACAGCAATGCTGTGTTTGTACTGGAATCAGGAGTTCAGGTAGGTCTGCATTTCTGCATTAAGTTAGTGACGTTATGCAACACTGTGTTCACTGGAACACATACAATCCCAACTCCATAATAGTTGGGAAGCTGTGTAAAACATAAGCACACACAAGCGAGGATGGGCTGAGTTTCATCACTGATAGTCAGTCAGTAAACACAGTTTCTTTCCAAATGATTACATTCTGGTTTATTTACCTTTTACACAACGTCACAACTTTTTTGGAATCTGAGTTGTATTTCATTGTAATGTTCATACAGATTACATCCAATACCTGTGATGTAAACACTTGAGCAATGAATGTTTTTACTTCAAGGCATAAAACAGGTAGAAATTATCACTTAAGTGTTTGCTAAAACTCACACTTGCCCATCTTGGGACAATAAGCTTTGAAGTTACTGTACTAGCAAGTCACTGATGACATTGACTGAAACTGCACAAAAAAATGACTAAACAAAATCCTGTGAGCACCATCATAGTTTCAATGTATAGCTGTATAACTTAAAGATCTGCAGATACCCTGCCTGCCATTATGTAGCTTAACTTCCTTGGCAACACGAACAACATTTGAGTATTTAGATGTTTATGTTTAGATGTTTAACTACACATTGATTACTTCACTGCAAACTATTTTCCTGACAATAACCGTTGTGATCATTTCCTCTACTTTCTGGCCAGTCACTGTTTTCCATGTATTTTTAGTAAAGTGTGACTAAACAGTGCCATTCCTTTTGCAAGAAACTGTTGTCTTCTGGGCTTCAGTTCTCAGCAACATCAAACCTTAAAGCAGTTCTCAAATACCCACACTGGTTTCATCTTTTGCTTTGCTGACATTAACTGAAAGCAGGAGGTGTGTGGATGGTAGGAAAATCCACCGATAAATATAACCACAAGCAAAACCAATCATCAATTCATCTCATGAGATCTGTTAATTGTTCACTTTGCCTTTGATGACACGTTATTCAAATTATTCACCATTATTATGACTCACTCAAAAAAAAAAAAAAAACAATCCATTACTGATTTTCAACTTGGCCTATATATTTAGGCTTTGTTGCAGAACTCTGCCCTGAAAATCCTGCTAATATGGACCACTAGATCCTCAGCATCCCTCATCCAGCCGGACCCCCCACTGCCCACACTGGTTCAGAGGGCCTTGAAGGTGCTACCCAGTCTGGATTGGACCTCAGGAAAACCTGCCAGAGCCAGATCCAACAACTTCTGGAGGTCTTTGAGAAAAGCCATGCCCGATCACAGAGAGAAGAGTGAAGTGAAGCTGGTTTCTCTCATGTAGGACCAATGATTAGAATGTTACCAGTTACATTTGTTTTACTAACATGAAATACAGTGTTATATTTATTACAGTTTATTTTACAATGCAGCTTGTATTACTACATTCTTCACTGAAACGGTTTGCTGGCAAGTGTATTTCTTAGAGGAACAAATGTAAATTTCCATGATAGTCGAATGGCAAATCAGAGTGTCATTTTCGAATGCAAGGAAAAGAAAGTGAGTCACCCTTTGTGACTTTGTGCTTACTTGTGCTTAGGGTTGAGTAGTGGTGAGTACTGTTCCCTTAATTTTCCATCTGTATCAAAAATAAACTGATTCCGTTAAATATAGCAGAATAACCAATAACCTATAACTCTACAACTTAATGCATTAAAAAGAATGAATATGACAGGTAAAAGATTTGTACTAGGAAGTTAACAAAAAATGTACAGAATTTGCTTTTATATGTCTGTTTTTCAGTACAACAAATTTATGTTGAGGTTCGTTATGTATTCTGTTACAGCAGATATGACAACAATGAATATATAAGACTGGCTATAAAGGTGTATTCAGGAGAGTTCCATTTCATAAATCTCGATAAATTTAATAAAGGTTGTGGCAGTGGATAGTAATTGAATTTATTTAGGGGAATCCCCTTTACAGCAGTTTGGCTACCCACGGAGGAATCAAAGTTTGTGTGTCTGATCAAGGGGATATTCCAAAAAGTCACAGATACCACATTCATTCAACGGTAAGGACTGGGGTTATACTTCTGACGCGTGGGCTTTCTGACGAGGAAGTGGTGAAAGGGAGAGTTTGTAAATGTGTCTATCATTGCAATTATTGTTATATTTTAACCACACAGAAATCATTAAACCAGTACCCTGGTATCCATGTCATAGTTGTATGACTCTGATCTTAACAAGGATGTCAACTAAAAACACAGTCCTTCCATTTGCCAGACAAGGCTGCATATGACATGGCAGTCTTGAGAATGGGTCAAATGAATCTAGGCACTTGCTCCAACACTTAAACTTTTGCCTCATTGTGTCTAGCTAAGTCAAGAAAAGATGCTACAAAAAGCTCACTGGAGATGACCAGTCTGTTGCAAAAAGGGTTTATTGTGTTCTCCAAGACAGCAACACCAACAAACTTGAGTCAATTCAGGGATCAGACTGAATAGGGGCTTTCAACACACCAGCTTTTATACTGTTTGGGGGCTCTAAGGAGTCTCTTATTTTTCACTGTTTAACTCATGTATGAAGTTATTGGTATCTGATCAAACATGGAGCATCCGGGACTTTCTACCTCAGATATGCGTGGGCATGTCTGGCTCCACTAGATCAGTGACTTATTTTAAAAAATGATCAGATTTCTTTGCACAAATATCCATGATTATGGTTCAATATGTGATCAGGCACATGGTTGTTATATGACTGATATATTTATGATTAATAATACCATATGGTTGATTTAGTAAACTACACAGAATATATGTCTTATCAAACTTGATACGTTAAATCACACATGATACATTGAGGTTTTGCACAACAAAAGCAACTGTAGCAAATTTTACACAGTTGAAACAAATATTCTGGCTAATCTGTTTGTCCCATCTCCCCACTCTTCACCTCTCATTACACAGGTTTGACACTAGTGCACCTCCTCTCACTTATCATCAGCAGGTAGTGGTTAGAAACGTAAACATGACTTCAGTCAGAGTATCATAGAAGGCTTAATGTATTCTTCATCTCATGTTCACATACCTGATAAGTTGTCAAACACAAGGCTACAGTGAATAATTGGAGCCTTCACTGATATCTCTGACATGCTTTTTAACAATACAAAATTATCCATTAGTGACTCTGGTTGTCATTTACAGTTTGTCTGCTTGAGCCTTCATCTTCCGTTCCCATAGTTTCTTATGATCAGAGAAGCCCTGCTTGCCCTTGTTGAAGGAATTGGGTCCCGCAGATGTTGGTGTCTCCCTGAAAAGATTGCATAGTGGTTCCTTCAAACTCAAAAACAAATATTTTACATGATTAGGTCAGCTAAATAAGTGTGAAATGTAGTAATTAATAATAAAAAAAAATCTAAATTTGAATGTTTTGAACAGCAGCAACACAGAAAAAAAAAATGTCAGTACATCATGTGTTTGTACCTGCCAATGTTCTTCATCCTCATCTTTGCTTCTGGAGGCATCTCCTCAGGTTCGCTCTGCATGGCAAGAGAAAATTAAGATCAGCCTTGGCAAATTTGTTCTTTATGTATTTGTACAACATGACATTACTATGTATGTGCAGACTTACATCATCATCTTCATTAAAAACAGACGCCAGCCCTGGCTTTTTTGGAGGGAGTGATGGTGCAGGCTCTTTGGGTTTCTAGAACAGGTCGGGGACACAAGATTTAGACAATATAAGAACTTTTATGCTGTGCTTCTACTGTCTGAGGGTGTGCCACAGTGGTACGACATTAAATATACAACTTTTTTACACAGCATCCACAAGTGGTTAATATTCATCACTCCACACTCACTGTTGCTCCCAGCTTGATAGATATGGTGCTCGACTTCTTCCCCATCTGACTGCTCATGCTAAAGCCTATCTTAGAGACTTTGCAGGGTGCTGGTGGGTCTGCTGAGGACTCATCCTCATCTTCAGGTGTGAGATGTTGGGATGTGCGTTTGACCGCTGTTCCTTCTCCTCCCACAGTGCTACAAGAGACAGGCTTAGTTTTCACTCTGCCTTCCTCCTCCTGCGGCCCTGCTTGAGGCAAGACAACTCACCAAGGTGAACAACAGCTTCCTGTGAACTGGAGAATAATAAAAAGCCATCTATATCACCTTAAAGCGTTATTACTCATTCATATGGTGTTAACCTGCGCCAATAGCTTAGTTTAGCTACTTGTACATTAGCTAGGCTGACGCCAGGTTAGCAAGCTAACAAGAGACCTGTCTGCTGCAAGAAAGTGTTGGCTTTATTAACAAGCTCACATTAACAGCAACTTCAGCCCAGTAGTGACAGTCAGGGCCCTGTCCATAATTTAAACAGAAAACATCGATACCATGTTAACTATTGCTTCGTATTAGCACTACGAAGCAAATGATACATAGTCAACATTAGCTAAGTGAAGTTTTACGAACGTTTCCTCTGTCTGACATTAGTTGGGACCAGTTTTAATGGAGTGGCAGTAAATGAAACTAACACTAAACACTGCTTATTTTTCAGCCATATTTTAGACGTCAACCAGCACAAATATCACCTCCGTCATCGACGGAGCCTCTTCTGTTATGATCGTGATCCGCCATCGTTTCTCCTCCTCAACTTGCTAGTGCTTCTTCTGCTGGTGATATTTCCGCAGACTAGACGCAGCAACGGCGTGTTGCTGCCCTCGACTGGTCATTTGTAGAACTCCATTCAGTTATTGAAATTACCGTTCCGCGATGGGTTTTTATTGCAATTGCTTGCATGAAGTGTAACACTTGGTGTTTTCTATCAAAGCATGAGTCACTGTTTCTGCCTCTCCACAGATGCATTTTCTCTCCAGGTGGAGTCATCGGTGTAAAGCCGTGTGTAAACTGTAATTCTAATTACATTCTATATATAAAAACATTGGTGAAACTTCCAAGTGGATCCGCAGTTTTTTCTGTGATTTGTTCAGACAAACAGGGTTGATGGATCGAATTTAATCAGCAGTCCACACTCGACTGTCACTAGTCACAGAGTTGGAGTCATCAAAATAAAAAGTAATCGCGGAACCGTAATAATTTCATGGAGTTCTATACATTGACCTATGGAGGGCAGCAACATACCGATGCTGCGTCTAGTCTGTCGCAAATATCACCAGCAGAAGAAGCGCTAGTAGGTTTGAGAGGAGAAATGATGGCGGATCAACATCATAACAGAAGAGGCCCCGTCGACGACGGAGGTGATATTTGTGCTGGTTAACGTTTAAAATGTGGCTGATAAATAAGCTATGTTTAGTGTTAGTTTCATTTTCTGCCACTCCATTAAAACTGGCCCCAAGTAATGTCAGACAGAGGAGACGTTCGAAAAACACTTAGCTAATGTTGGCTGTGTATCATTGACTTGCGAATGCTTATACAAATAGTTAACATGGTATTGATGTTTTCTGTTTAAGCTATGGAAATGGGCTTGGCTGTAACTACTGGTCTAAAGTTGCTGTTAATGTGAGCTTATTAATAAAGCCAACACTTGCTTGCAGCAGGCAGGTCAGGTTAGATTGCTAACCTAGCGTCAGCCTAGCTAATGTGCAAGTAGCTAACCTAAGCTATTTGGCGCAAGTTAACAGCATATGACTGAGTAAAGACGTTATAATGTCCCTTGTCAGACCCTGTGTACTCGTAAGTTAACTTAAATCCTGTTGTTGTAGATAGCAGGTCTGCACAAACAGTCCAGAGGGGGACTTCTAAAATACTAAGTTAACGTTTAATAGCAGAGAGGAACCTAAGTTAACGTTACCTTTGATTCGTTTATGGCTAGACATGTAACATTAGCCACTCTGGTAAAGGTGATATGGATGGCTTTTATTATTCTCCAGTTCACAGGAAGCTGTTGTTCACCTTGGTGAGTTGTCTTGCCTCAAGCAGGGCCGCAGGAGGAGGAAGGCAGAGTGAAAACTAAGCCTGTCTCTTGTAGCACTGTGGGAGGAGAAGGAACAGCGGTCAAACGCACATCCCAACATCTCACACCTGAAGATGAGGATGAGTCCTCAGCAGACCCACCAGCACCCTGCAAAGTCTCTAAGATAGGCTTTAGCATGAGCAGTCAGATGGGGAAGAAGTCGAGCACCATATCTATCAAGCTGGGAGCAACAGTGAGTGTGGAGTGATGAACATTAACCACTTGTGAATGCTGTTTTTTAAAAAAAGTTGTATATTTTATGTAGTATTTGTGGTGATAGTGTTGTAACTTGCATCACAGACTGTGGCACACATTCAGACAGTAGAAGTGCAGCATAAAAGTTCTTATGTTGCCTAACTCTTGTGTCCCCAATCTGTTCTAGAAACCCAAAGAGCCTGCACCATCACTCCCTCCAAAAAAGCCAGGGCTGGCGTCTGTTTTTAATGAAGATGATGATGTAAGTCTGCACATACACAGTAATGTCATTGTTGTACAAATCCATAACCAACAAATATGCAGAGGCTGATCTTAATTTTCTCTTGTCATGCAGAGCGAACCTGAGGAGATGCCTCCAGAAGCAAAGATGAGGATGAAGAACATTGGCAGGTATATACACATAATATACTATAATTTTTTTTACCTCTGTTGCTGCTGTTCAAAACATTCAATTCAATTTCATTTGTATAGCGCGGAATCACAACAAAAGTTATCTCAGGCCACTTAACATACAGAGCAGGTTTAGACCATACTCTTTATGATAGACCACTTTTTATAACATTCAAATATTTATATTTTTTATTATTAATTACTACATTTCACATTTAGTTATTTACCTGACCTAATCGTGTAAAATGTTTGTTTTTGAGTTTGAAGTGACCACTATGCAATCTTTTCAGGGAGACGCCAACATCTGCGGGACCCAATTCCTTCAACAAGGGCAAGCAGGGCTTCTCTGATAATCAGAAACTATGGGAACGGAAGATGAAGGCCCACACAGATAAACTGTGAATGACAACCAGAGTCACTTATGGATAATTTTGTATTGTTTAAAATCATGTCAGATATCAGTGAAGGCTCCAATTATTCACTGTAGCCTTGTGTTTGACAACTTATCAGGTATGTGAACATGAGATGAAGAATACTTTAAGCCTTCTATGATACTCTGACTGAAGTCACGTTTACGTTTCTAACCACTACCTGCTGATGATAAGTGAGAGAAGGGGCACCAGAGTGTCAAACCTGTGTAATGAGAGGTGAAGATTGGGGAGATGGGACAAACAGATTAGCCAGAATATTTGTTTCAACTGTGTAAAATTTGCTATAGTTGATTTTTGATGGCTAATGAGAGAACCTAGCATCTTAGAGCCCACATGCCCATTTTTTAACATGCTTATTCCCATTTAAAGTTGGTTGGGTGTGGTGCTGAGCAAGCCCTTAGCATTGCTTGCCTAATACTTGTATAAAAATGTATATAGTGGTGTGATAATGTTTTATTTTTGAATCCACAATTGGGAGTGTGTGTTTGCTCGTTATGTTAACATGTGTGGGGGACATAGACTAGAAATACAGATGATATTTTTCGTTTCTCAACATCAATGTACAACCCTTTGTTTCACCAGCTGTGCCACCTCAGAGGCAATCATGTTTGGTTTTTATGTTTTGTTTGTTTGAGCTTTGTGCTAGTATTTTTGGTTTTGCTCACTCAATCCTGTATTTCTGGCTCCATCAGTCTGGCAAATGGAAGGACTGATAATGTGTTTTTAGTTGTCAACTATGTGAAGATCAGAATCATACAATCATTACATGGATACCAGAGTGCTGGTTTAATGATTTCTGTGTGGTTAAAATAAAACTTAGCAATGATAGGCATATTTACAAACTCCCTTTACCACCATTTTATCATCAGAAAGCCCACGCTTCAGATGTATAGTCCCAATTCTTTTTGTTCAGATGAATGTGGTACCTGAGTGACTTTTTGGAATATTCCTTTGGTCAGACATTAATTTTGACTCCTTTGTTACCTAACTGTTGTGAAGGGGCTTCCCATAAATAAATTACTATCCACTGTCACAACCTGATTTACCAAATGGAACTTTTTTGAATATACTCTGTCCTTTTATATTCATTCATTTTAATGCTTTAAGTTGTAGAGTGATAGGTAATTGGTTATTTTGCAATATTTAACAGAAACTTTACTTTTGATACAGATGGAAATTAAAGATAAGAGTACACACCACTGCTGGACCCTGAGCACAATTTTAGAATAATTTATGTAATTTGAATAACGTGTCATCAAAAGCAAAATGAACCAGTTAGCAGAACTCAGAAGTTGAATTGATTTGGTTTTGCTTGTGGTTACATTTATAGGTGGATTTTCCTACCATCCACACACCTCCTGCTTCCATTTCATGTCAGTGAAGCCAAAAAAATGAGACCAATGTGATTATTTTAGAACAGCTTTCAGGTTTGATGTTGCTGAGAACTGAAGCCCAGAAGACAACAGTTTCTTGCAAGAGACTGTTTTGTGACACTACTAAAAATACATGGAAAGCAATGACTGAAAGTAGAGGAAATGATCAGAAATGTTAAGGTGTTGTCAAGCAAATGGTTGGCAGTAATCAATTTGTAGTTAATGCGATAGATAAGCTGCAGTCCACGCTCTGAAACAGAAGGTGGCGGTAATGCGCCCAATACGCTAGTTGTCAACTGGCATTATAAAAAAAAACGAAGAAGACGAAGCGGAAGCAGTAGAAGAGAAGAAGCGTTATGGCAGGAAGCTACTTTGGACAACAGAAAGGTACAGCTGGTAAGAATAAACAGTAATTGTTTGTTCCGTACTTTTATTCCGCTGCTTATTGTATCAGGCAGTGAATTAAAACTACACAGCGGTTGATGCTAACGTTAGAAAATGGACGTTAATGTCGCAGTTCGGCTGCAGTAGCTTGAAAGTTGATTTGCTGAAGTTACGTTAGATGTTGATGATGAGCTGTTAGCAAACATAACAATTAACGTTTGTTTATTTGCCTGATATTTGTTTACCATCCTAACCTATGTTGTAGACACTGGACCCATAGTTTATCTCCCAGGTTGAGTTTAATAATGAATGTGTTCAGCTAGTATCATTGTAGCACTGCCTGTATTTCTCTGCTCGTGTCTCTCAAACAGCGTTTGTTTGTCCTGTTTCTCTTAAAAGCTTGTTGTTAAACAATGCACCAGTCAGGATGGGGCAGACCCTGTGCATGTGCTCCCGCAGCTCCATCACCATTGATAATAAAAAATACTACTTTGTCCAGAAACTTGACGAAGGGTGAGTTTTAATTCCCACTTTTAAATATCCACCTTTAGGATGAAGTGTGGTGATATTTTATATTTATTTGTCAACAAATCCCATAAAAAGCAAAACCAATAATGAATTGATCCTGTCAGTGTATGGGGTCAAACCCTTATATATTAATATACTGATATATATTCTCGTATAAAAACATCAGAGCCTCACTGCTGTATCTCTCCTCATTACAGTTAACATGGACACTTTAGGTCATGTTGTCTCAATCTGACAAATATTGTCCTGCTGGACTGAACTGAAAATAATCCCCTCAAATGCACTATTTATTCCTCTATGATGAACATTACTTAAAAATGTTATATCCTGCTGTTATAGGAAATTATTTAGTCTGTTGAAAATATCTGTATATTTGTAACTCATTTTTAATGATTGTCATCTTCAATGTGAACGAATTGGCTTGGGGCTGAGAGCCACAGACAGACTGGGGAAATATGACAGTACTAAAAGATGTTGATATTGGTCTGCATTTATTGGCGACCACAACTATGGAATATCGCCATTCCAATTCACACTCATATGGTCCTGACAAACTGTAATATCTCTGTGCTCTTTTCAGTGGATTTAGTTATGTCGATTTGGTAGAGGGGGTAAAGGATGGGCGCTTCTACGCCCTGAAGAGGATCCTGTGCCATGACCGTGAAGGCCGTCAGGAGGCTCAGACAGAGGTGGAGATGCATCAGGCTTTTAATCACCCCAACATCTTGAGCCTGGTTGCACACAGTTTTGTTGATCGTGGAGGCAAGACTGA
Organism: Centropyge bicolor; assembly: GCA_037975185.1. Lineage (NCBI taxonomy): Eukaryota > Metazoa > Chordata > Actinopteri > Pomacanthidae > Centropyge > Centropyge bicolor. The sequence goes on from JBBMOC010000001.1 coordinate 5,499,039, forward strand.
GGCCTGGTTGCTTCTGCCTTATATTAGAGTAAGTTGACACAGCAGTTGGTATGTCCAGGACAACTTTGAGGGAAATGATCTGATTCTGATACTTTGGTGTGTTTGTGTGAACAGAAAGGCAGTCTGTGGTCTGTTCTGGAGAAACTCAGAGACAAGGGGAGCTTAATGCCTGAAAAACAGATTTTGCAAATCTTGCGTGGCATCTGTTCTGGACTCAAGGCCATTCATGAAAAAGGTTATGCACACAGGTAATCGGTCTCCACATATAACATTAATATTGATACTATGTGATCACTTAGCTCAGCTGTCATTGTATAGTTTTGTTTACTTTGAAGTCCAATTTATAGGATCTGTTTTCCCGATGTAGTGGACACTGGTCAGCAACACTGAGCCAGCACCAGCATCTCTACAGACTGGCATAGGTCTTTTCTCATATATATGTCAAGAACAGAAATACCTGATGATTTCAATACAATGTGTCTTCTATCATTTCACAGAGACCTGAAGCCCACAAATGTGCTTCTGGATGAGGATGACAGGCCAGTTCTGATGGACCTGGGCTCTATGAACCGTGCCAGGATTGAGGTAAGGGTGAATTTGTAGGAATTCACTGGTCACTTTATAAACATTGATACTATTGGCCGAACACCAAAGACCAGTTTAGTTGAATCAAAGCATGAAATCGGTCTCATCCCCACAGTGTGCAGTGCAGAGTACAGTGCTACCATCACTTTGTTTGTTTAATCTTTCAGTATTAAAAATGTTGATTAATGTTAAGTATTGCTGAATATTTGAGTATGGGATTTAATATCTGTCCACATAATTGTATTTTATGACAGAATCTTTGTAGAAAGTGGTCTTAAAATTAAAAGAAAGTGATACAAGCAAGTTGAGACACATAGTTGTCAACACTGGTGATGACTGATCACCAAATACTACAACATAACATTTAGTGACCACTCATCAAGTCCAGTGCAGATTATTGTAATGTGAGTGAGTACTCACTATATTTGACATTGTTTTAGAAAAAAGATCCAGATGTCTGCCTCTAGATGGCAGAATAACACTTATAATGTCAATGATCCACATATTCAAAATATCATAAGATAAGATATTCCTTTAATCGTCCCTGAGTGGGGAAATTCACACATTTTATATACTTTAAATGAGGAGAGCTAGAGAGATATTGATTAATTTCAAATAATACAGCTTTTATTTTTTTGAATGTGAATACCAATGTGAAATTACAATAGAGCATGTAACAAACAGAATGCTGTTTCCGGGGATTATTCTGAAAGCACAAAAATATCCATAGTTTTCTTCATTGTCAATAACTTGCTTTTTTGCTGCCTGGAGGAAGTTTCTTCAAAGCTTTCAACAATTTTTGTTGCTCTGGCTCACTTTTTCTCTTGGCTCATGGAGCACTTGTATGACTGTGTCATGATCGGCATTATGATTACAGCAGTAAGAGTGTGTCAAATGATGTTGTAGAATAAGTATTTACATGACATTTCAAGAGTGATAGGCCACATACTGGCAGACCATCACCTAAAATGTGTCATTTGTTGTTTTCAGCTGTCTGTTGTTCTTAAAGGCTTATTTGCTACATGTTAATCATTAAATGAATGATCCTTGCCTTTTGATGATTTTAATGAAACTGTTTATTTCAGGTTCGAGGAACCAGAGAAGCAATGACCATACAGGACTGGGCAGCCCAGCGGTGCACCATCTCCTACAGGGCTCCTGAACTCTTCAATGTCGAGAGCCACTGCATTATAGATGAGCGCACTGACATCTGGGTAAAACCTTGTGTTCTTCATCCTCTTACGCTTCTGTATTTTGCACATGTGTTGTTCTTAAGTTATATCAAAAAGTCTCTGAAAACAAGTGCTTGATCCTACACTGACCATTTCATCTTTTATGTCTTCCTTACTCCTCCAGTCACTTGGCTGTGTGCTTTATTGCATGATGATGTTGGAGGGGCCATATGACATGGTATTTCAGAAGGGAGACAGTGTTGCTCTGGCTGTCCAAAATCCAGTGGCCATCCCACAGTCTTGCAGGTCAGTCTTCAGAATGAAACATTGTCTTACAGTGTAACTTAAGGAAAGTTACTTTATGTTTCTGCCTTGTATAATGGTAGTGGTTGGGATGTTTAGGAAAAGAAAAAAATTATTCTGTTCCAAAGTAAGTAGGTGTAATGGATTTTAAAATTGCTACAAAACTAACTCCATTAAAATGTAGATTTTTAAAAAGTGCAGACCAAGATTTTCTTTCACTGGAATCTTACTTGCTTTTACTGATAGCTATTGTTAGCCTGCAGCTAAGTTAGAGGTTAGAGTAAGAGGTCACTGTTTGGTGTTTGTAGATGTATGTATGTATGAATTCAGGTCTGTCCTGGAAACCTCACGTTCTGTCGTTGTATTTTATGCAAATATCAAAAATTTTGTCCATAAGTTTGAAAGTCACTTATTAAGATTTGGTTAAGGCTTCAAACTCAAGTTGTGATTTAGTGTCTTGTGCCCAGTTACTCACAGGGCCTGCAGATGCTGCTGAGCTCCATAATGGTGTCAAATCCCCAGGAGAGACCAAACATCAACTGGGTTCTTGACCAGGTACAGGACCTGCAGAGTCGCAGCCCCAACACCCAAACCAACATGGTCTGATCTTGCACAGTGCACTGGATGTGGGACAGTTTTGCACATATAAATGAACATCTCTTATTTTCAGCTGAAAATATTTTTTATTTATTGACTTTAGTGTAAAAGCTTAAGGCCAGACTTTCACTCAGCTTGGGGAGTTTGGGAACCGTATCAGCCTTTGGTTTGAATGATCTGAACCAGCCTGCGAATGACAGTGGACTCTTGTAAACTCATAGACTAATTATGTGAAGAATCGGAAAGGCCTTAAATGTAATTTGACTCTGCAGTATGAGTATACACTATGTAAACTTATTCACTTTCTCAGAGTGTTGCGTGAGAAGATAGATACCACTCTCATGTCTGTGCGTTCAGTGTGAAGCTGTAGCCAGCAGTTTGTTAGCTTAACATGAAGACAGAGGAGGGGCAAAAAGTCTGGCTCTAATTGAAAGTAACAAAATCCACCTACAAGCGCGTCTAAAACTCTGTCTTGTTTGTTTAGTCTGTACAAGAAACAAAATGCAAAAATAGTCATTAGAGGTGCTGGTAGGTGGATTTTGTTACCTTTTGGCAGAGCCAGGCTCGGTGTGTCCTGCTGGTTGTGTCCTCAGCAAATGTATATTTTAAGCGTATTCCTTTAGAATACATGTTCCTTATAATAAGAAAAGGGATACGATAAAAATTTTGCCAATCTTTCCAGTGGATGAAAGCTACCTGAGTTTCACACATATCGATTACATTCCCTACCAAGGAGGATAATGGTCTACTTTGCTTTATTGATTTTTTTTTTTAATCTCGTTTCCTTAGTTTTGTGTGTGTGTAACATCTTGTGATTCCACATGTGTGCTGTAACCGCTTCGCCTTCAGCTTTTCTCCACACCTTCACTCGCACGGTTCGTCTCTGCTGGGGAAAAGTTGAGTGGCAGAGTGCTCCTCACGTGCAATGCTGCATTTGAACACACAGAGGTGCTCCACCATCACAGTTCCTTGATCCACATATTGACATCGTGATTAGCGGTGTTTCTGTCTGTGCAGTTGATAATGTGTGAGTGGACTCTTTGTGAAACACAGCAAAGAGCATTTGCTTGCACAAAAAGAAAAAAAATCTTCAAAAAGAAGAGGTCAGGTGTTACTGTTACATGCCTAAACAATAAGAAATGAACTTTTAATCAATTTAAGGGATGACTTGGAAATGTTGGAAATGTTATGTAACTGTAAGTCACAGACATTGTAATATCTGCTATACTTTAACCTTTCTTTACTTCACTTTTCTCTATATTGTGTTTTAAATTTTCCATTCCAGCCTTGCTTGTTTTAGACTCTGGGTTTCCTGTCATGTGTGAATGTGGTCTCACCCTTTTGTTCTCTCAGGGTTCACCCACATCTCAAAAGGTCTGACAGTAGAGTACAAGTAGAAGGCCCAAATGGTACCTTTTAAAAACTATTATTAAAATTATACTTTGGACGTTTAAGTTAAGATGAATGCTTTAGTGACTCTGTAATAATGTTATATTGAACCATATTAGAACTAAAAAAATTCTTTGACAGTTAATTTATACAGTTGTTCGAATGGTAATTGACATACTGTTTCAATCTATTATCTCTTTAATGCTTTAAGTTTGTAAAATGACTATGAATATTTGTGTGGTTGTTAATTAAGAATTAATACTGATATCAGGCCACTCGTAAAAGTAAGGAATATTTTAATTGTACAAGTAAATTTCACAGATGTTAAGAAGTAAGAGTGTGTCATTTGATTATGGAAAATTCTGTTTAAACTCTGTTTTATCTCATATTCACTGCACAGTAAAGGATAAATAAATATTAAATATGTAGCACTCTGTATACAATTTTTAATATAATCGTGAAATAAAACAGCATCCTATATTAAAAATGCAAGTACTGTTACCCATACTACTTCGTCAGCGAGCTTTTGGTTGAATTTGGTGGACATACTGAAGAACTTTAATGTACCACTGTCATAGGACTCCGTCTTCTAATACGTCAGTTAATGTCTGCCCTGCTGTCAGTGATGGAGGACGTATTCAAATTCCTTACTCGGCTAGAGGTAGTAATGCTGCAGTTGTGCATTTGTGCGATATGTAGGGAAAAACAGTGACTGTTCCTTAGTTGACTGAGAATTTCAATGCAGGACGTGATCAGACTGTCGGCAAGAACAGTCAGTTAAGTTACATTCAAAGGGATATAGGACTGCAGTGCTAAAACCCCTCATTGCAAAGATGATTGCACATTTGTGGGTTCAGTGGTGTGAAAAATGTCGGGGGGACTTCACCATCTTTTCAACAAGTGGGGGAGTCTCTTCCAGGATGGCCATACCTTCATCTATAGGGCACGAGGGGTCACTAAATGGTTTAATGAGTATGAAAATGATGTGAATCAAATGCTATGACCTTCACTTATGGGAGTTTTTGGACAGGTATGCTCGATGGCGCTCTCTACCACCATCGTAACAATTGCAGACAAACACAACATTTACCTGACAGTACTGCTAGGCACTGGTGGTGATTCTCTTCACCTGTTTGTGTGTGTGTTTGTGTGTGTATTGGTACACACATGCTTGGAAACAAATATTAAACTGCTCATGTAGCGGGATTTGCAACCCTTATGTCCACTCAGATCAGTGAGATGTCACACTTCACTGTTGTCCCAATTACTTACAAAGGCAATTTCTCAAACACAGACACGTTAGTACTTCTGCACTTAAGAGGACTCTCATTGACATAATTCGTTCCCCAACCCCTCACCCTAACCTTGATAATCACAACTAAAAATGTGACCCTAATCTAAACCTAGTTCTAACCAAAAAATTAAAACTAAGTCTGGACCCTAAAAAAACCCCCAGCCCCTTGAAGATCTGTTCGAAAGTGACGACCAGCCAAAGCATCCTCGAACTCAAATTGGTTCTCACAAAGATAGACGCACAAGTACACACACACACGTGAATGCCCAGTCATAAAGTATACATAACATACCACATATTTACAGTGCATATGCCCTTTCATACATAAACACCCTAAGGATGCATTACACTTGAATTAATGGTATCCCAGCTGATTTCCTCCTCGGGCCCACCTACAAACCCCAGACTCCCCTGGGACCGGGTTCAGGACGGAGCTGTGTTTATGGGTTCAGCATGTGCCCACACACACACACTCTGCCCCCGCCTTTTATATTCACCATCATCTGCCTGTGAAGGGCTGAAATGATGTCATGCAACACAAGCTCAAGGTCAACTCAGTGTTCGTCTACATTTTAGCACCTGTTTCATCTGCTTTTGCTTATTATTCAGTTAGCGGGATGCACCAGCGGTTTGGATCCTCTGTGCGTGTTTCATTTGTATCCCAACCACAGTCCTCAAACACAAACACACTTTAGCTCACACGCCATAAACCATCTGCAGGCTTTATTGATTTGGCAATGAATCAATTAGTGAATTATTTAATTAGCAAAGCATTATGGGTCAGCGCGGATCTGCTCCCACCCTGCAGTGTTCCTAGGTCTCTTTAAATCATTTTACACATATGTTTGGACCCCATGTGGGTGTGAGCATGTGATCTTATCTTTGCAAAATGACCATACAAAAGTTTTCTAAACAGAGTGAATTCAGATATGATTCCAGTGGGACCTTGTAAAGTCGGCCAGTAAAGTTACTGTTGTTACTCACCAGACGAGGGCTCCTATTTCTTTAAAGCTTTATGTGTGCAGACCCAGAACTTTTGCTGTCACTCAAGTCCAAATTAGTCTTGGCTGCAGCTGAAAGAGGGAGAAATATGGACATTACGTCTCCCCCATTGAGTGGATGAGTTATGACTTGCGTTCGTGATGGAGGCGTCCTTTCCATCCAGGAGCTTTCTTTGTGCTCATTAATTCATGGGAGTGTTTGGGTTAAAATGCATAATGAGTTCATTAAGGGGGATTGGCGTAATCAGGAAAGGTATTGCCTTAATTACTGGCTCAGGGCCAGACCAATCCGTTCTCCGTGATATCGGCAACCCACCCTGTCCACAGAGCTCGCTAATTTAATTAAGTGTACAAAATGCTACACCCTAACGTCGCCCTTGGGGGCAATTATGGCACTAGAGATTGAAAGATCTCCACCGGGGGTATTTTACTTACTGGCAGGAGATTGCCTGTGTCAGTTAGCTGATTGCATTGATTATATTGATTTGTAACAGCTTTTCGGGTAATTTCATCTGCAAAGGTGAGAGCAACACGTTGGCCCAGAGACTTTTTTATTTATTCTTTCTTTATTTAGACCCCGGACTCTTTTGCCAAGTGATTAGATGAAATGGAGCTCCACAATAAGTCTTTTAAAGTGGGAGTTGGGGAGGGGGGGATCGATAGTTTTTATTTGCCGTATAAGGTCAGTACAGGTTGGATGTTATGAATTCTTTTAAAGGCATCACAAGTGTTTCACCTAAAGTGAAAGTGCTGCACGGTTGTGCTGAAGCAGCTAAAAAGTGGCTTAAACAGGCAGCTCGGACAAGATCTTCAGCCCAAAGTGGACAGGTCTACTGTACCTGAATCAAACTAGCACATAGAGATGGATTCATTTGTTTCTGCTCTTAAATCTATACTGAATTTCACAGAGCTAGAGATACCTCATGTGTCTCCTACCAGCCTGAAGCCTGCAGTTTTTTGTATTAGTTGCCTAAATGTAACTTTGTAAATCTAAATGTTGGACTTGAACCAAACTTTATTCAGTTCAGCAAATTTGAAAAATAAATTTAGAATTCATTACTTCAGTCAATGCATTTCTAATGTTTGGCAATATTATTCACCTCCTCATGCCTTTCACCCAGATTACAATTTAACATGATAAGAGAAAAATAATTTCTGTCATTAAGTTGTATAATTCTCATGGAACAGATTTGTCTCAGTTATGCAGTTTGCATTTCCTTCTGAACAGAGCTCAACACACTGAAATTTAAGAAAACATGAGCAAATAAATCAGAATGAGAAACAGCTTTATTGACCAAATGTTTTTTACGTATACAAGGATTTTTGGCTCTATTCTGCTAAAGCGTTTCAATGAAGAACTATTAATACAGAAAACGTCATCACTTTGACAAGACGTAGGCAGCATTTGGTAAAATTTGCTGCAAATAAATCATGGCGACGCAAACTAAGAATGTTGAATGTGCAAATTAGAGTTAAGGACAGATCTCGATGCAGCTTTTTTTTTAAGCCTTTTTTTTTTTTTTTTTTTTTTCTCTAAATGCGATGTAAAGATGTTTTCCTCAATTCAGTCCAGGTCTCTGTGCCTCTGTAGGAACGCTGCTGAAATGGCAACTGTTCAGCCAATTAAAGAGAGAAATGTGACCCAGCAGATTAGTTTTAATTACAGGCCTATAACCTTTGCTAAGCATGGCAAAAGGCGAAAGGAGGCTAATAGTCTGATGAGCAGTTCATCAGCGCTGATTAAGAGGATGGGACGACAAGATAATCCAGAGGTGGCACGGTCATTAACAGCGACCAGAGAAGAGCAAATTAGCTGATTAAACATCTTCCCGCCCAGCCAATGCCAAGCAGGCAGAAGGGAGGGGCTTCGCAAAGATTGATGGGCGAGGAGGCGTGCAGGAAGTGTTTATGTGGCTTGCCAGAAGAGTTGTCACTGAATGAGTGAAGTGTCTTCATCAATTTGGAGCCATTACCATGTCAAAAGGAGAGGATGGTGCTTGAAGGAGGGGAACAGATTGGGGGAGGAGAGGAGAAGAAAGGCCATCTGCATACTACAAGCTTATTCATTTTCACACAAACACACACACTCACTCTCCTCTCTCCTCCAGCCCCTCCCCCCGCAGGCAGGCCGGTTTACCGTAAGGCTGTTTAATTTTCCTGAAATAGGGCTGTGACAGCTGTGTCATGCTGATGAGAAGAGTGGCAACCTGTCACATTTCATCTATCTCAGCTCTGATACTCCTGAGCCACCACCTCCTCCTCCTCCTCCTCTTCTTCTTCTTCCTCAGCCTTCACCTCCTCATGTCTGTTCACTGCTCCTTCTGAGATGTCAAACCTTTTCCTCAAGTAAACACAGCAGTCCCAGTCTGTTAAACTGGTGTGTGTGTGCAGGGGAGGGGCATTGATTGACGTCGGAAAAGGACAAAAGTAATAACTGGGAGCTGTTTTTTATTTCACCTGCATTGATTGTTATAGGTCTCTTTATCATCTGACCCGGCTCAATTATGCCAATTGGATAGCGCAGTGACACTGCGAGGTTGCGGGGACAGTAAAATGAAACACAGAAAGTGAGAGGGGGGGATTAAAGTATGTGCATGCGTGTGCGTGCATGTTGGAGAAAGGTGGAGTAAAGATGAAGTAGATGAGAGTAGAAATGGCTCAGTGGTGGAATATGCATCACTTAGGATGTATTGCTCTGCTGAGAGAAGGACAACGATTTAAATGTTAGTGATGTCATTTCCACCTGTCAGTCATGTCAGGGTGCGATAAATGTGGAGCCATTACATAAATGAGATGTTGACGTGAACCTCTGTATGCATGCATGCAGACACACACTGGTATCTCTTTAGTTGTATGTAAATAGAATGCGAATCTAGAAAATGGCCTGAATCCATCGTGTTGGCTATTGCAAGAAAGAAGGTTTTTTTGTTTTTTGTCAAATTGATTGGGTTTGCCTACATTGCTCAACTTAATGTTTTGAGTTGAGGTAGATACTCGTACACTTCTGCATTGTGCAATCAGATCTGTGGATATTTTTTTTAATTGCCGAAGATCTTTTCTTTTCTTTCTAATTTCCTACATTTTCTGAGGTACCTTCCTGAAGTAGTTGTGATATCTATTGTGTTCATTGGATGGGAGCAGGGAGACTAGAGCAGATGCAATTTAACCCAATATGCCTTCAAATCAGGATTATGATATTTGCATGTGGACAAAAACAAAGTCTTTTAATATGTTGTCCTACCTAAGAGGTATTTTCACTGGTACACATACCACTCCTCCTGCCACCTGCTGCTGTTTGATCTATGATATGCTGATAGAGATTAAACATAATACCTGCTGCCGGCACTCCAAAAGTGTTTTTCCTTGCACTTGATACTCTGGCAAGATGACCCACACTGGCAAGAGCTAATGCAGTTCACCCGCTTTGTAGGCTGAAATTACTTGTGTCAGTTATCGCATAGAGAGAAAGAGCGAGTTTTTCGAGGGCAGTGGACGACTGCAGTGCACAATGTTGTAGTTGTACTGCACTGTAGTATATGGGTGAAATTAATGATCTGCCTTTTTGTTCATGTTTTCTTGCCTCTGTTCAGTTCTTTAAACGTTTGCAGCAAATCAGCCTGCTCAGAAAATCGAAAAACATATAACTTAATAATTAGAGGATATGAAAAAATTTTAAAAATGAAAAAATTGAATAATAAATAACAACTATAAAAATGTCTCAGAAGCACAACCCAAACCAAAAAAAATCAGTCCTGTACAATCATCCTATTCCCCTCTTTATTCTAAACCATGTAACCTTTGCAATAATATAAGTAGTGAAATACATTGAAGTAAAACAGCACCAGTCCTCATCTGATCATCAACATCTACACAGTCATGATTTGTAAGAAAGGCGTCTGTAGCTTATAAAAATCCTCAGTTTAACGAGTTAGTTGTTCTAATGCCAAACTGTATCTCCTTAATCTACAGTTTTAGCTACAGTTAGGCCTTTTAATATCCTTCCATTTAAAGAAATTGCCTGATGTAACAGACAGAAATTATACATTAATTAGTATTTCATTTGCATTTCCTTCTTCATCTTTATTTCTATGTATATAATGTATGTGAGAAACCTGATTTAGCTTAATAAGAACAACACTTGATTTTAATTTGTGAATTTAAAAAATCTCTTTCTGAGCTCCTGACACTTCCATATGCAATGATTTTTTTTATTCAGTTGTCAGTAATATTTAAAGAGTGTTATTTAACACTTAAGTGTAATGTAAGTTAGTTAATGTAAGTAAGATGTTTTGTTCAGATAGATAAGTTAAGATAATTCCTTAGGACCCGTTAAAACCTTTATAGCGTGATAATGATAAACACACTAAATATCGACCTTTTTACTGATGGATTTCTCTCTGTATCAGAGCTGAACATCAGTGACGTGTGTGTAAAAAGAACAGAATATGTGTTCATGTGTTCATAAGATAAAAGCTGTGGGCCCAGATTTGCAAGATCACAATTTAGCTTACAAAATAAAATGTGTGTTTGAAACAGTTAAAACTGGATTTCTTTTTCTGATTTCTTCTTCTACCTGTGTCGACATGCAGGCATGAAAGTTTATGTGTAACCTTCACAAACAGTGGATGGAGCCGCTGTGACTACGCCTCAGCCCGGAACTGTATTAATGATGCCAGCCGCTTTGATGCTGTCATCCAGAATGATTACCCTGCTCTTAACCCACGTTTGAACCCAGCATGCCACACAAAAGCCAGCTGTGAGCCTTCGTACCAATGCAAACACATTAATGCCACTTTATTCATTGTCATTACTTCTCAAGTGGAGGAAGGACGCATTTATTTTGAGTCAGCGTTATGATCGTGTGTCACTCACAGTGAAAACAGGCCGGATTAGAAAAGGTCAACAGCTCGGTGAAGGCATACACTGTTGAAGAGGGAAAAGCATCATGATCATATGTTGATTAGCCCAACTGCCCTGGAAAAGTAAATATAGTTTGAACAACAACAAATTAAGATAAATCAAGGTGTGAAGAGTTTTCACAGTTCCTGTTTTTATTAGAAATTAAATGGATATATCTGCTGCTCCGTGGCCAAAGTTTGTAAGTGAAGGATTGTCACACTGCTGTATTCTCACACAGTATCTGACTATATTTATGCTTTATGATTTATGTAGACATATTTATGTAAACTTAACATACACAAATATAAGAGTCCACAGCCACGCTGGCAACTCTACGAGGCTGCGAAATCTCACGTCAGTCTTTTAACTTATTCACAATGACAACGGCTAGCCACCCATGTTTAGGAGGTATAATTTTTATTATAATCATTTTAGTGATTGACTCAATGAGGGATCAAAATTCGCTGCAGTTTATCCTCTTGAGGAACATAAACGTGTGTAGAACTTTTCAGCAGTGATCGAGATATTTTGCTGGAATGTCAACCTCATGGTAGTGCTGCAGGAAAAGTCAGGGGATCACCAAAATCTGCAGACTTCATTAACTGGGGATCATGAATGTCTGAACAAAATTGGCAATTCATCCAGTGTCTGTTGAGATATTTCAGTTTGGACCAAAGTGGTGGACAGATTGATCATCATGATAGTAAATGATAGTAAATACAGAAAATCCCCAAATCCCTGATTGTAATGATTTCAATGCAAGTGTGTTCAATTAAGCATAGTGTGATGTCATAAATTAGTAATTTAATTTAAATCAGTAATTTAGGATCTAAGCAGTTCATAAATATTTTTGTAACCTAAGTAAATGACTTTAAGGATTGAGATATGAACCCCTGTCAAAACAGAAAACTGTTTCCATGTGTCACTTTGCAGTTTGCAGGGCTGGGATGGGAGATGCAGGCGGCAGGGGGGAGGCTGGGTTGGAAGGTCAGTGTCTCTCCTGCCAGAGGAGGGGAGGCAGTCTGTGTAGGTGGAGGGGGGATTTAATTAGAGCGAGTGCCTGCATCCCCCTCTGCTCTCCTGCTCCGTGCTGCTCGCTGCCAAGGGTTAACTGGCCTGATAAATGGGATCAGTCACACTCGCACACACACAAACACCTGTGTTGTAGAAAGGGAATGACTAAGACCTGTACGATACTAACGTAGTAGGTGAAGATACAGATCTTGAAATAACACACACTGTTCTGATACGCAGCATTTAGACAAACACACTGTGACATCAGGTTTTGCAGAGGTCTTATTCTCGAGTTGGCCCAAACAATCGCATGTTGAGTGTTGGATTGGTCGTCTGGCATCGTGACATCGAAAGGCTGCTTATGAATTTGAAACTACAATCAAGCCAGATTTAAGATGATGTACCTGAGTCTGTTTCACAAACACACTCACCTTCTAATGTTACTCATGCATGATCAGTATGACTTAAGGATGCATGATAATATCGGTACATCATCAATATCTGCAGTGTTTGTGATGATTGCTCAGTGTTAGTCATGCGAGGAGAAGCCAAATTGTATTTCCTTCTACAAACTTAACTGCCCATCCTAAGAGCTGTCATCTCGATCACCATGATGAATTTGTGCAGAATGAAAAAATACCAGTGCCAGCAAAAAAAAAAACTGGTCCACAGTAGTTTTCTTATTTTTGACAGAGAATGTGTACGTTTTGAAAAGCCTTGTATTTTATGTCAGTGGGCATCACGATCAGAGTTGGCATAATAATATGTTCCAGCACAGAAGAGACTTAGTGTTCTTTATTGGTATCATCCGAAATTAGTTGGATAATATCAGCATATGAGATATTGGCAAAAATCCAGTACCATGCATCCCTATCACTGGAACATTGGTAGATGGCAAACATCTGTTTATCCAGTTTGTATCCATGCTGTGGAATGACTATACTTATAGAAGTGTTGGTCGGTAGCTTCACCTCCACACTGAACTATATCACTACACATCACTGTATACCTACCACCTGAGGATAACTTTTCCAGTAGTGCCACAATGAAGTAAACGTTTTTGATTTGTAGCAAAATATCTCAAGTATTGAACAGATTTTTATGAAATTTTGAACAGAGATTCGTGGTCCCCAGTGGATGAATTGTATTTTTATTACTATTTTGGTGATTCAATAACATTAATCTAGTGCCATTATCAGGTCATAACTATTCTCCAGTAGTCTCTTAGTTTATGACCAAATACCTGCTAAACATTCTTGTCAGCCTCAGTTTTACGTTGAGTTTAGTGCTAATTAACTCGTTAAACTAAGATGGTGAATGTGGTAAACATTACAACAGCTTAAGATGAGCATGTTAACCTTGTCTTTGTAACCTCTGGTTTATCAAGCATTCTAAGGCATTGATCAAATGTATGCAAAGTTCTTATATGAATTCTTCATCAATGACATCTTATTTAAATGATTTCACCTGAAAGTAGTTTGTTTGTCTCTGTCACTGTGAATACCAGCGTGTCCAAAAGAGAGATGAGAAAATTGTCCTTCATCTGTCAAATTAGAGCCCAGGTGTCTTTCAGTTTGCTGACATGTATAAGGTCACTTCCTGCGAGTGTATCTCTGTGTGAACGCACCTCAGTGAGGGAAAGTATGTTGGGTGATACGCCACCGGTGCGTGTTTCTTTCATAAATCTTTTGTCTTAATCAAAGCGGAGGCCGTGTCCATTAATAACCCAGCGTGGTTGGCCTGATGACAGAACACAATGCACCTAATGGAACAATTTATTTCCATAATGCTGCATTGTCAGGGCAGCGCACAGCCTCAGGGAGGGGGGACAGACGAGAGCGCAGGAGAGGGAGCCGGTACGAGAAAACAGAGAGGACGGTGAAGGACGTTAAAGGCAATTTCTGTGAGTTTTAAAAACATTAGTTTGTATAACCATGCTAATATTTAGACTTGAGACTGTGGTTCACTGGTACAGATGTGTCCTAAGTTTTCTTTATATAAGATGATTAACACCCCATTGAACACTGCTGAATCATTAAGCGTTGCACAGGTAGAATTTAAGAAGTTTCAATATGGTCCTCTTGCAATCCTACATCCACATACAATTCTACAACACAGGTTCCAAAAATGAAGGGACACTGTAAAATGTTAAAAACAGAATCATTTGCAAACAAACTGTGTTTACCAGCACTGGATTTATGAAGTGTTCCTGAGCCCATGTATTAATGTCCTTTCTACAGTCATGTGTTTGACAAAGTGTTCAATCTCTCTCCATCCTCGCTTGTGAGTCTTTCCACGATGAACCTTTCATACCCAATCATGATCCTATCGCCTGTTACCAATGAACCTGTTTACCTGTGGAATGATCCAAACAGGTGGTTTTGGATAAGTCCACAACTTTCACAGTCTTTTGTTGCTCCTGTCCCGACTGGTTTGAAACGTGTTGCTGCCATCAAATTAAACATTTAAACAGTGTCCCAACTATTTTGGAATCATGGTTGCACATCACTGTAGCAAGGTGAACCAGTTAAACCACTGGCGTACTGAATAATTTTCAGCCAGTGTTAAGATGGTCTTTAATTGAACAACTCTGACTAATACAGTACATCGTTGTCCATGCCCTGCTTTGTGGTTAAGAGAACACCAAGTTAACTCAGAGGAGGAAACAGGAAAGAAATAGCGGTCTGCTGTGTTACAGGACAACATTTTCTTGAACCATCCATCCACCCCAACCTCCACCTTCTCCTGACCTTGTTGCTCTATATGAACAACACCTGACCTCCTCCTTTGCCTCTGATGGACAAGAGTCATAATTCATACAGCTGCTTGAGGACTTTGTCACTTGATCATGAGCAAATGTTGTTTTGGGGCATTTGTTGAAAGGGCTCATTCTGTCATTTACTGTGGGAGGACGCTCTCCTTTAACTACGTACTCTGGCATGGGCTTTGCTCTTGGATGTGACACAGTGGATGTCCTGAGTAGTGACTGAAGTTTTGTCTTGGGCACAGTGTGAGACAGAGCAGGAGACAAATCACTTGGTGACCGCTTCATCATCTCAGCTTGTCAGAACCTCTGACACAACGGCCGATTATTGAATTGCTAATTCATCAGTTAGTTCAATGGGAGCCAGTCCCCGCTTGGCACATGTGGAACATTTCCTGAAACTCAAAACGTCAGTGAACCAAGAGCAAACAGAATATCACAAACAACTCTAATCTCATAAAGATTATTTGAACAAAACCAAATGTCAATAAACATGAGATTTAGCTATATAAATATGGGAGGTGTAGAATTTTTTCTTTTTTCCTCAGAATCATTTTGAGACATGTGGAAAAAGGATGTAAACTTAATTTAAATAACACAAACACAAAAGTGCTTTAAAAAACAAAATCAACATATAGGAAAATTAAAACCACTATAAAAACAGGTTTGCAATTAGTATGGTGGGGTTTTTTTTGGAAATATAACAACACTACATGCAGAGCCTTTGTCTCTTTGCACTGTACCAAATAAGCACAGATTAGTTATTTGTGACGGGCTGACTAAAAATGATTTAGGCTGCCTTAAAGATTGAGCACATGTAGTTTATCGGGAGGAGGGGCAGCTTATTCAAACCAATTAGCACACTGACAGAGAGGTATGAGTTCCCTGACCTCTCCACCCTCGTAGCCATAAATAGAACAAATATAATGAAGGAGTGAAGAAAAGACAAGTGAATGAGGAAGAGACGATTGTATTTAAACCCCTTCATTGTTTCCTAAAAAGTCACCACTATGACGTATATTATGCCGTGAATTAAGTCTAAAATCTAAAATTAGATAGTTGTTTAGCAGGTTAGTTTAGTTTTAGGTTAGTTTGACTGAAAACTTGCAAGACTGTTAGGCGAAGTTATTAAAATCAAAAAGGCCGAACTTTAACTGTAAAATGTGCTAAGATGAAACTAAAGTATTTTGACTGTTTTGTCACTTCATCAGAGCTATGTTGACGAAGGAGCCGGACCGACCACACTTTGTCACACCTCTGACAACGTTTTGATCAATCGAGAGCCATTAAAATACATCACAATGCTTTGATTTACTTCTGCCATAACTTCATAGATTGACAAATCCTAACAGCGCTCCATTAGTCTATTGACAAAGTTAAGAGACTGATCAATTCATTTAAATTTTAGGAATATTGACTGCGTCCTAACAGAAATTACCTGATGGGAGGCGGCACTACGAGCATTACCACCATGAGATTCATTTGCTTAAAAGATTAGCCTGATTGAATTTGTCTTCTAATCTGCATGGCCCGTCACACATAGCTCACAACAACAGACAAATCTTAAGATTTATTTTAGCGAAATGTAACTTCATTTCAACCCTTGAGTGCATGTGGAGTGGTGTGTATATGATGATGATCTGAAAGAAATATGTGGGTCAAGGTAGCAACTTATTCTTCTCTGCACTGCTTGTTTGTGCTCAAACTGAAATTTGAAGATGCTAACACGCTCACAACATGTGTGTGGGAATATTTTAGGTTACAGCTCTGGAAATGCATATGCATGACAGCTAACATGCATGAGCGTATTAATTTTTAGAATATAAAACTGACAGATGTAATAGGCTACATTTTCTATAGTTACATCTGCAACTTGTGTTGAAAATATTTCAGCACATTGAGGATATTTAAATTAAAAAGCCCAGCTGCTAACTCTCAAACAGGCCTTTATGTATGATTGTGCTGATTGCTGTCCTCAGAATCAGCACCTGTCACTTCTTTTTGAGTGTTTGTTTTTATCTTATCTTCTTGATAGCGGGTACGTATCAGCTCTGTGGACACGAGAGGACACAAATTCCCTTTCAACAAAACACTGAATCTACGGGATAAAAGACACCAGACAGTTTCAAAAAACAGTGTGAATTCTGTATAATTGGGAATGGGAATGTAAAGATAATATGCACCCTCACTCTCTACTGGATGTTGTTGCTATATTTTAATTGAACTTTTTAAAGTGAGGGAATACTATTTTCTGTTATTTCCTGCAGCATTCATTTGTTATGGCGAATTATGCTTAGAAGCTCCTCTGAGATGAGGGCACACCGTCACATCAGGATACCATACATATGTTTATCCTTCAATGTACTGGAACAGCCATAATCACACATTATTTTAAAAAGTAAAATGATATTTCACTAAGGGAAAGTAACAGGATCTTCAAAGTCCTCCTCTAAGGACCATGAATGTCTGTACTGTCTAATCCAGTAGTTGTTGAGATATTTCAGTCTGGACCAAAGTGGTGGACAGACTGACTTGCATTCTCAGAATTTTGCCACTTGCATGGCTAAGAAAAAGATTTTTTCAGCATTATTACTCGTTTGAAATCAGTTGTAGGCAATGCAGAATAATACAAATTGAGTAAAGGGCTCGCTGCACATCAAAAAAAAGTCTGTGGACCAGCTCTTTCATTGCTTGTCTGCTTGTCTGTCCTTCTGTCCTCAGTAACCTTTGGTTAGTGATAATGGGTAAATTGGGCAATAAGAACACATTACCTGAACGCTAATGGCAGTGGGTGATTTCCTCACGGTGGAAAACATGGCAGAACACATGCTATCATGAGCAATAAGCCTTATCCCCAAAGTAGCAATTAGATGTAGATTTAAATGTCATTTTAGAAAGCAAAGATGGCTCACAGGGGACTGAAAGACGATTGTATTTATAACGACCTTTACAGGTGAAACTGAGTTGATTTGCAGAAACGGAGAAACCGAGAGAGCAGCCAACTGGCGGAGATCTTCAAAGCACTTGATGGCTCTGAATGTCCTCATAAGTGGCTTGATAATGCATGGTGGAGAGGGATGGTGAGATAGCAGGGTGAAAGTAATGATGTGTTGTTGTGACTGATAAGGTGTATTTATCTGCTATCTTCCCATGTCTATGCACAATGGGGCCCTTGTATAGGTGATAGTAAAACACAGGGCTGTTAGATGGAAGGACCCATTAAATGGTCATAAAACTCACACTGGACTGGATTATGTTGAAAGGAAGCTTTTGTTTCCAGTGTGGAAAAAATAAACAGGTGAGCCGGGACAGAGATTGGAGAGCAGCATGGTTGGAATTCCCCAATTCAGAACTCTGAACTCTTATTTGTTCTGCCTCTGTTGTGGTTTATCAAATGTGGCGACTTTATTAAGCTGATTTTGATTAGCGAAGATCACGCCTGAAAGATGCAAGGGAGCTATTCAGATCAGGTAGACTGTCATTGGTTGAAGACCAAAGTGACACCTGTAATTCCAGCAATATGCATTCATTTAGGTATCTTTATATAATTTGATCACACAGTTAAAAGCATGCAATACCTGTAATATACTTAAGTACCCAGTGTGTTTGTCTTTTGAAGCTTCTTGCAGACAGATCATTCCTATATGAAGAGTTTCTAAACTATCTGATTCCATATTACATTCATATAATAAAAAGTGCACAATGCAAGTTTTAGTAGTATTTAATTTAGGTGTGCAGACTTGGTTTCGATTTTGTTGCCTTTCAAAACTGTCATAAATCACTGTTGGGAAAGGATTCACTTGTTTTTATTGTGCTTTTTTATATTGTAATTATGCTGTGAGAATACTACAGCTAAGGCTTGGTTAGGTTTTGGCACAAACAGGATGGTTAGGTTGTGGGAAGATTGTTTTTTGGGTTAGTGATTTGTTAAGGTTAGGGAACAACAGTGGGTCAGTTTCAGGGTGGTGTCAGCCATCACAACTTTGGCTTAATTTTGTGTTCACACCATGAATGGGAAGAAGAGAAAGTCTCCTTATAATTACAGTCTGAGCAATATGATGTGCAATGGAAGTCTGTTTGATGTTGGGCTCTGCTATTTTGGCAGCCTGGATTTACTTTTTATCATAATTTTGTTCATGATAAATACAACTACATAACATGTGTCAATAACATTAACTCTATGAAAAGCATTTTGTTCAATCTACATGCTAACATAAATATCTGTGTATGTCTTATTTTGGTTTTAGTATGAGTATGAACCTATTCTCATTGCTGTTCAAGTAGCTCTTCCTGGGAAGTAAACAAGCAATTTTACCAAGAGAAAATTCAACCAATTTCATGAATTCTAGGTTCAGCAAACAAGTGCATTTTCTCTCCACCTTCAGCTCCTGAAAGTGATGACATGCACCTGATTAGAGAGCAAGAGGAGTGGGAATGGGCCAGAAGAGCAAAAACAGACAAAAGGAGATTCACATTCAGTGGGCTAGATGTCGTATGGCAAAGCTCAATATTGGTTAATAAATGATGGGGACAAGGTACAGAGACGAGAAGTAGAAGTAAAACTCTAATAAATTACCTTTATCTCCTTAATGAGACAACATTAATTTTGGTCTCAAGGTCTGGCAGAAAGCAAGCTGATTTATAGTCCCCCTTTAACGTTGTGGGAATTAGTCTAATTACCAGGGGTATGGAGAGCTGATTTTCACTTCACAGAAAGCCCATTGTGCACCCGAATCATTTATCACAGCCGCCGTCCGGACGTCATACTCCAGGCCTGGTGGGAAAACCGGTGCCGGTCGACAGTGTCACAACAAACCTGAAGGAAGAGCAGATCCAGGAATGTGCACATGTGAACAAAAGCGTATCGTCGAGGCAGGTTGAATCTGGATTTATCATCACATCAGTGTGTCAGTGGCATTAAATCACGCGTATCTGTCATGGTCTGTTGCGTGGTGTTGGCATGTTTTTATATTGGACTGACAATCCGTAGAAGGTTTTTATTTACTTTTTTTTTCAGCTCCTAAACTTTCTCATCTATCCACAGTGTGAAAGCTCTTATCAGTAGGTTAAATAAATCAGTGAGGATCAGTGACCCAGTGGGAGTCAATATGTGACGCGGTCAGCACACAGAGAGCACCTGGATTAGCTCAGGACAGGGCATGCTGTCTCAGAGCTGTGGTAATGATTGAAAAATATGCCTGTAATTGCTGATAAGCTCTTTAATGTTTCAGTAAACTCCTGTTGGCCGCTAAGTTTACTGACGCATGACTCGTCGGTAAACTCTGGCTTTGTAGTGCGACGTCAAGGGCGGGCGGTCTCTTTGAACCAATTGTCTTCTCACGGTGTGAAGGGTGTGCGCTGCAGCCTGAGAGTCCTGCAACGGGTTCAAGGGGGCACGTGCATGTGAGGACATGAAGGAAGGAATAGGAGGCAATGAAAGTGCAGTTTAGTCAGATGTGACTCAGTGTTTAGAGGGCTTCCACCGAGATCACATAAACACCTGATGATCTACATCTTGGTTTTTGGCTCAGTTGCGAACACCTGTCAAAGCTGCTGAAGTGCCCATCAGCAACACAGTAAATCACTGTGATGCACTGTGGCTGACCCTGACCTCTGAGGTTTTTCTCATACAGATCTATAAAGGGTCACATTACTATCTCTGCTCTTCATAGGTGTGAATGAAAAGAAAGAGTGTTGTAGCTGTGTGATGCTGTCCTCAGTCACAACAGTGCTTTGAGCTGAATGCTAACATCTACACACTGACATGATCACAATGCTAACGTGCTGATGTTTTGCAGGTATAATGTTTACCAATCACCATCTTAGCTTAACCTGAGTCAAATCTCTCAAATGTGTCATTTTCTCCTCAAGTTTAATGAAGGACAGGTTATATTACACCAGCAAGGTGTACCTGGAGGTCACCAGGAGGCTTATTGCACCTTCACTGCTGAAAGGTGAACGACCTTATCTTAGACAGTAAATTGACAAAATTGCTTCTGACGAACTGGATTACCAACTATATAACTGGCCCCAAAATCATCGAGTTAACGACATGTCAGTTAAATTGCAGTTTGATTCGTGGGAATTTTTTTCAGGATTGGCAACACTGAAGTTCAGCATCAACCAAGACAAGATTTGCATGTTATCTAGTTGTCTGAAGGTCTCTATTTCAAAATCCAGTTTCAATTTCAATTCTTTTCCTTTTTGTTCTTGCCCTAACATTTAGTATTTCCTTAATAAAGTTGTATTCAATCAAATTTCCTCTCCTCCCCGAACATGAAATCTTTGCTAGAGCCCCCAAAATCAGACAAAAACAAAATCTCTTGCAGAGTAGTGTCCAACTATAAAAACTGATAAAGCAAGCAAACAAGCTGGAAAGTAAGAAAGTTGAATGAATAAATGATAAAAGAAAGCTGATTTTTGGATGATTATATGACAAACAATATGACATGCTCCCTGCATCTGTTTCATCATGCATCTGCATCAGTTTTTGATTTAAAGTTGGATACTATCCTGAAAGAGATCTTGTTTTTTGTCAGACCTAAATAGCACTTTTTTTTTTCTTTTTTACATTTAGAGCATTTGTAGGAATTTTGCTGTTTTGATTTTTAGAAATAAAATAAAATATTGGACCATCGTTTCTTATATGCACACATACAGCACCATTGGATCTCTGGAATTGGAGGCAGTTCCAGGCTCAGATTCAATTTCATTTGTGCACCTCTGTCAACAGGCCGGGTGACGGATTTACCCCTGGCCTGCCTATTTAAATCACTTTCAAATCATAAAAGCAAGGAAACGAGGCTCCGCAGGGGGGAGAGGTCGAGAGAAACAGGCAGAAAGCAACAGTGATTTCCCGGCAGCAAATTACCTCTGGACAGGCTGTAATCTGCCTGATAGAGAGATGAGGGTGAGAGACATAGAGCCACACTGGAGAAGGAGAGAGAGAGAGGGAGAGAGAGAGGTGGGCGGACCTGCAAGACCTCTCCAATTTTCTGGAGGTCAACAACACACACACACACACACACACACACACACACACACACACACTCCAGCCAATTACATATTATGAGTGGGGGTCTTGAAATGATTCTGTTTTATTCATATCTGCAGAATGGATTTCAATTTTCTGAGATACACGATTTAGAGCTTTTTTGGAGGGCGGAGTCTGGAGCTGAAGGTTGGATTAGACTCTGTGACATCTAAAACTGAGACATTTACACTGGCTGCTTGTGACTGAAGGTGTTGTGCTGATGAAGAACTTAGGAGGCCACTTAAACACTGATAAAACTCCTTTATTGAATGTCTTCAAGACCAAACAACCAGCTCTGGATTTGATACCCATTTCTAGAAAGAAAGATTTAATCATCATAATGGATATAGTTTGATATGACTGCGACTAACATTATTTTCATTATCAATAGATTTTATTATTTTCTCTATTAAGGTTAAAAATAAAATGCATTTCAAGTTCAAGCTCAAGGTAGCAACTTGATTTTTTTAATTTTGTCTGAACAACAAGCAAAAAGATATTCCCATCATTATCAATATTATTAGATTATTGTTAAATATTATTATCATATATTACAAACAGGAACATATTTATTATATTACATATTTGGGAAGCTGGAAACTTTGAATTTGTGCCATTTTTGTATTGAAAAAAAATGCCCAAGTGATGAATTGATTATCCAAATTGTTGCCAATTAATTTCACATGATCAGTTAATCAATCAGTTGTTCTAACTCTGTTGTTCAATGCACACCTGATGGACAGGGACCAGAGTGAAGTCATTGCAAAAGAAGACGTGCAGGGCCTGAGGGCAATAAGGTCAAGTTCTCTGCTTTTTTCAGTTTTATTTTTTTATATCCCGTTTCTTTAAACATAAACACAGTTTTTAAAGGCTCCCGGGATTACAGCAGTTTTATACTCAGTGTATAAAATTTGGATTAGTTGCAAACAAGCAAATGATGAGAAAATGCAAGATTTATTATTTCCCCACCAGAATTAGAAAAAAGCCTTTGAAACAGCATTTATACATTTGTGAGATTTTAAAAAGTAGAGAAATATAGGACTAAACATTTTACTAAACAAACAATATTCGAAAAAATATTGATAGATAAATATAGATTAAAAAGGCTTTTATTGTGGAGGATTGTGGGGATGGGGCCTTGACTCTCAGCATAAGATGTTTTCTAAAACAAAATTCCTGTAAATCTGTGGCCAAAAAAGTTCACTCTTGTCTTTCACATAAAGTTTAAACCTGGATGCATCATCACATTTATTTGCTTCAACTTACAGGTTCTCACTTTGAATAAAGGTTTCAGGTAAGAAGAAGTCTTAATTTATATTTTGGCAAAATGTGTCTGTAGACAAATGTATTATATTAAAGCCTGTTATTATTTTTACAATAGTTTTTTGGGGGGTCAGTTAAATAACAGGGAGTGGGTTTGACCACTTGCATTGTGTTCAGCTGATGCACCTTCGAGCCTTTTTTTTTTATTATTATTTTACTTCACCTCAATGAAGTTACAGCTTCTTCAGCCAAGTCATTACACTCTGATGCTGTTTGTGTGCAGCTCTTGGTCGTAAACTTTAATGGCATTGTTGTGGCCTTAGTATGAGAATGAAGCCATTAATATCAGTGATTTAAATACAAGAGTGGACACATTTTTTAACAACATCACCTAATCAGATAATAACCTTAAAACAGCTGAAAAACAGCCAGTATTTGGTGCAAAGGTGTGGAGGATGATGAGGAGCTGGCAGTGACACTGAAAACACAATAATCTTCTAATGTACCTCCTCGCTTTGATGCAGTTGGAGGTGTTTGCAGGCGGGACAGGGGTTGGACATTACCTCACTCTGAATGCTTTCCGGGGGGAGAAACGAGCGAGTAATTAGCTGATTAGAGGCCCGTCAGAGCCGCTCAGCCTGCAGCCAATCCCAGCTCACACCCGGCCTGTGCAGGGGTGGAGGAGGGCTGATGGAAGGACGCACACACCTCTGTTGTGAAGTTGGTGGACGCAATGTTACAGAGGGACAGTTCAAGGGAGCAGGTGGAGACATCGGTAATTTAGAGTCTGTCTGAAGGTTTTTATAAGGCTGCTGCTGTGTTAATGCGTGTTTCTAAATAGCAGACGTTCAATCAGTGCAGCCCGAACTTTCCTGAACAGATAAGGAGAGTATGTGTGTGTGAGCTGTGTGCGCCCTGACGCACGCTGGCACAGGTGGCACAGGTGAGCACAGGTGCGCACCGGCCGGGCTCCACGCGCCTCTTTCTGTCACACTTGCGGAAGCCGTCATGGAGAAATCCAGAAACTTCAGGATCGACGCTCTGCTGGCTGATGAGACCAACCGGGCGAGCAGAGACCTCTCCCCGGGTCTGAGCAGCGACAGCCCGGCGGGCAGCCCGCTCTCCTGCCGCCGCGCGGACACCCCATCCCCGCGGGGCGCGCAGCTCCAGACCGGACTAGTCCCCAAGCCGGGCATCCTCAACCTCCCGCACCCAGGACTCGCCTCGATCCCCGGCATGTACCCCGCGCCCGTGTACCCTCTATCGGCGTTGGGAGGCCAGCACCCCGCCTTCGCCTATAGCGGCTTCACGCAGCTGAGCCAGGCCTACCCGGAGCACCTGAAGGCGGCGGCCATGGCCGGCTCTCTACCCCTGGAGCACTGGATCAGAGCCGGGATCATGATGCCCCGACTGCCGGACTACACCTGTGAGTATCAGATCGTATTATACGGTGCAAAATACACTAAGACAGACAAAATGCAAAATGGTTGTTTTTACTTCTTCAAGGACAAAGTGAAGTGTCAGTTACTGTGAGCAGCTTCCTGTTATCAGTTTTTACAGGACTGAATCAGGTTGTTTGACTTGTGAAGAACCGCTCAGGTGTCATAAAGTCATTGACTGTCAAATAAAACTGAGACAAGTTTGGACTAAACTCAACTGATGTTCTCTTTCTATTATCATTATTATTATTATAATTATTATTATTATTATTATTGTTATTGTAGTAGCAATAGTATTATATGCAATATATACTATACTATAATTGCTAATCAGACCATATAAATAAATGTTAGTTGTTCAGTCTTTGTTTGTTTGGGTTTTTTTTTTTTTTGCTTATTTATTCTTTGTTATATTATTTAAATTTTCTAAAAAATCAAACTTATTCAATGGATTTAATATTAAAATTATATAGAACCAGTTATGCTACAGATGATTTCTAGGGTTTTTAAATAAAAAATTATAATATAATTTCAATTTTGTCCAGATAGTTTTCTTTATTCAAGCTGAAAAAGCCTAAATTAATTACACAGTATAATTATTATCATTTACATCCAGTTTTTGAGAGCAACATTTCCCAGTCTTGCTTTGTGTAATAGCTTATTTAAGGTTGGATATCCTCATATATTTTGTGTTAACAGCAGCCGCACATTGTCTCATTCAGCTCGCTGGCCTTGTTTTATTGTTTATCTGTGAGTCATATTTTAATTTTGGCCCATTTATTCCTCTATAAACGCCAACCGGATGAAAATTGTCTTTGTGTGATGAAGAAACTATAAACAAACACCTAAAACGTTCTGTAGTTCATCAATAAAATCCCAAAAGCCTTCATTGAATTTTCATTAAGTTAATGGCATGCCTGTGTTTTTATGGCCCCTGCGCCCGCTTCTGCCATGTCCTCCAGTCAACAATAAACTGGAGGAAAGCTATTATAGTTAATGATGGCCGGAGAGTGCAGCCATATGTGAGCCTGTTCCCACCCACAACATTACAGTGAACTTCCTATGTCCTTGGTATTAAAGAAATAAGGCAAGTGACAGCAACTGGACTTGAATCTTCTCTAAAGGCCAAATATTTCAAAATGAGTTCAATTTTTTATTCAATTATTCAGCAATGTGTGTTAAACAAAAACTCCACTAAAAACAAAGTGATGCTCTATAAGCTGATGTCAACTAAGAAACAAGTTGTCATAAAAGAATTGGAAATGTGACATATCCAC
The DNA here is from genome assembly GCA_037975185.1 of Centropyge bicolor. Lineage (NCBI taxonomy): Eukaryota > Metazoa > Chordata > Actinopteri > Pomacanthidae > Centropyge > Centropyge bicolor. The sequence continues at coordinate 5,525,069 of JBBMOC010000001.1, forward strand.
ATTCGTGAAGCTGATGACTGATGCTCTCCCTCCTCCAGCGGGCCCTCAGTCCGGACTGTTGGGGAAGTGCCGGAGGCCCCGCACCGCCTTCACCAGTCAGCAGCTGCTGGAGCTGGAGAACCAGTTCAAACTCAACAAGTACCTGTCCAGACCCAAGCGCTTCGAAGTGGCCACCTCGCTCATGCTGACTGAAACACAGGTAAGAGTCCACCTCACATGTCAACAGGTTCAGCTGAAGAGAAAGTTCACTAAACACAAGACATAATGTTTTTGTTCATTCAGCCACACTCATCCAATGGGGTAACTCATTTTAACAGACTTCTAATTCAGTACCGAAGAGTATGCACATTTCTGTATGCAACAGACATATAATTTATTAGTTTTATTAATTATTCTTTATTTAAGAAGAAAAGCCTAACTGATATCAGCAGTGAGATTTAAAGCAGCAAATATAAGACAATGAGACAAAGAAGACAAAATATGGCTCAAAATGAGAATTAAACAGTAATATGATGATGAAATTATGAATAATATTTAAAATTATGAAAATGATCCTAAAAAACACGCATAATAAAACAACCCATCGTGGAAATGAATACAAATAGTCCATTAGAGTCTGCATTAAAAGTTAAATTCAAATCATTGTGGGAAAATTGCATCTGGTTAAAAACTGATTAATTGCTCAAGAAGTCCTGACTGACATGTGCTATAATATTACCAGATGCACAGATTTAACAAAGATGAGTTGATGTATCATTTGAACTAAAGTTCTGCAGAGGTGCACGTTGTGTCTCATGTCTCCATTTCATCACTGTGGTGATATTCAACCATCTGTGACTGTTTCAAGCATCTGTGAGATTTAAATTATATTGTGTGACTTCATTGTATATTCCTTCATAATTCTGTTAATGATGAATTAGAATTATGCTATATTCAACCATGAATAGTGATGTAATTTCAAGTTCTTTCAAGCCGACATCACGAACCAGAGAATTCAGATTTTTTCAATTGTGTATTGTTTAAAGGTTATTGGCACAAACAGACACAGAAGGAAGAACAAATACTTAATAATTAATAAAAACTAATTACCAATTTTTTTGAATTATGTACGAGGTTTTGCAGTTTTGCTTGAATCTGATTTTACTCAAGAAAGTGAGCCATTTGCTCTTTACTGTCAAAAGTGAATATGAAAGTTTTCAGCTTTTTTTTTTTAATTTACCATTTATTATTAAAGATTTGTTGAATATATTCATATAATTTTAGAGGGTTTAACAATCAGAACAGCTTCTGAAAAACTGGAGGGAAAAAGGCTGAAACCTCAGAGAGCAACCGAGGAGGGATCTTTCCTCCAGAATACATGGAGAAAAAATATTTAAAAAAATCAAAAGTTATTGATTGCAAATGATAGATGTAATAACAAAAACATATGTATTTAAATCTGTTCAGATAAACCCTGGACTATATTCCCTAAAAGTGATCATCATTTTCTTTGCTCTGTCATCTCTCGACAGGTCAAGATCTGGTTCCAGAATCGGAGGATGAAGTGGAAACGCAGCAGGAAGGCGAAGGAGCAGGCCACTGCCTCGGCCCAGTCCGAGGCACAGCGACTACGCAGCGGAGGAAAAACTACCTCTGACAAATCTGACGAGGGCAGACGAGCTGTGAATCCAGACGGCAGAGGGATAGATCTGGATTTGGAGGACAGAGAAGAGGATGAAGAGGAGGAGGAGGAAGAGGAGGAGGAGGAAGAGGAGGAGGCCCAGCATGGTTTTCCTGTTGCTTTGGGTAACAGTGTTGGGATGCCACGGTCCACGGACTTCTTGCAGCGTAGCACCGACGTTGGCTACAATCCCCACAGCCCTTTTTCTGATGATGAGCTGGAGGGGGTGCAAGTAGGAGGAGGTGACAGGAAGATCGGAGCAGGACTGTGAAAACAACCCCAGAGACATTAGAAACATTCCTCTGGGACAGATCTTTGTTTGTGGTCACTACAGAAGACAAATTCCAAACCTAAAGATCTTTGTCTCATCTGCTTTGTGAACGTGTTCCAATCAGGACATTTGTTGGAATCACTAATTATTCACACAGCTACCAACCACACAGGATTATGACACAAATATGCTGTATAATATCTGTGAATAACATCGCCTCTAAGAATTTTGTAGCATGTCAAAAAAAAGAAAAGGTGCTCATTTTCTCCTTCAAATTTAGCTGTTTTCATGAGTATCTGCCATTCACCTTCTGGTCACCTTGTCTTTGCTCCATCCGCTGACAGCTGCAGCTCAACCCAGTCAACACACACCACCACGTGAATGAAGGATGTGAAGTGAGACAGGCGGTGCGGTTCAGACAGCGTGAGAATGTACAGTCGGTGCAGCCTCCTCTGCATCACAAAGACAAAAAAAATGTCAAGGTTAAACAAGCTGAAGAAAACACTTTGCAGAACATCCCACGTATTCCATTTACTTTTGTGCATTTAATGTGTATAATGATGTTTTTTTGTTCTTGATGATGTTTATGAATTTGTTTTTGTCACTTACATGTAAATGAGCTTAATTTATTTGAATGATTGCAAAGGTGAATCACATGTATTTATCTGAAACTTGTTTGTGGTGTAATTGTGAAATAAAAAAACGACAGCAAAAAGGATGAATGTTCCTGATTAATTTGTCCCAACAAATGTTAATAAATACACAAATTAAATAGTAATAACAAAGGACAGCCTTTAAATCAATTAACTGTCCTCAAGGTCAAACTGATTTTTTTTTTTTTTTTTTGGAACAAGCTGAATGAGGTTGTCATGCTCTTCTTGAAATGATCAGAGACAAGTCCAAGAGTCCACACAGCAGGCTTGGATGCTAACATCTGCATCATGGCATGCTCACAACGACGATGATGTTGAGTAAGTATAACTTTTACCATATTCACCATCTTACTTTAGTGCTAAGATTTGCACAAGTAGCACTAAACACAAAGTACAGTTGAGGCTGATGAAAATGAATTTGTTTTGCAGGAGCCACAGACGAAGACATTCTTCTCAGATGGGATAACCAATGAGATTACAGATCACCCTGAAGTCGATCATGAATGTCTGTACCTCATTTCATGGATGGTTGTAGGGAAAATTCGCTCAGAATAACAAATGTCAACTTGATGGTGACACTATAGGACAACTCAGATTCACCTTATGGGGAGCAACAATGTCTGGACAAAATTTCATGGCAATCTATCCAGTGCTTGTTGAGATAGTTCTACGTGGACCAAAGTGTTGGATAGACCAAGACTGGTATCAAAAAGTCTGATTGTGATTTGTGATCAAAAGAAAGAAATGATACAAAGGCCAGTGTAAACCTCACTCATAGGAAAATGGTCCATGTTTTCATTAACAACACCATAGCAGAGAGAATATTTGTGTGTGTTTGCGATCTCCTTCAGCTGCTTCCTGTTCATCCACAGCCATTCAAGTTGCATCTGTGAGCAAAGCAGCAAAGCAAAAGCAATTCTCAGTTCACACAGTTTTAATTTATTACAAAAGCTCTCAGATATTAATTACTCGGTGGGGTTTACTGATAGCCAAATAATTAAGTTAATGAAGAGGAAGTAAAGCAATCAAAAGCCTGATGGTGATGTCACACAGGCCCATTTTAATTTCCAGGAGCAACAGCACGATGAGTGTGTGTAACTGCGGCGGGGCGTCTTTATTGGGCGGCCATGAAAGGGTTGTGATTAAAGAGCAGATTGGAGGACATGCAGCACGGTGTCATTTAGCCCCTTCGTAGGCCACAGTCACATGTTTATATAGTGATTAAATGCATTCTTAACTGGCTGGACAGACACTGTCCCCCTCCTGTGTTGCACATTTAAAGACATGTGGGAGTTTCAGCTGAGACTCCGAGACTCATGTACTCTGCCCAGAAACTCTATGACACTGATAAGAGTCCCAACATTATGATGTATGACATCTACAGTTTTTCCAGAAATGTTTTTCAAAAAATATCGTCAATAATCAGAAATGATGTCTGTATCACCAAATATCTATGAAGGAGTCTCTACAACAGAAGGAGGCTTAATCTCCAAATTTTATTCCGATGCATAGCTTCCATTGAAGCATTAAAAACTCAACTTACAGTAAGGAAGCAGAAACTATCACATTTCACAGGCTTATTATGAATGCAGCTTTGAGATTCCTTTACTGTGTGATTCTGATTGTCTCACAGACGTTAACTGTAGATGAATGGCCATCAAACCAAAACTAATAAGTCAATATACTTATCAAAAGTGTGTGAAAGTAGTTTGATGGCTTTCAGCAAATACATGTGCTATCGTTTGAAATTCACACACAATGAAGTTTATATGCAAATCATCCACCTACAATTATGATTATAAGTGTATCACTAAAATGTCTTTATGATTGGAATTTCTCTTTTTTCCCCCATGTAATCAATATCAAATGGTGGAGGAGCCGTTTAATATGAAGAAAAGGTAGAAACTTCTTTTAGTCAAATCAGTTTGACCTGTTGACCTGTTTGATCATTTGTAAAGCCCCAAATCACAAATTTTCCCACAATTTGTAGGACTTGTGACCTGAATAGAGACTTTTATTTTTTATCATATTTTATTGTATTTTTTTTATTTTAATAATTCTTACTGGTATCACCATAGCATTAATTTAGATTTTTTAAAAATTGATTGCAGTAATTTTTGGTGTAGGCTTTTGAATTTTGTGAACACTCAAATTTTTTGACACTAAAGAATCAATTATATGATAAGACCAAAACATCAACTTCCAAACACTGATTGTTAAATATTGTCATTATTTTTGATCATGTTGGGGACCATGTTTGGTAACTGCTGTCAAAAAAACATGCAATAAAGTCTCATAATAACAGTATGTAATAATAACAGTAACATAATAACAATTTGTGACAGTGCAGCTTTGACCAACCTGGTTAAGGCCTGTCTGAAGCTTCAGCATTAGATAACCAGATCTTCACTAAACTAACCATTTACATGCTAAACTTACAGGGCTTCGAAGGCGTTTTCGTTGAACTTTTTTGACTTGATTTAATGGAGGAGAATAAGGAAACGTAACAAGCCTGCAGAACGAACCTCTATCAAACTGCAGCTTTTAATTTGGCTGATGAAAAATCATGTGAATCAATAGGAGCTCATTTACTTGTGTGACTTGTCAGCTGCATGACAAATGCCATTTGGCCTGTTTTATGACCCAGGCCTCTGTGACACAGTACAAAAAATCACAGTTAATTGATAAGGCAGTGGAGGAATATATGGAGGTCATTGATTCTGTTTCTCTTCTAATTTAATCTGAATACACCAGTCATGTTGATTAAAAATTCCCCCTGTAAATTACAGTTACTGCTGATAATGCTGTCAGTTTTCCCTGGCAAAAGTGCTGACGGCCTTCCTGCCTCTGTCCCTGTTTTTAACCAATAATGCATAGTGAGCCTGTGTCTTTCTATAAAAATCTTTCACTGTCTATTGAATCACTCAAGTCACCCCTGAGATGTCAAACACGGAGCTGTTACCAGAAACTCCCATTTTCATAGTTAGACAAATAAATAGGCCTCTTTTTGCTTTGTTGCATTATAAATCAGGGGGCCCTTAAAATATTTACACCCTGTAGTTTAATCAATCAGCAAAACGTGGGGCTCATTACGTAAATATGAACAGATTGTGGGATCTTTTAATGTAATCACAAGTATTGGTGCAGGTTTCTGCAGGTCCTGTCCTGTCACTTAACTAATGGGTGAGTCAGGGAGAGACTGACGGGCCCCAATAAATTCACATCTGTCCGACTTAAAATGCTGTTCTGAAGCATGAAAAAGACACAGGGTTTTTTTTGCCAATAAAGTTTATTGAAAAGGGGTGGCTGATGGGCAATGTGTCCATGAGAGTCATTTATTGTGGCAGGAAATGTGGCCCATGTTACAGGTGTTTTATCAATTAGGCTCTAGGGGACATAGCGATATGGCCCATCTTGGTGTAACCTTCAGTTCTGCAGATCAGCAAAAAAGATTTAAGCTGCAAACAAAAGAAAACACCGATATTGTAGTTTTGTTGTAAGGGAAATCAGGGGGATTTGAAAAGGAAGAATGCACAAAACATAGCTTCAGTCTTCTGTTGTTTTTTTTTAAATAATTTTTTATCATGAGCTTTTTTTATAAGTGATAAATAAGAGCACCAAAAAGTTTGAGATGTTTAGACAATCTTTTTTTTAATGATAAAATATACACAAAAGTTGTAATTAGAACGATTAACAGCAAAAGTTTCGTTTAGTTTAAAAGATTACACTCTTGTTTGTTACATTTAAGTTTGCCCAATTAAGCTGCAGTTAAATGTGTGAAGAAACAATATGGATCTAGAATTTAAAACCATTTTATCGTTTCCAGAAACGTTGAGAGGACGAAACACGTGGACCAACAAGGCTCATGTCTGCCCTCTTGTGGCTAAATAAAAGAAGACACTTGACCTGAATTTACTCAGCAGAAGGAAGAGACGAGCAAAAGACGGACACACTGGATGCCTGTGCAAATAATACTGCAGTAATAAATAGATGATGATCTGTCCATATGTGTCCTCAAACATTTATTTATGCTATTTATGCATATTTTAGATTTTTGCTTTTCTGAAGCTTCCATAAATATAAATGACCAAAAACATCATTTGAGTAATCGACCCAAAAATAAGTATCTCCTACAAAAGACAAGTCCCGTTTTAAACATCGACAACTCAGTTTCAACTGATAACATCTAGAGTAATATTATTGTACAAGTATATGCTTTTCCTCTATCAAAATATAATTGGCATGTTCGAAATGTGCTCAATTAGAGATATTAAATTCTAATTATTTATTATTATCATTGTTATTTTATTAATTTTGTCATAAAACTTGTGATTATCCATAAGTTAATTGCGGATAATTTTATTTAGATTATAATTTAAAAAGAAAAATTCTTCTTCTTCTTCTTCTTCTTCTTCTTCTGCTACAACTAATTCTTCTTCTATGTATTATTATTGCTGTTGGTAATAGCTGACCTACATGGTTTAACCGGTACTTTCAGTACATTTTCTTCTTTATATAATATTAATAATAGTATTTTCTCTTTTTGCGGATGGAAATGCGCAATTTCTGCGCCGTGTGGCTCTTTAAAGGTGCGCTTGCGCGAGGAGGGCGTGCCGACGTCAGCCGGGCGGGTCTTTCTACTTTTGAAGCACATGATAAAAAAGTTTGTAGGTTTTGCCTCCTCAAACGTGCTCTGCTGGATTTTGCTAACTGCCTCAACTGAGCAGAAACCCATCTGACATCCAGACAGACTGACACTGAAACTGTGAACAACATGGCCTCCGCCGAGCTCGGTAAACAGTTTTTAATTTATTCATCATCATGATAAAGTTTGATTGTGCGACCACACATGATGCTAGCTCCGGCTAACATTAGCCGACGTGGCTGTATAGCTGTCTTTATTTCTCTTGTGTGTCCATAAAAATGAGTGAAATTGTTTGTTAACTGTGCTCTTTACTTGTCCTCGCAGCACTTCTGAGTGTGTCTGACAAAACTGGGCTGGTGGACTTCGCCAAAAGGCTGGTGGACGTGGGTCTGTCCCTGGTCGCCTCAGGTGGGACAGCTAAAGCCCTGCGTGGAGCTGGACTGGCTGTCAGGTGGGAACTGAAGAAGTCCTCACTTAAATACATCCAGTACACATGCTTGTATTGTGTCAGTGTATTATCTGTCTGTGGATGGTCTCCTCTAACCTGTCAGTGCCTCTCTGTGTGTGCCAGGGATGTGTCTGAGCTGACTGGACATCCAGAGATGCTGGGAGGCAGAGTGAAGACCCTGCATCCTGCTGTCCATGGAGGCATCCTGGCCAGGAAAAGCCCCACCGACACCGCAGACATGGAGAAGTTGGGCTACAGCCTGGTCCGGTGAGAGAAGCAACTGTCACTGACTCAGCAACTGAGAACACACAGAATTCCAAATTTGAAATGATGATATTTAGATTTATTTGCAATGGATTCAGAAATAATTTCTACAAAGCCCAGCTGAATCACAAGATCACTTCACAAGATTATATGGTCTGAGTTTTACTATTAGGAAGCACATGTAGTTGATTTTGCAGCTGGTTAATTGGAAAACTGCTGCTCCTGCTATAAGCTCATCGTGTGACTCTCATTTGTTTAGGACTTGAAGAATGTGATCAGGTCAGAGATGAGTTAAACCACACACTTGATTCAGATCTGATAGAGACAGAACCTTGTTCATTAGACATTGATTGCACACGTTTGATAGGACTTTTAGTATATTTGTGTTTTATTTTCTCCAAGTTAAAGGGGAACTGTAGTGCAACTGAGGTTTGTACAGGGAAGATATTTGTTATTGAGTTATTGAAAAACATCTCTATAAGAATTGTTAAGAAACTATATAGAAGACATAGATAACAATGTTGACATGTTGGATAAAGGCCAAAAAAGTGAGTGCAAAGTCTGTTATGATGACGCATTACTAAAGGTGATTGTGGCTGTGTAACTAGTAGTGCTGAAATGAGTTATCGATTATTTGGTTAGTTAATCAAAGGAATATTAACAATCAACTGCTTTGATATTATATTGATATTAATATTTGCTGTTTTTCTATGTTTATAAGACTGTAAGTTGAATATCTTTGGGTTCTGAACTGTTCGTTTGACAAAAGAAGCATTAGAAGAGGTGAAAAGATGTGCATTCTCACTCTTTTTAGATATTTTAGACAAAACAATGAATTGAAAAATGATTAATAGTTTCACTCATTAAAAAAATTATTGCACTAGTGACTAGATTGGACAGAGAATCCTGCAGTTTCCACCTAAAAAGCTCAAAGTAGAAGGAAATTGTAATACATTTTAGTAATTCTACACAGAGAATTGTTTCTCTAACAAAGGAGCTAGTGTTGTTTTTTTACACAACCTTCAGAAATTAACTGTGAAATTATTTAACTACGTAAATTTGTGCATGAGGATCCATGTGCGTGATGCCTCATGTGTCCTTTTTGATCTTTGTAATAGCCCAAATGGTGTCATATTTACCACTTTTTTCAAAAGTAAGTTTACCAAATTTTTAAGGTAAAACAAGTCCCCATGAACACATGCATGAAAATTAGATTTTTTTTTAAACTCTTTGAATGTTGGGCCAAAAAGGTCACAGTACTTTTTGCACACTTGTGTAGCATGATACAAATTAGAAGATTAGGTAGTATTGTCCCATCACATGAATGTATATAGTTGTGTTTTTTCAAGCAGATGATAATGATATTTATGAAGAGTCTGGCATTTATTCTGTTTGCTCTTTTTTTTAAAGAGTGGTGGTGTGTAACCTCTACCCATTTGTGAAGACTGTCTCTAATCCAAGTGTTACAGTGGAAGAAGCTGTGGAGCAAATAGATATTGGTGAGTTGTGCTGATAAGATTGTTCATGTAGTTTCAGAATGTCAGGCTAAATTTGATTAACTGTGCAAAATAATGCTACCTGAAGATAAATGTGTCACATTGCATTAAAAACTGTATTTGTATTGCACTAATATTATAAATGCTACGATTATTAGCTTGTGCATTAATAAAAGTGGGGTTTTTTTGTTTTTGTTCTTTTTGTCCTTCCAGGTGGCGTAACTCTGTTGAGGGCAGCAGCCAAGAATCACGCTCGGGTCACCATAGTGTGCGATCCTGCCGACTATTCGCTGGTTTCGAAGGAGATGGAGAGTTCAGGAGACAAAGACACAACCCTGGAAACACGCAGGACTCTGGCTCTCAAAGTAACATTAGACTTTCCTATATGAATTGTATATGATATTGTACAAGACGAACACACTAAAAAACAGTGCAAAATGTTGTGCACACTTTCTAGAGCACATTTATGACTAATTTTCTTCTTCAACAATGCTTAACTTTTAGTGTGACAAAGCAAGTCATCTGACTATATTAACTTTTGTTTTAGTTAATTACGATCATAATTAATAATAGTCAGCATTTTTTGACATTATTCAGAACAAATGAGTAATTGAGAAAATAATTGCCACAAAAATTATGCAAATATTTATTTGCAGCCCTATGTTACAATCATTTATCTTAAAATTATCTATAGCAACAATAACAAAGTTGTTATGAGACATTAAAGAAGGACCAGGACAGATCATTTCCTCATTTGCTCTGTTACAACCTTGAGCTGAAGATTTTAAGTTTCGAAGCATTTTAATTGTGTGTTTCTATCAGCCTTTCTTCTAGTCACTTACTTGAACATCTGTTAATCGGACATTGTCACCGTTCAGACTTGTCTTTTCTCAGTTGCAAGACTCACCGTTTAGAATGAGAGGTGAATCGTGCCTTTGGCTGTTTTAATGAATGAGCAAATGCTGGTTGCACAATAGTAACTGCATGCCATTAGATTCTTACAAAACATAAGATAAGGCCATGAGGTTTCTGAGGCAATCTTCACCTGATGTAATAATGTTGATTGTATTACTCAGTATAGGTAATCCTCCTTTATAGTAAACTGATTTAAGTCTGCTGCTGTGCTCACTTGTTGTTTGTCTTGCACTGACCCTCAGCTCCAAGCAAAGTCCAGTGTTGTTGTTTTTTATCACAGGTGTTGAAAGATGTGTTTAGGTTACAGAGCTTAACATCTGACAACCCGTGAACTTTCTTCTTGTAGTCGGACTGAACTGATCGTAGATCTATTAAAGCTCAAAAATTGAGTTGCTTTGCTTTAGGATGATACCGATGATGATAAATATTTGTCAAGTGATAAGTTGTTGCACCGTTTGAGATGAATGCATTGCAAATTTGTTTCACAGTGACATAAAGTTCTTGAGTTTTGTAAAAACTTTGAGGTTTATAAAGATTATGACTTTCAAACACTTCTCTTATCTGAGTGTATTTTATGTTCTTTTGTCCTCAGGCCTTCACACACACAGCACAATATGATGAGGCCATATCAGACTACTTCCGTGGACAGTACAGCCATGGGGTTTCCCAGCTGCCCCTGCGATATGGCATGAATCCTCACCAAGCACCTGCCCAACTCTACACCCTGCGTCCAGCCCTCCCCCTCAAAGGTAGATCCACATTATGTCACAAATGTCTCAAACAGGGTGAAACATTTAGCCTGGATCTGTAAAGGTAGCAAAGGTAACAAAATGCAACTGCCAGTACTTTAAGGTTAACCTGCCATGCACCTACCTAAAGCATAGCAGCAGTTCATCACATTAGCACCCATAATATAACATGATAATGTAAATAAATAACTTGTTAATAGAGAACTTCAGAGGTGCTGGTTGGTGGATTTTGATTGGGAAACACATTAGATACAAAGTACTTCTAGTTACAAGCTCACTACTTCTATTGGGCCACATGAGGCGTTTTTTGAAAGATGTTTTTTGAAAGATTTCCATAGAAATGCAAAAAACTACAAATAATTTATCCCTAAATGTCATTAATTTTGATTCCTTTTCCTGCCGCTGCCACCTCTCAGTGGTCAACGGTTCCCCTGGTTTTATCAACCTGTGTGACGCTCTGAACGCCTGGCAGCTGGTTAGAGAGTTAAAGAGCGCCCTCGGCATGGCCGCAGCCACCTCCTTCAAACATGTCAGCCCTGCTGGTAAGACCAAAGGAGACATGCAGACACACTGTCAAGTTAGAATAAAGTGTCTTCAGTGTGAGAATGATTTGTTTTCACCTTTCTTTTGAAGGAGCTGCAGTAGGAGTTCCTCTGACTGAGGAGGAAGCCAAAGTGTGCATGGTGCACGACATGCTGAAGGATCTCACCCCGCTGGCCACGGCCTACGCCAGGGCAAGAGGTCAGAAAGATTGAATTATATACTAGATATGCTGGAGTAAATTTCTGTTGTTTTTTTAAAAAATTGAATTGTATTAACATGTTTTACACCCCCAGGTTCAGACAGGATGTCTTCTTTTGGAGACTTCATTGCTTTGTCAGATGTGTGTGACGTCCCCACCGCCAAGATTATATCACGAGAGGTAAAGTTGTGTGTCAGAACAAATACAGATGAACTTTTTGCTGCAACATTGTTTATGCTTAACAGTGATTGAATTGGATTGCTCTCAGGTGTCAGATGGTATCATTGCTCCTGGTTATGATGAGGAGGCACTCAAGATCCTCTCCAAAAAGAAAAATGGCAACTACTGTGTGCTTCAGGTAAGGGATTTTTATCAATTGTAATTTTTGTATTTGAGCAGTTAAGTAAAATTTTTTGATTAATGATATGTTCTTTTATCCCAGATGGATCCCGATTATGAGCCTGATGAGGCTGAGGTGAGAGTGTTGTTTGGTCTTTATCTCAAGCAAAAGAGGAACGGAGGGCTCATCAATAAGGAATTCTTCAACAATGTTGTTTCCAAGGGCTCTGTGAGTACTTCTTTTCATATTGTACTTTAGACTCACCCTGCTTTGGTATTTAAAATAATTATTTCATTATTGAAGCAAACTTATCTGAAGTGTTTGATTGTTTCTGTGTCCACAAGCTCTCTGAGGAGGCTGTGCGTGACCTCATTGTGGCCACCATCGCTGTCAAGTACACGCAGTCCAACTCTGTCTGCTACGCTAAAGACGGACAGGTAAGAATAGGTGGATAAAAGGAGGAAAGAGAATCTGGATGAGCCCTAAGTGTTTTCCTAATGTTTTCTCATCTGTGTTTAAAAAGGTCATCGGTATTGGCGCGGGTCAGCAGTCTCGTATCCACTGCACTCGGCTGGCAGGTGACAAAGCTGATAACTGGTGGCTGAGACACAACCCTCGTGTCTTAAACATGAAGTTTCGCAGTGGTGTGAAGCGAGCAGAGATGGCCAACGCAATCGACCAATATGTGAGCGACACCATTGGAGAGGTAAGGGTGTAGCTGTGGACATAAGGATAGCCATTCAGTGTGTTTGCAATGTAGTCTGTCATCTGTGTATTTGCTGTTCTATGAGTGGTGGCTACCGCATTTTAATATGCATAGATATATACATGATGTCTTAGGAAATGTTATACACATCTTGCTGGGCATGTGAAATGCAAAGAAACAGGATATACTGACAACTGCCATCACTGGATGTTAGTCATTGTCTTTGCCTGAATATTTCTATGCAATACTCTGTGGTACAATGCATACAATTTTACAATAGTCAGTAAGCACCAACAGCAGATCATCTCTCAAGGGGATTATCAAATAGTGTAGTGTTGCTGAGCTACAGGAAGTTGGCCACATTAGACTTTACTTCATTTTGAATAGATGAGTAGAAATTGGCCATCAAGACAGTTCACCTGTCTTCTCTGTGATGTCTGATGTTCAATGTCATGTCTAATTACAAATTATGACAAATGAATGAAAAGTCCTGTATTGTGTGCATTTCGTGCTCAGGGCCCGGACTTAGCAGTTTGGAAGTCAATGTATGAAGAGGTGCCTGAGCCTCTGTCAGTGACTGAAAAGAAGAACTGGATCAGCTCCCTGCAGGCCGTGGCTGTCAGCTCTGACGCCTTCTTCCCCTTCAGAGACAACATAGATCGTGCCAAAAGGGTAAATATCACACATCTTTCACAAAAGCATGGGTTCATACTACAGAGACTAAATTGCATGGGAATGGCCTGCAGACACCTGCTGAAATCCTTTTGCACACACAAATGTCACTACTAGTTTGGAAACTATTAACTCTTAGTAGAGTAGTGTACTGACATGCTTTCCAACCATCTTTACTCATGTTTCTTTCCTCTGTGTGTCTGCAGAGTGGTGTTGCTTACATCGCAGCTCCAGCAGGCTCTGCTGCTGACGAGGTTGTGATTAATGCCTGTAATGAGCTGGGCATCACTCTGGTGCACACCAACCTGCGGCTCTTCCACCACTGAGCACAGTAACACTTTTTCCAGGTGTTCTTTAACTCCACTCACAGTTTAGCATTATTAAGGAGTCAAAATCTTTTTCTAACATTTCTGATACTCGAAACATTCCCATCCTCATTGTACTGAAGTGTAGAGGTCAAACAAATGCACTGTTTTGTAACACATTAATTGCATTCCTGACTTGTGATCCTAACATTAGAGATACAGTAACTGTTAATGATCAGTCTAGGTCATCACATATCACTGTGAAATAAACGGTTAATGACAGTTCAGAAGTATTTTGTCTGTTTTTATGCCTCCGCACCGGCGACATTAATGTGATATATAGGGAACACTTTGAGGTAATTTTTTTTCAAATTTGGCACAACTGATTAGAATTGATTAGATTTTGGTTGTCAAAGGTTGCAGTGACCTCACAAAATACTAATGCTAATTATGACAAAATTTCACACAAATGTCTAAAGGAGAAAATGATGAAGTCAACTTTACTGTGACATCATGAAAACATTTCTCACAGCCTCAGCAGTCTGCAGTCTGTTTATTTTTTAATGAGCTATGTGAACTTCATGATTCACGCAAACATCCAGTGATGGCAAACAGGGAAATTTTGTTCACTGTATTCTTCTCAAAAGCACCGCGTTAAGTTCGAGCAATGTTTTTCAACTGACTTCATATCACCAGCCAAACTAAGAGCAAGCAGAAAAAAACCGGACCGGAGCAGAGGCACTGACCGACGCGACGCGAGCCGTTTTCAGCTCTGTCTTATTAAATGGACCGCGTATGTTATGAGAGATGTGCAGAGACCAGAGACGTGTCTGTGTAGGGAGGGGCGGGCGCTGTGTGTGACTGGCCAATCACAGAGCGCGAAGACAGTCAGTTACACAATGAGGATTTCCCTTCAGCACGAGCACGGATATTGACGGATTTTACTTTTATCATAATCGTATTTGTCAAAAATGCTTTATCCGTAACGGATACTCGTCTGAAACGAGTATCCAGCTCATCCCTACTTTCAGAGATATTAAGCCTTCACATGCATGTGGACCAGTAAAAAACGCTGATGTATAGTATGTGTTTTTTTTTTTTAGGTGAATTTTTTGCACCATCCCAGATTTGCTTCATAATTTTTTATTGTAATGTCCTTGTTACTAATAACTGCTGTGCAAAATTCCAGGCCAATATCTCCACTACTTTCAGAGATATTAAGCCTTCACATGCATGTGAAAAAAAAAAAGATGTATATAGTATGTGATTTTTTTTTTTAGGTGAATTTTTTGCACCATCTCAGATTTGCTTCATAATTTTTTATTGTAATGTCCTTGTTACTAATAGCTGCTGTGCAAAATTCCAGGCCAATATCTCCACTACTTTCAGAGATATTAAGCCTTCACATGCATGTGGACCAGTAAAAAAAACGCTGATGTATAGTATGTGATTTTTTTTTTAGGTGAATTTTTTGCACCATCTCAGATTTGCTTCTTAATTTTTTATTTTAATGTCCTTGTTACTAATAGCTGCTGTGCAAAATGTCAGGCCAATATCTCCACTACTTTCAGAGATATTAAGCCTTCACATGCATGTGGACCAGTAAAAAACGCTGATGTATAGCATGTGATTTTTTTTTTTTTAGGTGAATTTTTTTACTCCTTTATTCCATTTACTAAAGATATATAGTAGATGAAATAAAGGAGATCAGTATCAGATAAAGAGCCTTTTAATACCCTTTGTCTGATCTGTTTAGTCTTTTTTGTTTGTTTAGTTTTCAGACATATTGAGAGCAAACTAATAAGTCTTCTGCAAGCACTTTTGTATATAAGGCAAAACTAGAGCGTAAAAATTACTGTCATATTGTGTGTAGGTTTCAGGATCTCTCCAGCTTTATTAAAATAAGGGACTTCTTTTTGTCAAAGGTAGAAACAACTTTGGCACAGACAACAAAGTACAAAAATAGAACAGTTCAAATTCTCACATCCTAGTTCACACATTCACACGTTGAGATTAAAGGGATAAATTAGTAAAAAGACCTTAGAGTTCAGAATGTGTCAATCACACGCAGTGCGACCCCTCAGTAACAGAGGAAGGGCTACAGAAAAGGAAAGCACATTTTCATGAACAGAAATGTTAATAACATTGACATTCTTTAACACAGTGCTTACTTTCTGACAGTTTCTGCTCTGATTAGAAAATGTTTCTGAATATTTAAATGGAAAACTGCCAGTTTGTAAGTCTATATATCTGACTGGTGACAAGTCCTAAACAACTTCCATTAATGCTACACAAGTGTATTGAGGGAAATGTTAAACAAAAAAGAAAATGGTAATGGCAGGAGTCTGCATTTTCCAACAGAGCATGAATTTAGAGACTTGACAGTCAACAGTGAAAAGACTGGCTTTAGAGGAGGATCACTTCGATCAGGCAGCAGGGCATCTTAATGCTTAAACACCTTTTTAGATAAACGTGTCAGAAAGTGATAAGGCAGTTAGTTCAGTCGCAGACAGCGGAGACAGTGCAGCGATTGGACGGTGAGGGAGCGAAGCAGATGTCAGATGACCGATCCTTTACTCCCGAGGATTGTGAGGAACGTGTGCATCTGCCAGCAGGTCCGGTCGGAGGCACTCAATGGGGCAATGAATGTTCTGGAGGAAGATTTGAAGAGGTGAGATCACAAAACCAGGTACAAAAAATAATGTATTTTTATTAGATTTGATATGTATAGAACTCTTATTTAATGATATTAAATCCAATAGATTAAATAAACTAAGATGAATATATTTGAAAAATCATTTCTGTGTAATCCAGTTGATACTGTTAAATCAGATAATACACTGTATACTCAAATTTTGTAGGACTACTGAACAATCTTGGGACCCAAAATGGTGTTAAGGACCAGAAAATTTCATCTTAATTGAAATAAAAAAGACAATCTAGAAATAGTTTTATACTGATTACGCTCACCTTGCGTAGTGTGTTGTCTCCATATCTAACAGGCTGCAGCAAACTGGCGTCGACATCAGCACCTGGTCTGCGGCAGTTCTCACATCGCCAGCCCTGACGAGACGCACACAGGTATACATTTAAACATGCTTCATATGACTTACAGAGGGACCACAAGTCGACGTGTATATATGTCATACTGTACAACCCTGAGTCCAAAAAAAAGTGGGGACATTTGCAAACTATGTTTACCGCCAAGGTTTTACAAAGTGTTCATGAGCCCATGTAGTAACATCCTTCATACAATTGTGTTTGACAAAAGGGATTAGCAAATGATCATATTCTGTTTTATTTATATTATATACAGGGTCCCTCCTTTTTTTGATTCTGGGTTGTACACTGTAAATCAAACCCACAGCGGGGGATATTTCGTACCTGCTGTCCTCCAAAGCATGTGCAGGTACAGATAGCACCCAGGTACTCCTTCTGCCACTGGTTTCCCACCTGATAAGCTTTGCCATCATCGTAGCACACTGAATCATCTGCGTGGTCATACATACACATTAATTCACATGCAACCCTTTCACATCTTAATTAAGACAGCCATAGATATTTTCAGTCTTAAGAGGCCTTACGTGGTTCACACTTGAATTCTCCTTTGCCATTTCCCAAGCAAGTGCAGCTCATCAAGTGACCATTTTCTGCATGGCGGTCCCACTTCTCTCCAATGCGATAGTTAACGCCGCTGTCATGGCACCACTCTAATAATGGACAAAATAATAGTTAGAAAAGCCGAGTGAAATTTAATGATTATAATTTCCAAATTTGTGTATGTACTCCAGGAAAAGACTTACTGGATGAATCGCATCTGAAGTGGCCACTTCCCAAGCCGAGGCACCTGCACCACAGCTTGAACCCCGTCTCAGACATCCGCTCCCATTCACCGCCGACATCATGGTAGGTTGCAGTGAAGGCATCGTAACATGAGTCCTTTGTGGAGGGTGCTCCCTCTGGGACTGATGGAAGATGGGAGGGAGAAAATAGAAGGAAAAAAAACATGCAAGCCACTCGTTACTTGAAGGTTGAGTTAACTTCTTTTTCAGCCATGATGGTTTTTAATTCTTTACGTATTAATGATATTTCTCATCAGTATCATATCTTAAATTGAACTTGAAATAATGACTGAATTTCAAATGATGTCAGTCAGGGCCTGAGAAATACTACTGGAATCATTTAGTGAATAAAAACAGTATTTCTATTAGGGCAGAGAAATTCATAGCAGCTGAGTGGTGAATATGACATAACGTATTAAAAAGATGGAATTACTGTTTTGAAATCAACATTATGCTTAGTCAATACTACATGGAAAGTAGAGGAAGTTCTGAGGTTGCATTAACTGGAGAACAGGGAGATTTGGGAATAAAAGCCTTTTGCCCAAAAGCCTGAAGTTTTGGAGGCACCAGCTGCTTCCTTTTACCTGTGAGGTAATATCATGTGGAGGCTCACATCAACCCATGATGCTATTCTTCTACACCTCAATGCCACAAATTAATTAGCAGGAGTTGATTCACAATGACTAAATGCAGCCTTGTATACACACAGTTGTTGCAGTAGGATGCTTACTTGTGTTTCCAGCAGTGATGACCTGCTCCAGAATCTTATGTTTGAGCGCCCCCATCAGAGCCTCCACGATCACATTATAGTTCGCTCCGGGGGTGAGTCCTATCAGGGTGGCAGTGGTGGCTGTGCCTGGCAGGCGGATCTGAACAGGTAGAGAGAGTAAAGATTTGCCCATGTGAAATAAGGTATTTCATTTAATATGGCTGAATATACAAACCATGGCGCTCATCTCTTACCTGGAACATCTTTTCATTTAAGTGTGTGAGAGGATGGCAGGACACCAGGTAGGCGTTGCTCTGCCTGTACGGCTTCCAGGAGATAGAGGTCTGAGTTTGCACCTCCTGTGGCACTCCTGTCTCGTTACCAAACGTGGCACCAACGGGCACGTTCAGCTTCAGGATGGGCAGTCTGCGGCCCTCTGCATCAGGAAGAGGCAAAAAGACCAGGGGCTCACGAACTTGCCCATAGGGAGACTGTGGGTTGCCACTGTTCCCATTATATCTGCTGTCTCCGTTGTTGTTGTTGTTGTACTCTGTGTACTCCACATGCTGGCTCTGGCCACCATGCCCATCCCGGCCATTGTTGCCCACTACCTGGACTCTGTTGTCCAAGTCAGTTTCAGGCACATCCAGCCTGTCATCAACACGTCCAGGGCGGGGGGGCAGAGGCAGGGGAAGCAAGGAGTCTGGGTCTGGGCGGGAGAGACGGGGTTACGGAAGCAAGCAGGTTAGATGAGGTGGGGGAGGTAAGGCAGAGCTGCAGTAACATCTCTCAGCCAACAGGAGGCGGTGGATAAGCAGCATTGCTGGTGTACTACTTCATGGCAAAGTGTGTCTTAATGCAGTATTACAAACACACGATATTTTGAATGGCATTTCTGGAGGCATTCAAAATAAGAAGTGGTATTATTGTTTTAGGAGCCTAATTCGCCACACTCTTTATCCTCTGAGCATTAACAGCCAAATACTTGGTTCAGCTGAGCAGATTAAAGCTGCCATTCGAACCCTTACATTTTAGAGGATGTTGACCCTTAACTAATTGAGTTTTGAGACATTATTACATCATTTGAATGCATCGCCTTTATCAGGTTTGTCACTTAAAGAAATGAAAACTCCAAATACTCACGAGTCCTGACTTTGCCCACCAGAGGTGTGCTCCTCTGTGTGTTCTGGATGGCAATGATCTTGATGGTGTACTCTGTGGCTGGTCTCAGGCCTGAGGAGTGGAATAATTATAATATAGAGGAATTAATAGTAATATGTGTGATTTTTTGTGACAAAAATGTCTATGCAATGTTTGCAGTTTGTAGTGAAAATAGACAGGTTAACAAGATCATACCAGATATGGTAGCGTAGTTTTGCCCGGCATGGGGTCGAGGGATGAGCTCTTGTGGTCCTCCTCCTGCCTCTGTGTAGGTGATGTAGTATCCTGTGATGTGTGTGGCAGGTGGCTGCCAGGTGAAAGAGATGGAGGTGGGGGTGAAAGATGTGAACTGGAGATTGGTGGGAGCCTGGACCACTGGATCAGCTGTGAAGAAAAATAACAGGTTAGGTCGTTTCAATGAAAAAAAAAAACGTTATACAACTTGTCACATGTGGAGCAGAAAGATTTGCACATTACCTGTTTGAACCATGAATGTGTATGGGACGCTCTTTGTGTAGCCGTTCAGAGTATACAGGCTGACAGAGTACGTGGTGCCTGGCTGCAGACCTTTAGAAAAACAACAAAAAACACTGTGAAATCAGACTGAAACACTAAAATCAGACGTCTAAAACATCTGAAAACTGTTTCCACCTTTTTAAAGGGTCTGTTTAGCAGGAAGCTGTGGTGTACCTGTGAGAGTGTAGGTGTTTGTTTGTCCTGGGATGTTCCTGCTGATGGTGGGCTGCGAGCTACCGGTGGGCGTGGCGGTGATGAGATAACCAGTGATGGTTTCCGGCTTGGAGCGCCAGGTCAGTGTGAAAGAACTATCCTTCACATCAGTGATGCGTAGGGAGTGTGGAGGACGTACTTCTACATAGAGGAGGACAGAAAACAAACATAAAACAGAGCTGCAGATGATGATGGTGACCACTAGAAATATGTCCATTTATGGTGCAGCCGGTTACCTTCCAGAGTGGTCGCCTCTCCCTCCAGTGGTCTGCTGGTGACAGAGTTCTTCAGAGCATAGACGTGTATCTGGTATGTGCTTGCCACCTACAGACATACAGCTGATATTTACTGACTGACTGACTATGAATCAATGTAAATACTGAGACAAAAACTCTGTTTACCATGAGCCCTGGTACGACAACACGTGTGGTGTCTGGAGCAACATTCATCTCTTTGATGGGGCCGTTGCTGTTCTTGGGGTTGACGACCACACGGTAGCCTGTGAGGCGTGCGTTGGGTGCTCGCCATGACACAGTGAAGGTGGAGGGGCCGACCTCTGAAATCACCAGGCTGGTCGGAGCAGGAATCACTGAGGCGGCAGAAACACATTTAGGATTGGAGTCGGAGGATGTATAAATTAAGTCATGAATGTGTTGATGTTTTCTTTGTGTTTCTACCTGTGGCCTGGGTTCCCACCAACGGTTTGCTTGGTGTGCGGCCATGGAGGGCGATGACTTTAACAGTGTACTCTGTCCCAGGGCGAAGGCCTCTCAGCAACACGCTGTCCTGGTCACCTCTGGGTGCTGGTTGCTGCTCTCTCTCGCCCTCCTCTGGGCTGGAGTACAGGACACGGTATGATGTCACCGAGCCATCTGGACTGTCCCAAGTGATGCGCATGGAGGTGGAGCTGATGTCAGAGAAGGTCAGGTCTTTGGGACGGTCCATAGCTGCAGGAAAGGAGGAAGACGGGGGTCATTCAGTTCAGCTCTCAGGTGTTGTTTTGAGTGAAAGAATGTACATTTCTAAGAATATAAATAGATCTTATAGTGACACTTCAGATTGCTTTTGCTCAATTGTTGTGAACTACTCTGGTAGCGATACTGAAGCATGAATATCAGCTTGAGTGGCAGGACTCTTCAGAAATTAGCTGCCAGTTTCTGAATATGTAAAGCACTTTAAATTCAAATTAATACTTCCTGAACAAATTTGAACTTTAATAATTTTGAGCAACAACATCATGCAGAAGGATGTTTGAATGAGGGTGTTTCTGCATATCATCTTTACTGATCGCTGATAGCTCCACTGTATGCATTACTGCATTGCCAACAGATGTTTAACAGGCCATTGAAGCATCACCATTCATTTCTAATTTTATTATAGTGTTTTCTATCCTAAATATGGAAAACAGACTTCCTGGTTAACACTAAGTTTTGAAATAAAGTTACAACAGAAATACACCTGTAACTCTGAGAGAGTAACTCACATCCCTTGTATAACAACAATTCATAGTTGAAGCCTTTCTTGGATCAGTTTTCACTGAATTGATTCAAACTAACCAGTGATTGCATTCTCCACCACGGGGGAAGACGGCTGTCCATCGTTGCCCAGAGCATAGACACTCACAACATATTCAACAGTAGGCATCAGACCTGTGAACGTCATCTCTGTCTGATCTGTAACAGAGGAGCAGAAAAGGACCCAATCAGAACAGGATATTGTATTTGAAAAATCTGACAAGGGCCTGGTTCTGAAGGGCTGTTTTTATTGTCTTACCAGGGGCCACCACCTCAGAGTACGAGGGTCCCAGGCCATTCTTGGGGACACTGGTGACTCTGTAGCCTCTGATTGGTCCCTGAGCAGGAGACCAGCGCACTGTGATGGCATTGTCACTCACATCAGTCAGTTTCATGTCAGTGGGGGCCTCGGTATCTAAAGGAGAGATGGACACATAACAAGCTTTAGATTGAGTTTAACCCCACAACAAACAGACTAAAAAGAACATTTTTCAGATGCTTTACCAGTCTTGTGTGTGATGTAGACCGGGGTGTTTGAAGCAGGGCTGTCGCCTCTTCCAGTAACAGCATATACTGTGATGGTGTAGTCGGTGCCAGGGTTCAGACCGGTGATGGTGGCGGTGGTCTGAGTGCCTGGGATTGTGAACTCTTGGGGAGACTCGCCACCTAGATAGATAGTGAAGAAGGGCCGAGCGTTAAACACAGAATATGCCTGAGGTTTAGGAGAAATGTTTAATTAAAATGTGTACCGACTTGTTCCTGCATAGGTGATCCTGTAGTTCTTCACTGAGACAGAGGGGGCGTCCCAGCGAATGGTGATACTGGTGGGGGTGGATGATGTTACCTCCAAGTCAGTGGGTGCATCAGAGACTGGAGAGGAAAGAGGTGAGTTATAAAAAAATAATAAAAAAGATTAGAAAATATTCATGACCAAGATTCAGGTGAGGAGAAAAAAGAGAGAAAGTGAGAGAAAAAAAGAGGGAGTAGAAACCAGCGTCGAGACTCACTGGTGGCCTGTGTGCCAGTCAGAGGCTGGCTCTCCTGATTGTTGTTGACAGCATACACGTATATCAGATACTCTGTCTCTGGTGTCAGTCCAGTCATAGTGAAGTAGTTCCTGGTTGGGGGCAGCCTCTCATCCTTAGCCCGCCCGCCACTCGTCTTCTGATAGCGGATGCGGTAGCCGGTGATGGCAGAAGTTGGAGCCAGCCAGTGGACGGTGAAGGAGTTGGTCCGAATGTCGGAGAAGTCCAAGCCAGTGGGGGAGTCCAAAGCTGGGGGGGAAGGTATTGAACAGAAATGTTAAAATTTATGCATTTTTTTGAAAACAATTTGTGGGTTGTTGACTTGGACTTTTATGTACTGGTATCATAAGCCAGTGGCTACTTCATAGAATTCTGAATGCTAATTGTTAAATGAGTGAATAATTGTTTTTAATTATATTTAACAAGGTTTTGATTTTGTTTTGCAGTCTGTAATGTAAATGTAAGTATTTTCTTGTTTCCTTGTCTGATGAAATGTGAATAAAAATAGACAGTAAAAAATGGATCTGGTACCACTGTCGTACTCACTTGTCTTCTGAGTCCCGGTGGCTGGTTGACTTTCTCTTTCACCATACACACACACGACACTGATTCGGTACTCAGTGTTGGGCAGCAGATCTATATAGAAATTAGAATGACTTGACATGGAGCAATGCAAAAAAAACCCAACTCATTCTGGACTGTCGAACCAGCAGGCTGACACATTTAGACATAATCTTTGCATTGTCTTACTCTGCAGCAGGAAGGTGTTGGTGGCTCCACCAACATTAACCTCCTTGATGTCGTCATCTGTGGCTACGGGGTGGTAACGGATGACAAAGCGAGAGATGTCGCTTGGTGTGGCAACATTGGGGACTGTCCATGTCACTCTAATGTGGTCAGGACCCACCCCTCCAAACTGCAGGTTGGTGGGAGCTGGAATGGCTGGAAGAATGAGGTTAACAGTTATAGCTCACACAGGAAAAACAAAGATTAGCTAAATAAAAGATTTACAATGCCATAAAAGAAGATATGATTGACGTAATACATTTCTGAAATTAACTGTAGCTTTTGAGTTTATCACGTGTGTTAATAAAAGTGCTGTTAATGTGCCTTCATCAAATCTCTTAGATCAAAACCCAAGCCCATCCCACTGTTAAGAGTGAAAGAGTTAAATCACCAGCTTGTGTTTGCTTTGTGTAAGTGGTCGGCTCGCTTTCCCCTTCTTCTGTAACAGTGAAGATACTGATGTCATAGTCCACGCCCGGCTCCAGACCATGAATTGTGTAATAACCGGTAGATGCTTCCACCATATCTTGAAAAATTGGCAAGCTCTGGCCTGATGTTACTACGATTATCCGGTAAGCAGTAATGGCAGTATAGTTCAGAGGGATCCAACGCAGGCCAATGGTGGTGTCAGTAATGTCGACAAAGTCAATTTGTCTTGGTTTGGGGATTTCTGAAAGGGTTAGGTCAGTTGCAAAGCGCAAGCAAAATTAGACAGACAGACAGAAAACCCATAAAAATTACAAAGGTTATATCAAACATTAATTTCATTCCCAATCAAGCAGTAAGAAACCCAGAGTGTAACAGTAGCCATGCTGGATAGAGACAATTACAAATTAAGTCAATACACATTTGGAATTCACTTTACAATTAAAAATGTGATTAAAACTGCTATTGCATGCTCCCAAAAAAACCAAAAAAAATCACCATCCCAATTAATAAACATGATCTCCATGCACAGTAGGTTAGCCAGTGATCATGTTAGTAGTCGGATATAACTAGAGCTGCATTAAACAATGTCTTTATCTTCACAGAAGGATTGCAAGCAAACCTAGTTTAAAGGACAGTGAGCAGTGAACTTAACATGACAAACTGTGTCTGTGAGCTCTTAAGAAGTTTTTCTTGCTCAAGTGGCCACAAATATATTCATGCAGCTTTAAGAAAAGACTGTTTTTGAGGTTTTCCAGCTTTTCTTAACTTTTGAAATTATGCCAATTTCAAAGAGAATGTATTCATATTGAAAAAGTTCCAGCATGAAGAGGAATACATTTTAGAGGTGGCGGGGGGGAATTGGAGCTGGCTTCAGTTTGACTCATCTCTTTCTCTCTTTTGTCCCCGACACGAGACATGCTGCTCTTTTATGAGGACGCCGCTGTGTGTTTGATGCCTATGAGCATGTGTAAATGCTTTCCTGGTGGTTCCTACCTGGTGTGACAATAGTGGACACAGGCAAGCTTTCCAAATGATCCTTGGTGGTGAAGACACTGATGTTGTAGTCCGCCCCGGGATTCAGGCTTTCCAGCAGGCATGAGGTCTGATCGGCTGGGACAAACTCTTCCAGAGAGTTTCCTCGCTGGCCGTTGGTCGGCGTGCTTGTCACTCTGTAGCCTGTGATGCCTGCAGAGGGCAGGGGGGGGACGTGACACAGTCAGAGGAGATAGAACATAATGTCAAGAGGTTTTTGCAATTTATGAGTCACTGTGAGAAATGAAGAGGAAATACCAGGAAGAGACATTTGTCCTGGTGGAAAAAAATACCATTCTCGGGCCAAAGTCTAGACTTGGCGCGATCCAATGTACGTGGGGTGCACAGTCAATATTTACCTGGTGTTTTGGAGGCTACCCAGTGGACAGTGAGATCTCCTGTGTCCGGGGTGGACTCCACTCTGAGGTCAGTGGGAGGAGACAGGGCTGCAAGGAGAGAAAAGCAGACCATGACACAAGCATGAGAAACCTGATTGGATGCAGTAGTAGCTCTTGCCAAATGGTTACAACAGTGCTATGTGAGCCCACAGCAGTATTAAATCAACCTGGTGATAGGTTACACAACTTCTTTTATAGTGGCTTTTAGTTTAGCAGTCATCACCACGGCTGTGTTATTCTCAGTCAAAGCGAATTGGATACGCACAAGTGACAACATTGCGGGTGATGGGGCTGCCACGGTTGCGTCCGTTGAAGATGGGCTGAACGCTGTAGGTGTACTGAGTTCCAGGAATCAGACCGGGAATATAAATCCGTCCAGTGTCAGAGGTCTCTTCTCTGGGAGACTCGCCTTCCTGGCTGGGGAGCACAGACAGCTGGGGAGAGGGAGGAAGACATGCGAGATCAGAAATCTGGAAAATACACCTAAAATATATCACAGCAAAAACATTTGCAGTGCTACATTATCACCTTATAAAGTCGATTAACATTTTAGCAAACTTATCTATTTACAAATCTAGGCACAGAAACATTAGCATTCAACTATTGATTAGAGCAGTTTGTTGATTAAGAGCAGGGGCTGTTGTGATGATGCACCTTGTAGCTGAACCTGCGGACAGGTATCCAGGTGACGATGATAGAGGTATCAGTGACTTCAGTGCTGAAAGGAGGAGCATTTCCCATCTGAGGAGCTGGGAGGAGGACAGAATGGGGAAAAAACATTAAATTCAATGCAACAATTTACTCTCTGCTGATATTGTTTTTCCCTTAATACTGACTGGTGGTGAAGTATGTGGTGATGCCCTCGCTGAGCTGATTGTCCAGCTCAGAGTGGAGGGTGGCGGTGTATTGGGTGTCTGGGCGTAGATTCCTCAAAGGGTACTGGGTGACTCTGCCCGGGATCCTCTTCTCGATGGGGTTGGAGCCCTCGATGCTCAGGAAGAGACGGTAGCCTGAGACGATGGCGCGGGGAGCCTCCCAGATGACCATCGCGCTGTCAGGGCCGATGTCACTGAAATGCACGTTGGTGGGCGAGTCAGGTTCTGGAGGGGTTAGAAAATATCACACACATGAGGCAGATAGTCTTATGTTTAATATTTTTGCTGTAATCCCTCTGTGGTAAATGTGGGCTCCTTTGTTCATGGTGATACTTACTGGTAGACTTTTCTCCCACAAGCGGCTCGCTCTCCACTCCACCATTGATGGCGTAGATGTAGAAGCGGTACAGTGTGCCTGGCTGCAAGTGAGTGATGTCAGCATATGCATTGGGCGAGACGGGCATGGGCAGGGGCCTCAGCTCAGTCCCGTCAGAGCCAACAGGGGAGTAGGTCACCCTATAACCGGTCACCTCGCTGGGTGGACCGGTCCAGGTGATGGTGATCTTAACATCTGAAACCTCGTAGAACTGCAGGTCTGTGGGCGCTGGGACTTCCTCTGTGGACAGGAATTAGTAAGTTGATTGACACGCGATATAGTCTGAATCAGACTCACACTTGAAGGTTAGCTGTGTAAGCACTGTGCAGAGCTAACTTTAAAATGCCAAGTGCAGTACAAATTATATAAAAATCTCTGCATCTTTCTTGGGGCAACTGTAAAAATCTGTAACCTGAAAAGAAATCAGTGCAATAAAAGACTAACACTTTCCAGGCGTTGTTATTTACAGATTTCAACAGTAATGGCTCTGATAAAGCAAAAATGTAATGTAATGCCAGGCCAGATATGGGTATTAAAAAAAAAATCAAAGCCATTCTCTACAGCATCTGGTTTTGTTTCTTGAGAATAATAAAACAGTAAATTTTGCCATGCCAGGCACAAGAAGGAATGAGTCAGAAATGAAAACAAATTTAAGATATAATATATAAGATTTATGATGTGTGTGTGCGTGTGGGCTGTGCATGCATGCTTGCCTTCGTAAGTGTTTTAACTACGTCTGAGCAGGTGTCTGTTTCTAAGCCCACCATGAATTAAAGAGAGTTCATTCAGGGGCCACCATAGACTAAGATTACGATGGTATAGCTATAGCTGTGAAAGCATATTTTGACATAGAAATGTTTTGACAAGTTCAGTCTTTCCCAAACACTGGACAGCCCTTCCTAAAGCTTCCTGGCCCTATAAGGAATCTTCAGCTGTTTAGTATAAACTTAATGTACTTTGCTTGTACTGACTGTCAGAGGACAAAGAATGATCTGAAAAGAATAATTTACCATCTAAAGAATAGAATAACATACTGGGAATGTTTTAATAAAACAAAAACTTACATAATTAGATTTTTTTTTTTAAATGGAAAGATATGGTATCTGTTCAAAATGTGTACCTGGTAGAGGAGATCCGGCGGTGTTGACCTGCACAAAAACAGGCTCACTCTCTTGGTCTTCCTCCACCGCGTAGATGCTGATGTTGTAAAGAAGGCCGGGGCGAAGGTCGACCAGGTTCACTGAGGTCTCTGATTCTGGCAGGGTCAGCTCAGTGCTGCTGCCCTCCACTGACGGCGTGTACACCACACGGTAACCTGGCAGGCACAAACATACAGTTATGCACAGTCAGAATAGAATAGTCTCTATATAAAACCACCAATTTAAATCACACATCAAACATACAGAGATGAGTTCCTTACCAGTGATAGGAGCCTGAGGCCTGGACCAGCTGATTCTGATGGAGGACTCTCCCACCTCATCCACTGTATGCTGAGCAGGGGTGTCAGGAGCTGGGGAAAGGGGAAAAAATGGGATTCATGTATGTCGTATTTGTGTAAAAATGTAACCAAAAAAAACCCAACAGCATAATCCTGTGCTTATGGTCATGAGGAGGATTCTCTCACCTGTAGTCTGGGAGGTAGTGAGAATGAGGTTAGGCTCCCCCTGATCTGGGAGCTCATAGACGTTGACGTTGTATCTGCGTCCTGGCAGGAGGTCAGAGATGGTGATAGAGTTGGCTGTGCGAGGAACATCTGGAGAAGCAGACAAAAAGTTAGTTAATAAAGTGTTAACAATAGTGTGTACAGTATTATTTTTCTATACCTTTTATCAGACAGCAGCTATGTCTTTAATATTTCTGTGCAATTCAGTGAGGAAGGCTATGATTTTTGCATCAATGTGATGAAGTACCTTGATTCACCAGGTATTTAATTGTCTGGATTGGCCAAATATTTCTCTGGTTATGTTCCATAAAAATTACAATATCACAGTATTGTTGTCAATGCACAGATAAAATTACCTATACAACAATAGAGTTTTATCAATATTGCTGAATTCCTGATAGAATTGGTATCACAGAGTGTAATATAACAAACCTGTTGATCACATTTAATCTGAGACACAGTCAGAAATTCAACAGAAAATTAGTCCATGCAGATATACATGTGACATGATAGGAGATTTCAGTGATGGTCAAAGGAGCTCACCCAGGACTTTCGGCTTGGCCCCATCCTCACTGAGCTCATACTCCACCCTGAAGCCAGAGATGGTAGAAGAGGCTGACGTCCAGGACACGACGAAGCTGTTTGAGGTGATTTCTGTCACAGACTCAGAAGTGTCCACCACTGGAGCAGGCAGGGCCGTCTCTCCCTCTGAGGTTTCCACTTTAGAGATAAAGGGATACAAAATTTATGTAAATATTTTTTTTCATACTTGTGGCATTAAAAGAATGTCACTACTCAATTTTACTCACAAGAACCATGAGTTGTGGTGAAATCGAAGCGTGTGACCTCGCGGCGTCCATAGCGCAGGAGGCTGATCAGCTGACCCTCGTAGGTGACGCCTGGACGCAGTCCACTGATAGTGTATGAGTTGAGGTGTCCGGGAATGGTGACCTCCCTCCAGGGCGAGCGGGTATTTTTCTACCAGAAAGGATTAAACAGATAAAAAGTTAATATTTCAAGTCCAGTTTTACAATATAAAGCATAAATTGAATTAAATTTTCATCTGCTTGTGATCTGTTTTTGATCAAATGTTTTTTCCAACCTTGAGTGACCTCAGTACTTCAGCTTTGAAGCAAACAAGGACAAGACAAATGCTCAGAAAAAAATGGAAATTTTTACATTTGAAATTACATTTTAACTACTGAATACCATGTTATATGATTGAAAGCTCCAGAACAGCTACAAGATTTAAACTGTGGTGAGATTGTGTTCTTAACTTCTCAGCTCTCAATGGCAGATTGAAAATGTTGGAAAGCACAGATATGACAAAGTTGAACAAAAATATGTAAAAATTTGAAAGGATTTACTGGAACCGTTAATTCAGAAAATTAAGAGTTTCTATGGTAGCCTGTATATTTTGGACTGCACACTGGCTCATCTACTGCCACGTCCTGATTTCGGAGTGTTTGGACTGGCTTTGCACTCTTATGGAAAACTACAAACCTTCGCAGCAGGGGGGCCGGAGTGGTAGCTTTGAGTGAATTTGCCGTCCAAAATACACAAACCCCTTCAGAGGAAATCTTGACTTCAATTAAGCTTCGTAAACATTTCAACCAGCGTGTCAGTATTTGAGTGTTCAAAGGGTAAAAGATGTGTGAGAAAAAACATCACAGGAAGGGCGATATTTTCTTTGGAACCTGCCAAAAACTGTGTGTTTGTGTATGCAGACTGTAAAGGGGAGTTCATGTACTAAACGCCTTGTTTGTCCACGCTCGAACTCCGGTCAACATTACCAAAAGCACTTGACTTCATTCAAACTGTTTGTCCACCTGTCAGCAAATTTTAAAAAACACCATTTTGAGGAAAGAAAAGTGAGAGCTGACTTGCATTTAGGAAAGCAATTTAACCTGCATTACAAATCAAAAGAGCGACTCACAATTCTCCATTTGAGGATGTACTGGGTGATGTGGACCGATGAAGGGGGGTTCCACTGGATAGGGTGGGAGTCTGGCTGTTTACCCGCCTCTGTAATGATCACCTGGACAGGTCTGTGGCCATCTGAGGAGTTGGAGAAAAGATTTAGGGGAAGACATGAGACGTGAACAAAGCTGCTATTGGCAATGAGAGAAAGATTCACACCCTGAGCTAAAATATAACAGTGTTACCAGTAGAGAGTGTGGGTGAAAGTTGGCTTCTTCATCTAGATCTAGATTTGTCTTTTTGGGACAAAATCAAACCACCAGACGGTGCTAAACCAGCTCAAACACCCGCTGACATCTTACAATGTGACATAACACTGGAGTACTATATTCATCACCCTTTATCTACTCCCCATACCCTCAAGAATGGACGCACATCAGGCTTCAAGCTCCCTCCTCGGCACGCACACACACTTTTCTCTGCCATTGAACATAGTGAAATAAATGTTGCAACTACAACTTTTTAGGTCAATGTTTGATTCAGGACACACAATGTGCTCCAGTGCAAAGTACCACATTAAGCAACTTTTACCCAACCAGAGGGCAATATTGGAGGCAGGAAGTGTATATAAGCCCCCCCCCCCCCACCCTCTGCCCGGCCCAGCATCCCTTTCCCCTCAGCAGGTCAGTACAACAACACTCAACAGGCGGGGGAGGAAAAACCTCTCCAACTACAAAGACCAAGTGGGAGACGGAGGTGATGTTATTGGCCAACACGTCTCCATTTGCCAGACTTCAAAGTCGAGAAAAACCCCAAACCCCCGCTTCCCTCTGCTAACCTGACAAGTGAACTTTTGATTTCAGTGACGTGTGATGGGAGGTTAGGTGTAGGTGAGAGAACGGAGGTCAATAACATGGGGAGTTGAATGAGTACAGTAAACACAAATTAAGCTCTAACAGCTGTCTGACTCAGTGGAAAAGCTGCAGGACAGAGGCATCTGGGAATACACTTCCTGATTACAGAATACTTTTATTTGGCCATGATGACTGATTTTCATAATTGTCAAATTGTTAACTTATGTTCCATGTGAGTTTACATCGTCCATATTAAAAGACAGACCATGCAGACGCTGCAGAAACAGCTGTAAACCCACAGAGGAAGACTGCAGCTTTAAAAGGATGATGTTTTCCTACCTGGGTAGGTCTGCTGAGGTTCACATCTCATCTCTCCAATCCCATTGCCATAGCAATAACAGCGGTAGTGGATGTTGTGAATGACTTTGTCCCATGTGTCTCCAATCTGGTAGAACGCCCTGGTCTGTGGCTCCTGACACTGATCTATTGCAGAAAACAGAAGACAACACATGAGATGATTGGACAGGATAGAGAAGAGGGGGTGGGGAGATGAAATTCTGAACAATGTATTAGTATTGTAATTCCCCAACAGTTGACCTAATGAGCCACAAACGCACCGATAGCGTCACACTTCCAGCGTCCACGTCCCTGTCCGTAGCAGGTGCAGTTCATCATGTAACCCTCATCGTGGCGTTTGGAGAATTCCTGGTTTACTTCATAGGTCAAGCCATCAACAACGCACTGATCTGGACATGTAAAAGAAGGAGTAAAATTAACGACAAAAAGCTTGTATGAACTATTATATGGCTACTGTAACTTCTTAAAGACAACTTCTAAAATACTTCAAAAGTTTCGTTTTTGCTGTCTGACCTCGCAGCCTTGAATGAGCAATACAGCTCCACTCCCCACGGCCATTCCCCAGGCAAGTGCACTCCATCATGTGACCCATGACATCATGGCGTTTGTCCCACTTGTCGCCTACGCGGTGCATCACTCCATCGTTGGTGGTACACAGCTCCTCGTGAGCTACAGAGAGAAAGTCAGAAAGAATAATGAAAAACAAAGAATGCTTTTCTCTGTGTCCTCGCAGCGTGTGTTATTCCAGCCCAGTGTCAAATTTATGTAATCAAATGCTGTGATATAACAGACCTGATTACTCTCCCATGACCATAAACCTTCCCTCCTTTAAAAGACAGTTATTTAGTCCCCAATTGTCTACAAGTGACCCGTGCAACCAAACAGTCATTAGCGTCTAACAACAAGATGAGATACAGACCAAAGCAGTTAGTGTAATTGCATCCCCTACAAAAAATACATCCATAGCATGTTAGTTTATTATTAGAACATTTCTGACTTACGACATTAGACATTTAACTGGCAAGTAAAGGAACTGCACTGCGTGGAACAAACAAAGCAGCACACACACTCACCAGCCATGGGGCAAAATCCAAAGCGCTGATCATTGTCGTAGTCGTGGGTGGTACCGCACCACCTCATGCCATCACGACGCCCGTCAGAGGTGCATTCGGTGTAGTTGCGGCCGCTGTAGAGGAAGGGGAAGTGGCACACGCCGCCGTTGGAGTTTCCTCCTCGTGTTGCCACGATAGCTGGAATAGAGAGGGAAACACAACAGTTACTACACATCTCTGATCTGGTCACCTGTCTCACCACACTACCATGTCATGTCTTCTTTAGGAGTATGAGGTTGGGACTTCTGAAAGATAGTTTTTGCATCCCAGAGAGAGAACATAGATATATTAAGACTTACATGTAAAATGAATTAGCATCAAACACATTTGAACAAGTAAATCAATATATTGATGTTGATTGAGGGAATAAAATTTAATTGCAGGTTATACAGACTCTTAAATCTTTCCTTAAAGGTTGAAAAGGAATCCTAAATAAATTGGTGGTGGCTGGCAAAAGCTGTTTCTCAATTAAAGGCCAACATCAGCCCATAAATGCACAAAAGCAGGAAATTGGTCAAGCCCAGGTTTACATCCGTGTTCCCAAGTCTCACCATTCTTCTCAGTACAGAAAGAGTACTGCTGGTCTTTCTCATAGTCTGAGCTTGTAGAGCACCAGAGCTGCCCGTCTGTACGTCCGTCTGAGGTGCAGGAGTAGTAGGTCTTTCCCATGAAAACGAATGGGAACGCACAGGGTTGGCCGTTGGAGTTGCCACCATACACCTGGTTCCTGGCCTCTGCAAGATCGGAGAGGGAAGAGCAAGAAAATGGTGATTACAGAGACAAAGCAATGTGCATAGAATAATGATGATTTGAGGATTGTGACATGCACACACAGCAAGGAAATTCAATCAGAAAATCAACAGAGTCACATTTGAAAGGAATTTGTCTTGAAGAATCTCCTCTAGAAGGTTGATGAGCTAAACAAAACCAGAGTAAAAATCACAACCATTGCTCTTTTCTTCACTGAGACCCCTCCCCCCTGTACTCACCATACTCCTGACAGCTGACTCCATTGCCCAGACAGGTACAGAGCATCTGCTTGCTGCCCTGGCTCCTGAACCAGCGCTGTCCGTCGTAGTAAGTGGTTCCAGAGTCGGTGCGGCACGTCCCCTGGAGGGTGGGCTCGGGCTGCTGCAGAGAATGGGTGGGGGTCAGCACGACAGCGCCTGTGGCTGTAAATCACCAAACAGAATAAAAGAATAATGAATGTCAGGTTTGTGACTGTCCAAAGATTCAGAGTCAA
This sequence comes from Centropyge bicolor, assembly GCA_037975185.1. Lineage (NCBI taxonomy): Eukaryota > Metazoa > Chordata > Actinopteri > Pomacanthidae > Centropyge > Centropyge bicolor. Next base: position 5,558,960 of record JBBMOC010000001.1, read on the forward strand.
TTCTTTCAACACAGTTGAACTTTAGGAAGAGTTTAGAATTTGAGTCTCACTTCGGCCTGCGTTGTGTCTCTCACACTTCCACTCTCCACGTCCATTTCCCAAGCACTGGCACTGCAGGAAGTGTCCGCTTGTGTCCTTCTTTGTCCATGTGTCTCCGATACGGTAGGACCTCCTGGTGTCCTGGTCGTTGCAACGATCTGGTTGGAGAACAACAGCGGTCAACAGCTGCCACTCGAGCATGTGAAAGCGTGTGTGCATGTGTTTATATATTTTTCTTACTTCTTGAGGTGCATGTGATGCGTCCATTTCCCTCTCCCAGACAGGTGCAGTCCAGCATCATCCAGCCTTGGTACGGTTTCTCCCAGGTCTCCCCCACGACATACGACGATGCAGCATTATTATCGTAGCAACGTTCAGCTGTAACACAAAACACAGGACAGCCTTAATTTATTGCACCTGCACTTTGTCACAAGATACTGTAAAATAACATCGTCCAAATCATTTCCAGGAGAAATAAACAAAGTGAAAATCAATAGCTGTGGCGTAAGATGGGCAAAGAGAAGAGGCGTGCTCTCTCGCACACGTACCTTATTTGTCTAGTCTGTTGTCAAATATTTACAATGATATCAAACACAGACATGCTTCTGAGAAATTACCCTGTCTGGAAGTTTGCATGTGCTTATGTGTGTGTGGGTGTGTGTGTGTGGGGGTGTGTGTGTGTGTGTG